>JAVGVS010000494.1:108141-123141 GCA_032718565.1 Distichodus sexfasciatus | reverse complement strand
TGGTTTTGGAACAGAAGTGGTCCAGAATGTGCTTTAAATGTGCTTTAGATTAGTTTTGAATGCAAATATGAGGTTTTGTAATTCCAGTTTTTGATGAATTTTCAGCAGTAATTTCCTTCCGGCAGCGTTTACACCGAGTGAAATCATCAATGTGACTAATTATGAGTCAACGAGTATTTTGGACTTTTTACAATAATGCTGGAAATTATTCATTATTATGTGGTCGTTGGGGCAGAATCCAAAATTTGTCTGCAAGATTATATATTTAAATATATGTCGCTATACGTACAAAATATTAAAATATTACAAAATAAAATCACTAAAATTATATATATATATATTCCAGTATGTGTGTGTGTAGTTACAGAACACATACTGCAATTATAATCAGCTCATCAATTGTCTAATATAGTCTGAAAATCATTACCCCAATTTATCATTAATTAGCTGATATCGACTGATCATATCGGCAAGACAATTTATTGTCAGTTAGTCAGCTGATAATATTTACACACCAATCATCACTATCTCATATTTTCAGTCTATCAACAGTTGTCTCATTCTCTACTATAGTCTTATAACATTGTTATTCTTAGCATTAGTAGTATCTCATATTATATTATATATTATACTGTATATATCTGATAAAATATCAAACTACCAATTTATCGTCAGTTATTTTAAATCATTGGATAATATTGACAGACACAATTAGCATCAGTTCTCTCATAATGAATGACGTCAGGGTGCGGAGTTATCCATAATATTAGCATGATCATTTTGTGTGGCTGATTTAACATCAGCTCATATTTATTAATGATATCAACATGCCAATTTATCATCAGTTACCTATTATTTACTTCAAAAATTGGCACATTTATTTATTAGCACGCTGACTCTAATAGTGTTGCCATACCAATTTATCAGTAATTAGCTTTTATAATCTGGTAACAATCTGATAATATCGGCCTGCTGATTTTTCATTAGTTAGCTAATATCAGAGCATTGAATTATCATTCTTAACTTCTCTCATGTTGTCAGTTTATCATTAGTTACATCATCATCTAAATTATCAATCAAATTATCAATCATCGGTTCTGTCAATCATCAGACGAATTTAAGATCTGTTAGCTCATATTGACTAATAATATTGATATGCCAACCAACTTATTATAAATTACCTTTTTATTGCCTGATGTCAGCACGACGATGTTTTGCCAATATATCTTCTGATCAATTAGCTCTTGTTGAATGATATCAGAATGTTGTTTTTCATCAATTAATTTGTACCATCTGATAATATTGGCACGTTGATTTATCTTCAGTAATCACATATTGACTGATATTGTTATATTGATAATTGATTGATTCCAGTATGTAGATTTATTATCAATTAGCTCTTATCTTATATTTCTTGACTGATAATAGCGACCGAGAGAATGATCACACATCGTCTGGTAATATCGCAACTCCGCTTTATCGGCCCGGCTCTAGTCCATATTTGTTCACAAATCTCTCCCGGAGAGTCGGCCTTTGTCAGAGTCTCTTTCACTCTGCTTCCGTTCCAAAAGCGTGCAGGAGCCGGAACGCTGGGAGACGGTTTCCCCCGGATACGGGATCGGTAGCGGTGATTAGGAATGTGCTTGGAACGGCCTCCAAAGCGCTGCGGACTTTGATAACCGTCCAGCGCTCTCGCTCGCTCTCATCTGCGCTGTGAAGAGATCCCTCAGGAAGCGGGGGAATTCAGGGCCAGGCACGAGTCCGGATGAGAGCAGATCCAACACTCCTCCCTCCTCCATCCCTCCATCACTCCATCCCTCCCTCTCTCTCTCGCTCTCTCTCTATCTCTACAGGCTCGGTGTGGAGCGCTGCCCGCTTTTAGCAAAACGTCATGCGGTAGAGAGACGTGATGCTGATATGATGCTGATAGACGAGGATACGTAGAATGCTAAAATTAAATAATGAAGCCAGTGTAAAAAGTATATTATCAGTAAAAGTAAAAGTCGTAATAATACTTAAACAATAAAATAATAATTAAACATGCATATATGTCTATATATAGTAAATAAATATGACATGTAAATTAGAATTATTATTTCCAATTAATGAATATATATCATAGATTAAGTATGTAATAATACTACTACTAATAATAATAATAATAATAATAATACATCATATTATTAACACTGACCGTAACCATTAATATTACTATTATTAATATTATTAATATTAGTATTATTATTCCTATCAGTACTATACATATACATATATAAGTAAGAGGGAGAGAGAGAGAGAGATGGACACAGAAAGAGAAAAGTTGCGTGTGTTTGTGTGTGTGTGTGTGTGTGTGTGTGTGAGAGAGAGATGAGGGGGAGACAGATAAAAAACTAAACACAAACAACAAAGGCAGACAAGGGAAGCCACGTCTCTCTCTCTCTCTCTCTCTCTATTACTCTCTCTCTTTCTTTCACACACACGCACACACACACACACACACACACACACTTTGTAGGCTCTGCTATCAAACAGTGGGCCCAGAGGAAGCGAATGCTTGTGCCGTTATCACTGATTGCATGAGTCCTGCTTCCCTCTCTGTCTCTCTCTCTCTCAATATGAAGTGTGGTTCTGCCTTTCACCTTCACATCCCTCCTGCTGCAGACAAAAGGGAGCTTTTTACAGCTGAGAAGAGCTGAGACCCTGCCGAGCACCAGCGCACATCAGCCGCTAAAAACTGCTTTAGCTGCACAAGAGTGCATGATGGGATGGCGTAGCTTCACACCCGTGCTTGTGTGTGTGTGTGTGTCAGTAAGAGAGGGAGACCTAAACCGAACAGCTGGCCCTTTTGTCTTCCAATGAAGTCCACACTATATACATATCCTGAGTGAGTGAGTGATTATTTCTCATTGTGAAAACACCACAGCGCAGCACACAGTGCACCACAACAAAATGTTGACCTCTGCATTTAACCCTTCCATGAAGGAGCAGTGGGCAACTAACAAGCGCCCGGGAAGCAGTGCTTGCTCATGAGTACCTCAGTGGTCATTTTACCAGCCCTGCATTCGAACCTGCGACCTTCTGATCACGGGGCGAACACCCTACCGTTACGCCACCAACTGCTGTATAGGTGAAGCAGCTCACTTCAGCCCTCAGCTCCACTATCACAGTAACGCATGACGTCCCTTTAATTATTAACACACCTCCACATCTATTATTCACACTTTGTGTTGTCTCGTTAACAGCAGTGTGACCTTGTCTTGTACACGCACACATGTCCATGTCGCATTCCACATGTGGAATGTGTCTGTGTGGTGTGTTGGTGTGTTCTGAATTGTGTGTATGTGTGTACTGTAAGCTTATCCGTGTGTGTGTATGTGTGTATACCTACATATACAAAAGCTTTGTTGCTGTATTTATGTATTTTTGTTAGCTGCCTGTCTGCTGTCCTTGTGCGTCTGTGGTGTGTGTGTGTGTGTGTGTGTGTGTGAGGAATGTCAGTCCAGAAGGGCTGAGATAAAGATCTGAAGGAGTCCAAGCTGTTTGCCGGCTCAGTGTGTGTGTGTGTGACGTTGTGCGTCAGCGTGGAAGCAGCAGACAGCAGCAGCGCTTCATCTGTCTCTTCAGTACCGCTTCCACTCTAAATATCTCTTTTAGCTCCATCGCTCGTCTCACTCGTCTCGCTGCCGGAAGCAGATTTCTCCCTGACGTCGTACGTTTCCACACGTCCAGCCTCTCACGTTCCCTCTCGCTGCTTTTCTTGACAGGTTCTGGAGGATGTGATCTTGCTTTCATGATGAGTTTCTGAGCGTTTGGCTGGGCCTGAAAGATCTGTAGCATTTACATCAGCATCTGATGTGAAATGTTTGTCATTCGTTTTGTGTCAGAGTCTAGACCCCAAAATCACCAGATTCAATAATGACACCAAAATTCAGGTTTAAAACCGTTCTACACTAGTACCCAAAGATTATACAATGTGTGGATTCGGAATAATTTTGGTGTGTAATCTTTGAATCAGGAATGGTTGCTGCCTTATGAAATCCATTTAGTTTTTTCCTAAACTCCGTTTTGTTTTTCCTGAATTGTTTTTTCCTATTTTATTCTTCTGAATTCTGTGTTTTATGTTATAGTCATGTTTATTCACTTTAAAAGTGTCTAATTATGGAGTGGATGGGAAAAAAGAACAATGCAATAGAAACAAATTTCACACTAAATGACGGTTATTCAACTTCAACAAAGTGCTGGGGTTCAGCAGAACATTTGTGACCCTCCACGGTGAAACCAGTCGCTTGTCGCAACGGAGGTTTCAGAGAAAAACGAGCGTTTATGTTGCGTGGGGTAAAATTTTGGATTTTTTGTTTTTAGTGTTTTGAACCAGTGGAAGGTCTATACTGTACTGTTGTGAATAAATTTTGCTGAAAAATTTACCCTTTCCATCCTAAAAACATGACTTTCCTGTGGTGAGGAATTCAATTCCAGCAGAATGTTAAAAGTTTCTGTTTTGACCGCTCTACTTCAATATTTACGGTAAATCCACTCGTCGACTAGCGTGAAGATATTACTCTGGAATCCATCTTCGTCTCCGAGTTCAGTTAACCTAACGCAGGTAGGCTATCCGTGTGGCTGTGAATGCAGCGTAGTCTACCGTAAATACAAACGTAGCCGGGACCGCACCAAGCGTCTGTGAGTGCTACGGCGATAGTCAACTTCAAAGGCAGATTTCTCAGTTTCTCACTTGGCGTCACTTGTTATCGTTTTGAAGCTTGATTTATGCCCTTTCATGAAAACATAATAACTCAATTTTGAAAATTTGAGAGAAGCGACTGGTTTTGCCGTGGAGGGTCACATTTACTGCTTTGGTAAAACATTTACCTGTAAACAACAAAAAACGTAATTTTTTTTCGTGCAAAACGAAATGTTTCTGATGTGAGTTTTTGACTGTAAGTGGTCGTCATGTGTTCTTGCGGGTCCAGTCTATCGTGTGCTGGCAAAACTTACATAAGAGCTGTTCTCCCGATTCATAAAAATCATTTCGCTCTTCATCATTGCTGACCGTTGACGTTTTCCCCCTTTGAGTCTGTGCGTTTGTGTGTGCGGAGTCCCACCTCAACATGTAACATGTACAGGGGGCTGCAGCGGCCAAAATTGATTAGAAACCCTTGCTTTGCTTTGCCAACACACTGATATCAGCGAATTATACGACATTCCGCGTTTTACAACGGATTCCATTTTATTTGTTGAATTCCGCAATATCAGCCGCGTTTTCTGCATCCCGGAAATCATAGGGCTCTAGTGGTGTATAATCTGTAGATCCGGAATAATTTTGGTGTACAGTGTGTTGATCCAGAACTGCTCTGGTGTATAGTGTGAGGATCCGGAATGGGTTCTGGTTCCACAGTCTGGTGTATAATCTGTGGATCAGGAACAATCTTGATGCACAATGTGTGGTATGGTTCTAGTGGATAACGTGTGCATCCGGTATTGCTCTTGATTTCAGAATCTGTGGATCCAGAATGATTTTGGTGTCCCCGGGAACTGTTCCCGTTCCACAGTCTGTTGTTCCACATGTATGGTCTGTGGATAAGGAATAATTCTGGTGTATAATGAGTGGATCTGGAATTTGGAGACTGGTGAACCTTCCCTCCTTGTTCTTGCTTCTGTGGAATTCTGGTTTGCATTCACAGAACAAAAGAAAAGAGGGGATGGGAAGACGGCAAGGTGGTGGAGGTTTGGTCATCGTCATCGCCAGCCGTCGCAAGGGCCCCAATTACTGCGAGATCGGTAATCGCTGCTATGCAAATCAGCCATTTAATTAAGGGAGTATTAAAGGGAGTAATCTGGGATGTAAGCCAGTCACAGCGTAGCAGATTTGGCAGTGGAGCTCCAGCGATGATGACTGCCTTCGTGTAAAGCGACTCCATGGAAAAAAAAAAAAACGGAGCCTATTACCCAGTGGCACCGCTGCCACAGCGGCACAATCACACGGCTAATTTCACTCCCCGAGCCGCGCAATTCCTGTGGACGCTAAGTACAGTGGGGTTTGTGCGTGATGACAAAACACAGTTTCACCTTTACAAGGCTTGGGGCAAGGTGTTTAGCTCCCGCGTGTGTGCTGTAATGACAGTGTGGTATTTTCTTTCGATTTGCCATTGTGAAAATGATCTAAAGTGTAGCTGTCACATATTAATGCGTGAGGCCAATAAAGGAACATCTGTTTGCTTAAACATGGAGGGATTTTCACCTTCACATTCAGAATTAGGTTTGCAGAAAAGTGATTACAGTATTAAATGTGTGGCTACAACTTCGCTCATGACTTCCTTATTGGTACCTTTTCCGGTCCGGAAACCAGCGACCGTCCGATCACAAGGCCAACTCCCTGTCCCATACTCTAGCACCTGCCCTGATTAAATACAAGTTTTCTTGACTAATAATACTCAGTCCAAGTACGACGCAATTCAATATTTTCATAGTTATATTAATCATCCTAAACTGTTTCAGCACGAGAGTCTTCCGAAATGTAATAGATTATAGTAGAGGTCGACCGATATAGGTTTTTCAGGGCTGATATCGATACTGATTATTTCTAGTTAACAGGGTTGATAACTGATATGTGACCCTCCACGGCAAAACCAGTCGCTTGTCGCAAATTTTCAAAATTGAGTTATTATGTTTTCATGAAAGGGCATAAATCAACCTTCAAAACGATACCTATACCAAATGAATCGGACGACATATGACTGAGATATCAACATTCAATGGAGTCGGGTTTCTCCTGTCACGCCAAGTGAGAAACGGAGAAATCTGCCTTTGAAGTTGACTATCGCTGTAGCACTCACAGACGCTTGGTGCGGTCGCGGCTACGTTTGTATTTACGGTAGACTACGCTGCATTCACAGCCACACGGATAGCCTACCTGCGTTAGGTTTCCGGAGAAATATCTTCACGCTAGTCGACGAGTGGTTTACCGTAAATATTGAAGTAGAGCGGTCAAAACAGAAACTTTTCACATTCTGCTGAAATTGAATTCCTCACCTCAAGAGAGTCACGTTTTTAGGATGGAAAGGGTAAGTTTTTCAGCGAAATTTATTCACAACAGTACAGTATAGACCTTCCACTGGTTCAAAACACTAAAAACTAAAAATCCAAAATTTTACCCCACGCAACATAATCGCTTGTTTTTCTCTGAAACCTCTGTTGCGACAAGCGACTGGTTTTGCCGTGGAGGGTCACAAATGTAGTTTACTGCATTTCATTCTACATCCAGTGGAGGGCGATGTGGTGGAGCATAATGACTGTAGACATACACTCTAGAAAATAACTCTTTACTCGCACTACTTAACTCTTGTGTTTTGTGGGGTTGATGATATTTCAAGTAAAAATAAAACATCACTAAATTTGGGGTTAATAGTGTGTTGTGATGTGTGTTCCTCAAATATTTAACCAGTATATTATGACTATAAATTTACTGTGTTACAGCAAAAAGTAATACATTACTGTTATTGTGTTACTTTTGTAATCATGATCATGAATGCGAAGTCTCATGCTGTTTGTGTTTGTTACACGTCGGCTGCAGTGCAACATTTGATTTCACTTGGCAAAAAGTCACAGGTATTATTGACACCCATGAAAGTGTGTTGGGAGTGCGGCTGTAGAGAGGAGTGTGTTAATGTACAGACTCTAAACTCCCCACTCCTGAATCAACACCATGGCTGAGAAATTAACACCTGCAGTGTTGCATTAACACCCTGTGTGTGTGCGTGTGTGTGTGTGTCTGGAAGAACTTCTGTATTATGTGTATAAATGCCCAAGTTACCCGAGTTTGTAGTGTTTGATTAGAGTGTTTCACACACACACACACACACACACACACATTGTGAGGTCCAATGATTGGATGTCTCAAGATTTTCATCATTTAGGGGACAAACAGAGTGTCACAGCCAACTAAACACACACACACACACAAACACTGTGCTTCCGACCACAGGGGTGCTGTGCAGTCTCATGGCCAACTGAATCTCACACACCCACTGCTGCGCGCTGCTCGACTCCCCTGTGGACAACTGTGTGTTTATGTGTGTGTCCCTTTAAGTGTGTTTGTGTGTGTGTGTGTCATGGTTAGTTTAGCACCATGTGCCCACTGTACTGAAGAGAACATTCACTACTGGTGGTATTTGGGGCTTTGGAGAAATGAGGCTGTGTGTGTGTGTGTGTGTCCCTTTAGGAGAAGTGTGTGTGTGTGTGCGCTGATCCACAGTGTACAGTATGTGTGTGCGTCCGTGCATTCAGGGTTTCAACTAAATACTAAATCTCAGTCCCAAAGAGAGACACACACACATACACACACACTTGTTATGTATTGATTGTATTGATTGAATTAGAAAATAAGTGACTTTATTTATAACTCCTATTAAATGTTATTATTTTTGGTTTATTATTAATAAAGTAGGGGCGGCGCAGTGGCGCAGTGGTTAGTGCTGCTGCTTGACAGCGAGGTGGTCATGGGTTTGATCTTTATTTATTACACATATTTAGTTAGTTTTTTTAGTTTATTTTTAATTAAGTAGTTAATTGTTTTCACATTTTAAATCTAAGTTTGACTTCATGTAGCTGTTTATTTGGGTTACTTTAGTAAATTAAATCATATTATTTATTTAATGTTATTTATTTGTGTGATATAATTTATAAGTAGTTAATATCACTTTCCTCCCAACTTTTTGGCATTATTTACTTGACTTTATTAAGTTGTTTATTTGGATTTATTTACTTATGCCTTATTTTGGTTTTTGGATCTTTGGGGGAGTAAGACTGCATGTCTGCGTATATATGTGTGTATTCAGGGTTTTAACTCCACCAAATCATACACACACACACACACACACACACACACACACACCCTTTCCCTGATCTTCCTCCCAGACTGTCTTCTTCACAGCTCCATGTTTCCTCTTGAGAGTCGAGTTAAAAAGCCGTAAAGTGTGTGAGTTTTTTCAACTGGTTTGTGGCGATAAGGCCATGGATTACATTCCTCAAATCCGCCATAAGAACACAAGCACCTTAAATCAAACACACACACACACACAACACACGACATATGAAGGCTGTCACTATTTTACTAGGACACCGTACCCTGAGAAACTCAATGTTTTCCCGTCACGTATCTGCTAAACGCTGCCAGCCTCTAATCTTTAATAGCGCGGAATGTTTGGGAACACGTTATTTTTCCGAAGTTTGTCCGTCCCCTCCTCCCATCACGAGATGTCTTTCAAGTACACTCCAATCCCCTCGTCCCCTCCGGCGGGGGAAACTAGTTTACATAAGCAATTTCCACTCACATCCACACTTTAGCCCAATAGAGCAGATGCACCGGAATCTCAAGTCTGGAATTCTTTGTCAAGAAAGTAGATTAATATTGAAGAGATCAGAACTATGAAGAAACTAATATGGAATTATACTGTAAATGAACGTTAAAATGAGTGTTAAAGCAGAGTACCTTGATGTGATGAGCTTCCATTTTTTCCAAAACTATTCAATTTTACAACACTGTGAAAATGTGAATTACTTCCATGACTATTACTTTTAAACTTCATTACCTTCTCCACACAAGTGACACCCAGTTTAATCAAGCTTAAGCCCAGACCAGAGTTTAGCTCCCTCCCTATATGTAAACGCCACTTCAGATTGGGACTAATATAGCTGGTTTACCTGCCTAATTGAACAGGTAGCATGAAATCCTGAGTGGATAACCACTTGCAGAAGCCGGATTTTCACCACATCTCTACAGAGCTTCCTAAGAAGAGCTTAGTGTCGTAGCAGGAAAAGCCTCGGCTCTTTATTCCAGAGCAGCGTGAGTTTTGCACGCTAATCAGCCTCCGCCTCATGCCCATTGATTAGCTGAGTTGGGCTTTTTTATACAGTCGGCTCAACAGACTGGAAAAGCCAAAGTGGAAATGTAATAGTTACAAGACAAATGCAGAAGCTGCAAAGTAAAGTGAAAGTGAGTGATTGTTTGTCATTGTGAACACACCACAGCACAGCACACACTGCACCACAACGAATTGTGACCTCTGCATTTGACCCATCCGTGAAGGAACAGTGGGCAGCTAACAAGGGCAGCGCCCGGGGAGCAGTGCTTGGGGACGGTACCTTGCTCATGAGTACCTCAGTTGATAACTTTACCGGCCCAGGATTCGAACCTGTGACCTTCTGATCACGGGGTGAACACCCTACCGTTACGCCATCAACTTCCAAAGGCTAAGGTTATAAACAACTATAAAAGCCACAGCATAAATGCAAACGTTAAACCTGAATGCAAAAGATCCAACACGAATGCAAAATCCACATTTTTGAACAAGTACCTAAATATAAATAAACGTACCAGGAAACCTCATCAGATAATATAGACAGACTGCTGCTCACTTCTGTTGTGGCTTTTACATTTGTTTGTGGCTTTTGCATTTGTGTTGTAACTTTTGAATTTGTGTTTTCACTTTTGACATTTGCATTGTGACATGCGTTTACTTTGTGGCTTTTACATCGTATTGTAACTTTTGCATTTGCAGTGTGGCTGTTGCGTTTACTTTGTGGCTTTTGCATTTGTGTTATAACTTCTGGATTTGTCTTGTCATTTGGCATTTGTGTTCTAATTTTTAGCTTTTTATTGTGGATTTGCATTTCCATTGTGGCTTTTGCATTGCGTTGTGGCTTTGCATTTGTGTTACAGCTTTTGCATTTGTGTAGTGGCTTCCCTGCTTGTAAGAAGTGACATATGAAAGTTGATGTGAATAGAGAGTGAGAGTGAAGAAGAAGAAGAAGAAGAAGAAGAGGGAGGGAAAGAGGGGCTTTCTCTTTTTGACAGGCTTAATTTTCTCCTTGGCTCGGCTTTAGTGTGGTGTTGATTGAGAACGAGGCTGTTGAACTGCTTTTTTGCAGCGTGAGTGGAGTTGTAAGACACGAAGCAGGAGCAACTGCGAGCTGGAAGATAGACCTTTTTCACAACTTGCGCATTTTGACCGGAAATACGTAATCGTAGGGTATCTTTACTTCCGCCGGTTTTAAAAAAATGGCGCAAGCAGCGACCTCTTCTTCTTGCAGCGGCAAGTGATATCTATACAGCAAAAGAAAAAACAGGGAAATACTAATAAGCATGGTGTACATGACATCACTGTTCATAAAAGTACATCACTGTCAATGGTAAACGGAAGTAACAGTTTAAGGAAAGGGTTGAAACAGCAGAAGAGGTTTATAGCTTATGGAATGAAATGGAAAAGAAAGAGCTGTGTCAAAGCTGCACATCATCAAGTTAGATTTCCAGACTTATGCTGGAAAACGCCTATTGTTACTCTTTAATCAAAACAGTATAAACCACAGCACTCCTGTGGCCAGCAAGGCTACACAAACAAAAGAGTGAGTGTGAGAACCTTCTATCTACTCTGTAGCTGTGCAGAAACTCGGCAGCGAGCTGCAACGGCAGCGAGTGAACAGTACTGCAACGGCAGTAAGAAGCTCAGGGAACTTGTGCACTCAGTGGTCAAACCTCTAGCTTGCGAGGCTCCTCGTTTTTCCTCTGTGATGCGTAGCGTCTAGCCCTCACAAAAACCTGCCCATCTACTACATTTGATACTGTAACATGTAAACACGCAAATAAACAGACATTGTCAGAGAGAAATGTTAACTGATTACAACGACGAGATATATTGCTTTTGTAAGGTAGTCTATTTACTCTATACTATACATACATAACCCTATAAACCGAACCCTAGGTCTACGTGGACACGCTAATGATTTGTCATTCTAGCTAACAGTTCAGTAACAGTTAGCATGATGACGGAGTTTTCCTCCACGAGTTTAGCAACATCCGCAAATGTAAATTTGGGCAAATTTGTCAGAGAGGTTGTGTACATTCTCTTCGCCATTTTCTCTAATCCCGGGTTTTCTAATGCATTGACGCTTGATCGGAACTAAGTTTACCCTACGATTACGTGTTTCCGGTTTTCGTGAAAAAGGTCCATTAGTGAAGGATTTCTCACCTGTAGTTGGAAAAACAACAGATTTTGTCATTTCTGTTGGTTAAACATAATATTTACTTAATATACTGGATTTAAATTTCCTCATGGATTGTGGATTTTATTTGGTTCTTGGTTTTATTTGCTTATCTATTTGTTATTTATTTATTTAACAAATTAAGTAGCTTCATGTACTGAGGTAATTGACATTGTTTATCTAATTATTCACCTTTACACATTTGGCATTATGGTTTTCTTCTTTGGCTTTATTTATTTATTTATTTATTTATTTATTTATAATAAATAAGATCTATTTACCTAGTCATTAATTTGTCATTATTTTTGCTTTCTTTAGTTAATTATTCCTGTTTGTTTAGTATTCATTTTGTAACAATTTAATTTAATTTAATTTATTTAGCTAGTTTTGTTCTACTTTATTCCGCTTTTAACATTTGATTATTCAATTTGACATCAAATTGTGACCTGTACAGGGACATTAGTCCTATGAAATTGTAATAATATATTTATTTCCAAAAAAAGTTACTGCATCTCCAGAGTTTAGCTGGGACTCTTTTGCAGCGCTGCAGGTTTCCAGCAGCAGTAACATCCCCCTCTACAAAAATGCAGATGAGTTCCTGCCCGATAAGAGCAACTGCTGCTGTTTTTCCTATTATTTTTTTTATTTTTGGAGATCCCCAGGGTTCCACTTTGGGCCCATTAGAGGTTTTACCTGCACGTCAGCTCCACTTTCTCACTTTCTACTCACCGCTGTTATCTGCCTTCAAATCTTTTTGCAGTTAATCAAAGCCTTCTCTTCTGAGTGCAGCAGCTTTGCTCATCGCCTCCAATTATCATAATGGTCAAGCTGCTGGAAAATTGAAGATGTCTGATTTGGAGGATGTTTTTCCCCCTTTCTTTCTCTTTCTCCTTTTTGGGACTCTATTAACTGATAACTACTTGGAGTTAAGTTGGAGGTAATGGTGAAGTGCCGAGTTCTTGATGAGAGAGAAAATGAGCGATGAAACAAAGCGTCGAGGAAACGAGACTGCAAATGGATTTGAAGCAAGGCTACACTGAAACTTTTTTTTAGGTCCATTCTTCAACTTCATACTTTACAATTGTATGACAGATTTCCATCAAATTGAAATATGTTATGAAGCAACATGCATGTAAAATTTACACGTTAAAAATTCAAACTCTAATAACTCTAATAATTCCATTAGGGCTTATTGTTTTTATATATTTAATACATTTAATAGATAACAATTTTGTAATTGTTAGTATTAGTTTTGTTATTCATTTTGTTGTTTTTATTTAGATAATTTTCAATTTATTTTATGTATGATTTGATATAATTTTGAGCATATTTTATTAAACTTAATGAAAAATTATGTTGGTTGCAAATTATCTTTATCAGGCTGTTTGAGAAAATTATTTATACTATTACTACTACTACTACTACTACTACTACTACTACTAATAATAATAATAATAATAATAAAGCACATTTCATACACAGAAATGCAGATTAAAGTGTTAAGTATAAAATCAATCAAAAATAAAATGGAAGCAGAAGGAATATATATATAAATGAATATAACAAATGACATAAATTAACATAAAAAATTACATTTTTGAACAACTTAATCATAAAAAATGTCTTGAATCGTATAAACTGAAGGACTATTAACTCGTATTTATTGTTAATGTCATTTTTGCATTTTGTGAGTCGACACAACTTACTTGTATTACATCCACTAGCTACTGTATAAGTTACTGAATTTTTGAGTTATTACTTCAACAAAATCTATGTTGAATTGGGTTAACTGATGAGAATGAGTGCCCTCTATTTTTCTCGTACTATTAAGGAATGTTAACTTATTTCCATCATGATGTTGTTGGGTTGCACAAGTGCAGCTGTGTTTTCGTCCGTTTCTTGTCTGTCTTTAATGAAGGAGAAGACGGTGAAGGATGTTTTCCTCCTGGTGAGGAAGCGGCTCAGCGGTAGACGAGTGTGTGATGTTAGTCACCAGCTCGCCAGAAAGAAAGATAAAATCCTCTCAGGGACGCGCCTTCGCTTGCTTTCATCTTTGTTTGTGCTTCGTGGCCTCCATCTTTTTGGCCCATTAATTCTAATGATAATCCACTTTATTTGCTGCGGAGAATACGGGACCAATGCTACGAGAAATAAAGGTCACAAAACAAGGACGGCAATACTAAAAAATTTACTTGCTGCGATTCTTACAGTACAAAAACGCTATTAATGTTTCATGGCGTATAATTACTCCTCACAAGAGCAATGAATAATGAAAGGAGCGTAATTTGTTTATTTGGTTTATTAGTTATTTAGAGTGTGAAATTTTGTTGTTTTGTAACTTGATCAGTTGCATCAGTTTTTAGAAGTCTCTTTATAAGCTTCAGTTCATATGTATAGTGTCATGTGACCGCTGCATTTGACCCATATGCATATGACAAGGGCAGCGCCCGGGGAGCAGTGCTTGGACCCTAGATTCAAACCTGCGAACTTTAGATCAATGGGCAAACACCCTACTGTTATGCCACCAACTGCCCCAAAAAAGTATAGAAGTTTCATTCCTGAATGACTTCTTGTATTTTTATGTGACAGTGCTAGGTTGCCTTTTTAGGGGTTTTAGGGGGTTTATTTGACGTAAGGTGAGATATTACTGTATTGTGAGTAAGTGATTTTAGTGTATAAATTGTATTTTAATTGTATATTGTATTTTTAAGTTCCTCATGTACCATAGAATTGTTTTTTCTTTTTCTACGTCTAGTTCAGACTTTATAATAATATCATATATAATATTATTAGAATATTCAAGTTAAACTGCTGCAGATCTTATGTTTATTTTATTACAAAGAGACCTTCCAGTACTGTTGGTAGCTACATTTACACATAATATTAACACCTCACAGAAATTATTTTGCCTCAAGTTCATATTTCATATTCTTGTATATATATATATATATATATATATATATA
>JAVGVS010000494.1:47479-103210 GCA_032718565.1 Distichodus sexfasciatus | reverse complement strand
ATTATATCCTATTATTTTATATTATATTTTTGTAAATTATATTAATAAAAATAAGTTAATAATAAATAGTTGATAATAATAAATAGACGATAATATTGCCACACCGATTTATCGCTCTTCTCTAGAACGCTGCGGTTCATTTTCTGATGTCTTATTCTCTCTGTAACCTCTTAAGATTTTTGCCAGTGTTGCAGAATACGGTGAGTCGAGGTAATGAGCGGTCTCATGTAAGGCAGGCAGTGTGACGCTTCCATTTTTACAAGCTTCTTCTTCTTTTTAATTTATTTATTAATTTATAAATTGCTGTTACGCAACAGTTTGTGACACCATCAGCAGTTCTAATAGCCCTCACCGTCTTACGGGAGCAGCTTCACCTCCTGAGAACAAGGTCAATGATTATTCAGAAATTACACTTTAAATATTCATGAGTCTCCTTCGTGCGCCCCGTTCCCCTGCCGGTCCGCTGCGTGTTTGTCCTCCCGGTGTGCGCAATTAGCCGTCGTCGTCTGGTCTCGCCGGGTCAACAGGGGGCGATGGGGCTGTCGTAAATATGGAGGTCAGACGCATGTTGTCCGTTTCACGCCAAAATCCGATCAGCGTCTGTGTTGGTGTTAAAATTTACTCCTGCGTTAAAATCTACATTTTGCTTCGATTTAGAACACATTGGAAGTCGGTGAGCGTTTGTGGCCGGATGTGTCTCATGAATTAATTTGTTATTAGATTAAATTGTGTTAAATGTGTAGAACACGAGTTTTCTATGAAATCATTTCCTTTATAAATGGTGATTTGACTGAGCAGGAGGTTTAATGGAGTGTGGACTATTAAGAGAGGTCCATCCTGGTGACACGAGGCCATTTGTCATAGACTAAATGACGAGTCTGAGACCGTAACAGTATAATCCAGTGTTCATTATCATGGGGACAATGACTATTTTCTGGCATTTAATAAACTGTTCCCTCTTAAATACTAACAGGACGTGAACATCTAATTTGCAGCATAATATGAAAACAGCAAGTAGTAAAGCTGAATGTTATTAAATTATCATTAATTGCTGTAAAACATCTTAAAGCACCCATTCCATCCAGGACATTCTCTCTTTGAACGGCTGTCCTCAGGCAGACGGTTCAGAGTGATTAAAACAAGGACCAATAGACTAAAGAACAATTCAATTCAATTCAAAGTTTATTTATATAGCGCTCTTAACAACAGTCATTGTCACAAAGCACTTTACATATAACCGGCCTAAACAGTTTTTATCCCAAAGCAATAGTAACACTTAACATGGCAAAAACATAACTTTGCAGTGGAAGTTGAGCATTCAAATTTTCGTTGTATCTACAATGACATTCATTCGTTTTTGACCGCAATAATGATTATGTGGGAATGTATTTTACACATTTGTACTTGCTGTGGTAATATAAATCTGTAGGAGAGAGACTTTTGTCTGTCTGTGTAATTGAGTCTTTTCCATCTGTGAGAGTGAGATGTTTTACCCGCTGTAAGAGTGAGTCTATATGTAAGATTAAGACTTTTTCCCGTCTTTAAAACTGTTAGAATGAGACTTTTTTTTAATTTATGGAAGCGAGAGTCTTTACATGTGTGCAAATGAGAGAGTTATTCCTCTTGTGAAAGAGAATTCGAATCAGATTTGACAAGAAGGTTAAATCATGTAAAAGACAATACCATATAGATACACAGACTCTATGAGTACACAATACACAATGAGTGAGATTAGGGCTGTGCAATACGGCCAGAATCTCACACCTCGGTATGTCCTGTCATGTCCTGATAACAATCACAATATGCTATGTTTTCTGTAAATTCAATCGAACTTTTGCAAGCAAAATCTTGTCTGCGCACACTTAACTCGAAGCACTCCACGCAAGCTCATATGGAACGCCAAAGGTTCTGCAATTCACCTATATTTTTATGCAGTTGACAGTAAACTGACCAGTTTGTACGGGATCTTAATCATTAAAACAGTTTTTTGTGGCGCTCTAATATACCTTTTTTTATGCTGTTGAAAATCAGCTTTTTGCGGCGCGCTAGTGACTTATGGTCAAGCCATGGTTTTACGCCGTAAAATGACTGTAAAAGGTGTCTTTAAGGCGAATTGTGGCACTTTTGACATTCCATAGATCTAAAAGAGCTGGATTTGAATCTATAACCTGTTGGTCTTAACCATCGGCGTGTTGCGTATTAACATATGCCAACTCGGGGATGTAGACGTGGACATGGACTGACTCTCAAGCAACCCAAATTTCGACTTACTGTGTTAGTTCTTCGTGTCAGTCTTTTATGACATTTCCAACCAATAATTCATACTCTTAATAATGTCATACTAATCTCAATACAGCATCAATGAGGAAAATAAATGAATAAAATGCAATACTCCCCAGTGGTATTTACCCAAAGGTCTGTATTGGTATATTGCCGGCTGCTAGACCTGACAAATAACAACAACAGCCACATAATAGCATATAATTAGTGTGGAATGTGAGGAGATCTGCAGTGGGTAAAGTCCTCACCTTTGTTTCTGTCTGGGATGGTGTGGCGTCTAAATGCCAGCTGGGTTTTAATATGCAGAAGTTTATAAAGGGCCGGTCCGGCGGTGGAGGGGAGGCCGGTGTCTGTGTTTACAATTTGAGTCTGAAACGCTGTCTGGAAATGTCTGTCTTCTCTCAGGAGACTTTTTCCTCCATGATTGCTTTTGGGTGGCTAGAAGAAAATTCCAGAAAATCTTGAATGCTAAGAGCTCTAGTTTCTAAATTTATTGTGAGCTCCTTTATAATCCCATTTGAGTCCAGTTTGACCCATTTAACATTCCTCCTACTTGTCTATTTGCACTACATCGGTCATTTTGCGCTCGACTCATTAATTCTGTGCTATGGTCGATAGTTATTAGTGTGTTTTTACACATGGGTTTAATCTGCACACTTACTCTGAGTCTCTCAGTCCTCATCATGTGAGAGAGTGAGACAGTTTCCATGTGTGAGAGTGGGACAGTTTTCCGTGTTTAAGAACAATACAGTTTCCCATGTGAGTAAGACATTTTTCTGGTTTGTAAGAGCAATACAGTTTCCATCTAGGAGAGCGAGACAATTTCCAGTGTGTGAGAGCGAGACAGTTTCCAGTGTGGGAGAGTGAGACAGTTTCTCATGTGTGTCCTCAGTATGATGGAATGTGAGCACGTCAGAAACAAGCTCGAGATGTCAGGTTGAGGTAGATTAAGCCTACATAAGAGGCTTAGTGACGTTGTGCACTATAGAGAAATCAGCATTCCCTTATGGAACATAGCACAAGTATGAGAAACACACACACACATACACAGAGGGCACGGTGAAGAGTTCTTGTGTAATGTGATGCAGGCTATGAAGTGCTCTCCATGTGGCGTGGGAGATTATGGGAGATGCTGTGTGTATTTGTGCGTGTGTGTGTTAGTGACCATGGTACAACTTCCCCCCAACCTAAATTTCTGTCTTCCACATGAATGAAGAAGGTAATTACAAATTACCCTTCCACTGAATAGAGGCAGCAGACACATCCTCCTTAGAGACACACACACACACACACACACACACACACACACATACACACACACATGTTCCCAGTCCTCCCAAAAGCTCCACCACATTCCAAATTACATTCAGAAACCTCACCATGGCAACCCCTCCTCAATCAAAAATCAATTTACAGTCCAGAAAGGAACACAGTGAGAACAAAACACACCATGAAGTTCTCATTAAACAGCAACACAAAACAACAGCATGCAAATGTTCCTCCTACATAAAGGAGGATTCAAATCATGGACTGATAAAGGTACCACTGAGGTACTCGTCCCCAAGCTACTACTCCCCAGGCACTGCCCATGTCAGCTGCCCACTGCTCCTTCATGGATGGGTCAAATGTGGAGGTCACATTTGGTTTGTTGTCAACCAAGAAATGACAAATAATCACTCATTCACTTTTCCATCACTTCCAAAATCAAAATGAAGTTATTGCTGGAAAAGTAGTTTAAGATCTCTTAAACCCATTAGGCTCCTGTGGTTCCAATAACTATGTACACATAAATTAAAAATTGGTACGTTGTTGAGTGGAACATTCCTTTTCCCCTGAACTAGGTTGCCAATTTTGAAACCTGTGCCATATTCTATCACCGAAACAAATTGGTGCCATTGCTGCTCTGGTACCAAAACATTTCTGATATTCAAACAAGAACCCATTATGTCATGAGGAGTAAAGTAAAGAACAAGAATTAGCACCCGAAGTAAACATGCTTCTAGAAAGGTCTGGTTCCAGTTAGTCCAGGAGTACCTCAACCTTATCCGGAACCATTCATTTAGTGCTCACTTGTACTAGACAGTGTTAGGTTTAGGTAGTGATATTTTACGCCACTTTGTGGTGATATTTGCGACTCGTTCAGGTGCTTTTACCTAGTGGGAAAGGAACAAGAACTGCCACCCAAAATACCCCTTTGTTATGGAAAGTTCTGGTTCCAGTTTGTTTCTGTTTTTGGTGTTGAGATTCAGATTCAGTTTCATGAAAGTTTTGAGTTATTATCTGTTTTCTGTAGTTATTTACAAAACGGAGTATCCGAACCTTAGCTGGAATCATATATTTAGTTCTCACTGGTACTGGACCCAGTATTAGGTTTAAGTACTTGGTTTCTGGTTCAGTTATGAAGTACCCAAACAGCTGATCGTTAAGCATTTTATACCACTTTGTGGTAATATTTGCTACTCCTTCTTTCACCCCGTGGCAAAGTAACACAAACTGGCACCCAAAGTACCCATTTTGTTCTGGAAAGTTAGTTTCTGTTTTTGGGTGTTTAGATTCAGATCCAGTTTCATGAAATTATTTTCTAATGTTTTCAGCAGTTCTTTACTAATCAGAGTACCTGACCCTTAGATGGAACCATACCTTGCGACTCGCTCTGGTTCTTTCACCCAGTGGGGAAAAGAACAAGAACTAGTACCCAAAATACTCTTGGTTCTTGAATGTTTTACACTTTTATCCTTCTGGTAAAATCTGTCAGCATTGTTGCTAACGATTAATATCAGAGGGATTATTGTGGATGTGATCAGATGTCAGGTCCCATGGAGACGGTGTGTGTTTCTGTGGTGTCCCGTCCTGGGGTGTGTCGGAGTGTCTTTGGGTGGTGAGGAAGTGTGTGTGTATATACGTGGTATGATGTGTGTGAGCGTGGTGTCCTTCATGTTGGAATCTGGTATGTCACTCGCTCCCTCTGCAGAGTGCAGAGCAGAGATCAGAGACAGCAGCGTGGACAGCCTCACACACCTCAGAGCCGGCCGTCATGCTGCCTCCCAGTGTGTGTTTGTGTGTGTGTGTGTTGGGCGAGCACAGAAAATCAGGATTGAGCAGCGAGACAGAAAGACACAGCAGGTGACAGACTTAATGAATAAATGGACGGAGAATGAAAAACATTGCTTCTCTCTCTCTCTCTCTCTCAGTCTCTCTTTTTCTTTTTGTTGATTTTTCCCTCTCTTTCTCTTGCTTCTCCCTCTCTCTCTCTCTCTCTCTCTCACTCTCTGTTTCTCTCACTTTCTCTCTCTTTCTTTTTCTTCTCTCTCTTTCTCTCGTTCTCTTTTCTTTCTCTTTTTCTTTCTCTTGCTTCTCTCTCCCTCTCCATTTTCTCTCTTTTGCTTTTTCTTCTCTCTCTCTTTCTCTTGCTTGCAGCTTTTCATGTCCATTTGGATCAGATCAGAAGCTCATGTGGAATTAAAAATTACATGAATTTAATAATCAAAACAACACAATTTTTATAACAGCAGAACACTAGCAACAGAACAATGAAATTAAGTATTCTTTGTCTCAAGTTTTATTTTAGAACCATTTCATTTTCATCTAAAATATAGCAAAAGTATACGCTAAAGCACATTTTAATGCATTCTTTTCATGTTTTATTCTTTATGGTCACCACAAAGTAGTAGTAATGATGTTCTGAAGTTCCACAGCCTTGTCTGAAGTCTGCTGTTGTGTGTCTGGAAGTGAGACATTAGCATTGTGTATTAGCGCTGTGATAACTAAGCGTTGTGTAGCTCTTGTGGTGCGGTGCGCTGCTCCTCCAGGCTTTATGAGACACTCGGTGTCCCTTTTTTGTTGTCGTTTATTCAAGGCTGTCTTCTGCGTTAACTGCAAAGTGCAAACCAGCAGCGTGGCTGCCCGCCCGTTACCATGGCAACTGGAGACGGGCAGCTGAGAAAGAGAGAGAGGGGGTAATTTTTTAAAAGTGTGCCTTTTTTCCCTGCATTTGTGAACTAGTTTCTAGAATACCCATGGGGAGGAATATGGGAAGAAGAGAGAGAGAAGCAGAGGGAAGGAAGGAGGAAGGTTTGGTAGATTTAGAAATATTAGTTACAGGACCAAGTATGAGTTCTCTGCCTCATATTTTCTCTCCATTCCATTAATGTGTAGACTAACTACTTTTATTTCAATGATGATCAATAATGAACAAACTAAATACATTAGTTTTTTAACAAACATTTTGAATATGATTTCTTGTACACTACCAGTCAAAGGTTTGGACACACCTTCCCATTCAGTGTTTTTTCTTTATTTTCATCACTATTTATATTGTAGATTCTCACTAAAGGCATCAGAACTATGAATGAACTGTGTGAGGGCGATTTGACCAAGAAGGAAAGTGATAGAGTGCTGCGCCAGATGGCCTCGCCTCCACGGTCACCTGACCAAACCCAATCGAGATGGTTTGGGATAAGATGGACCACAGAGTGAAGGCAAAAGGGCCAACAAGTGCTCAGCATCTCTGGGAACTCCTTCAAGACTGTTGGAAAACCATTTCAGGTGACTACCTCATGAAGCTCATCGAGAGAATGCCAAGAGTGTGCAAAGCAGTGATCAAAGCAAAGTGTGGTGATTTTCAACAATATAAGATATAAAACATGTTTTGGCTTATTTCACACTTTTTGTTTACTACATAATTCCATATGTGTTCATTCATAGTGTCTTCACTGAGAATCTACAATGTAAATAGTCATGATAATAAAAAATAAAACATTGAATGGGAAGGTGTGTCCAAACATTTGACTGGTAGTGTATTTTATTTTATAGTAGCTATAATAATGTGTCACAAATAATTAGGTAACCATTAATAATATTAACTGTAATAACTTCTAATTTTGATTTATAAAAAAACCCTCTTCAGTATTTCTTATCTATTTTTAACAGACATTAACTAAGTTTTCAGCCTTATTTATTTATTTATTTGCTCTTTCGTTCATTCATTTATTCATTTTCCTTTGGGAACCTTTTCACTTTAGGCTTTTAAGAGACCTGAGGTGATGCCAAAAGTACCAGGCATAAGGTTAGCAGTGACTTTTTAGTGGAATTAGGGGCAGAGCTTAAGACATAGCTTTATAACTGAAGCTTGTTCTGCTCTTTAGACTGTTCTCCGTAATGAGCACCAGCTGTTTTTCCCACAGTGTTCTCAGTTTAGCTTGGTTTGCAGCTGAGGGCACCTGAAGAGGTAGAGAGCTGACCACGGTGCTGATCTCAACCTATAATATGTGGAGCTGTCCAAGGTGCTGATCTCAACCTATAATATGTGGAGCTGTCCAAGGTGCTGATTGCTACATATCTCGTGTATGGAGCTGTCCATTGAGACGAACTCTCTGTATAGTATACAGTATACTGTATATGGTGCTGTCCTTGGTGCAAATCTCTAATTTTGCTGCACTGTGTATAGAGAGAGAGAGACTTGTCCATGGTGCTGTTATTATATCTACTGATATTGTACGGACGCAATTGGAATGGTTAGGGCATTCGCCTTATGATCAGAAGGTCATTGATTAAAATCCCAGACCTTTAAAGCTACCACTGAGATACTCAAAAGAAAGGTACCATCCACAAGCACTGCTCCCTGGACAGGGCTAATGACAGCTGCCCACTGCTTCTCCACAGATGGGCCAAATGCAAAGGTCCGTGGTGCTGATCTCTGCTGATCCTGTTTATATATAGGGAGTTGTCCATGGAGCTTATCTTGTGGAGAACCGTCCCTGGGCCTGATCCTATACCTTTTTTACTATTCTAGTAACTACTCTCTCTGTTTCTGATCTTCACCTGAACCACGTACGATCTCCGAACATTATTCACTTGAACAACATGTTTACTTGAAACTGTGTGCAAAGATGTGCAATTTGCTTTGAGGCTTTCTCTTGTTTGGTGGATGTGTGAGATATGTTGCCTAATCCTGTTTTATTAAAAAGGCAGTGCACACAATGGATTGCTACTAAAATCCCGTACAAATGTTGTTCTCTAGCACTTTAGTAACACAGACAGTAATGTTGATTGTGTAGTATTAAAACTTGCAGCATTTTGGAGGTTTCCAGGTGTGACATACCCTATCTTATGGTCTTATCATGGTTTTTACTGATATGTTAGTTATGGTTATGTGGCTTGCGTCCACACTTTTGGTCCTGAACTCAGATCAGTTTGTACAGGAGTCAATATAGGAGATGTGCCAGCATTTCTGCTTGATATCTAGAGATTCCAACTTATGGTTTTGGTTAGATCAGAGTTATATTTGTGGTTATTTTAACAATTTAATGACCTTAGTTATTTTTGTGAGTCTCCTTCTCAAGTGACAGACACTGATATGATTATTGTCCAGCACTGATATGTACACTGATATTTTGACTTGGACAGTTCACAATTAAAGTAAAATCAGATGTGTACAATCATGATGATGATGTTTTGGCAAAATATGTCACAAGATTACAGAAAATGATAAAGTTGAAATTGTTGAAAAACAACTTTTGTTATGTTAAGATCATAAGAAAAATAACTCACAATCTCAGAAAAACAACTTTTATGTCGAGATCACAAGAAAAAACTTATTTTGACACATGTTCTCTATCGACTTCTGTTTGTAAGACTCACTGTACACGATTCTGGTCTTTATGGAACTGTAACAGGAGGCTCTCATCATGTTATTACTTGCTTTGCTCTTTTGTTAGGCTCTTTGAAGCACAGAGTCCATTATGCTCAGTACAAAGTGTATTTCTTGCTCGTAGCTGTGTTTGTTAGGCATGTAAATGCCACACAATATCAGGAACATTATTTATAGACAAATTAGGTAGAGACTGGTTTTAATCACATATATAGAATGCAGTGTGAGGAAGAATCATCTTGTTATCACTCCACTTATTTGGGAGTGTGTGTGTGTGTGTGTGTGTGCGTGATCGTGATGAGTGTGAGGAGCGGTTTAATTAAACGTGCTGCCTCCAGAACATTCCACTGTTTTTTCACTCCTCCATTACAGAGTGATGTAATCCGTCTCTTGGCTAATTAGTGCTCGAGAGAACAGGGGGAGTGGGAGGAGGAGGAGGAGGAGGGGGAGAGATGAAGAGAGAGAGAGGGAAGAGGCGTGATGAAGGGAACTTGTTCTCTGAAGTAAAGGTGTTTTGTGTACGTGTGAAAATGTGTGTGTATTCGAGAGGGAAAGAGGGAGACTAACAGTTGGGACAATCTCAGCACTGCATGGTGTAGAACAGCCAGACATAAGAAGGTGTTTACTTACACACACTTACACTTACACACACACACTCACACCTATCTATCTATCTATCTATCTATCTATCTATCTATCTATCTATCTATCTATCTATCTATCTATCTATCTATCTGCACACACACACTCACTCAAACACACACACTTCTACTTTGCTGTCATCACAAGGTTTTTCCATCTCATAATGACTTAATAACAGTGGATTAAACTGGTTTGGGCTAAACTACTTTTACCCTAATCCTAACCCCAGTAACCAAAAATCTTCATTTCCTCAAATAAAAGTTTAAATATAAAATCTGATTTTCCTCATGAGGTCTCACAAAGCCACAAATTTTCTGCTCATCACAAGCACCTCAACACACACACACACACACACACACACACACACACACTTGAGGCAATAGAGAGGAAGCTTTGTGTGTGTGTGTGTTGAGGTGCTTGTGATGAGCAGAAAATTTGTGGGTTAAGATTCAGGGTTAAGGAGACAGAGACGTGCTGTGTTTCTGGGCTCTTTAATGTGTTTGTTAGCTACAGGATTCATACCTGTTTTTATGCGTCTCAATGCTGATATTGATCGTGCTTTTATGGAAATATTCTGTGTGCACACTGTCGTAGGAGATCACTCAACGCGTGTGGATATGTGTACACACACACACACATCAATTACACTGAAAACACTCAGAGAGAGAGAGAGAGAGAGAGAGAGAGAGAATACAAAATGGCTGGAAAAAGGATGTGTTTATTTTATATACTTTTTATACTTACAAATAATATAAATTTGGGATGTGATCTGCAGCACACAGATTATTTCATATTGAAACCGTGCAGCTTGACTAACGTCAGAGAACTGTTCTCACCGAGGGCAAGAAGAGGTCAAGTGTGTGTGTGTTGTAGTCAAATGTGAGGGTCAAAAAGATCTCCAGTGACCTCACACTGGTTTCAAACCATGCATCCTTGATTTTGCTAAACTCCAGGCCTCTTTATCTGTGTGTGTGTGTGTGTGTGTGTGTGTGTGTGTGAGAAAGAGAGAGAGAGAGGGGGAGAGTGTGTCTGTGTATCTGTGTGCGTGTGTGTGTATCTGTGTGTGTATATGTGTGTCTTTGAGCTGCTTGTGTTCCTCACACTGTTTCTCAATGTGCTCTTCTAGCCTCCCACACAACCAGCTGCCATGCTGCTTCCCATCCCTGTGAGATCTATCTATCTATCTATCTATCTATCTATCTATCTATCTATCTATCTATCTATCTATCTATCTATCTATCTATCTATCTATCTATCTAGAGAGGAGGAGGAAGGGAGAAAGAGAGGGAAGGGTTAAAAAATGAGAAAGAGGGATGGGGGTCTATCTATCTGTCTGTCTGTCTGTCTGTCTATCTATCTATCTATCTATATATCTATCCTTTTTCTTTCTCCTTCTTCTGTTTATTTTTGTCTCTTAGTCTTTCATTATTATATCAGCCTTTCTTTCTTTCTTTCTTTCTTTTCACCTACACTTACCATCTCTTTTCCTTTTCTTTTCCTTTGTTTTTCTCTCTTTTCTATCACCTTCTCTCTCCCTCTCTTTTCTTGCTCTTTTTCTCTGTCACTTTTCTCTCTCTCTCTCTCTCTCTCTCTCTCTCTCTCTCTCTCTCATCTCTTTATCCCTCTCCATCTCTCTTCTTCCCCACTCTTATCTCTCTACCTTTTTCTTTGCTCCACCTTCCCTCTCTCTCTGCCCCAGTATAATATAGTTTCCTCACTTCTTTCTCAAGTAATCTGGGCCGGCTGTATCACATTTCCCCCTCACTCCCATCAGGGCCGCCCCCTAACCATCTTTAATCCAATCAGGTGGCTCTCTATTGGAATGCCTCAGCTCTCTCTCCCTCTCTCTCTTCCTCCCTCTTTCTCTCTCCCTCTCTCTCTCTTCCTCCCTCTCTCTCTTTCTCTCTATCTCTCTCTTTTCTTTGCGATTGGGTTTCCACAACCCGATATAAGTGCAGGATCTCGTGCCCCGCTCGGGCGCCGTCTTCTGCCCCACCCTGACCCCCTCTTTTCATGATAAAACGTCAGGCTGGGGCACTTCCTGCAAGAGAGGAGGGAAGGGGGGATGAGGAGGACAAGGGAGGAAGGGGGGATGAGGAGGAGGAGGAGGAGGAGGAGTCTCGCTGGGGAAATCTAAGCAGAGTGTATGTATTGCATTAGCGCTCCAGTTGTGTGGTATTAAAACTGCAGTCAGACTCCCTGAGGTAGCGGGAGGAGGGATAGAGGGATAGAGAGGAGGAGGAAGGGAGAAAGAGAGGGAAGGGTTAAAAAATGAGAAAGAGGGATGGGGGTCTATCTGTCTATCTATCTATCTATCGATCTATCTATCTGTCTGTCTGTCTGTCAGTCTGTCTGTCTGTCTGTCTATCTATCTATCTATCTATCTATCTATCTATCTATCTATCTATCTATCTGTCTGTCTGTCTGTCTGTCTATCTATATCTATATATCTGTCTGTCTATCTATTCATCTGTCTGTCTATCTATCTGTCTGTCTGTCTGTCTATCTATCTCTCTGTCTGTCTGTCTGTCTGTCTTTCTGTCTGACTGTCTGTCTGTCTGTCTGTCTGTCTGTCTATTTTATTTTTCCAAATAAAACTTGAAGATTTTCTGTATAAAAAATCTGTAAAGACTGTGCTCAAAAACATCATAACACACGTGTAAGTGTAACAAATCACACACCTACACACACACACACACACACACACACTTGTTTCTCCTCAGCCCCATTTGTTTTCATCTGGAGCACTCTAATTGAGTGGCCTTGCATCTCTGTTAAAGATAATCGCTGGAAAAATGGAGAGTGAATGAGAGAGGTGGACAGAGAGAGAGGGAGGAAGGATGGGAGGGAGTGTAATATTAGATTGTTAGCAGTGATGATGTGTCCATTACGGTTAGCGGATGAGCGAGTGGCTTATCAAATAACCACCAAATGGCGGATGAGTCCCTATTACGCTTCTCATAAGGATGGAAAGAGCGATTTTATAAACATGAATGGCATTACATCACTTCTCGTCCTCCCTCTCGTTTCTCTTTCGTCCACCTGCTGCGTTCTCTCTGTGATGGAAGTGTATCGGGGCGGTGTGTAATTAATTGGTGTGTGTTTGCCTGCCTGAATGACGGCAAACATATGGAACGCTATCGGGAGCAGGTTTGACATTTGCTCAGTCGTCACGGCTACCGCCTCACTCTTTCCCTCTCTCTCTCTCTCTCTCCTCCAGTGTAGCTGTTTTCTTGTTATTGTGTCGGCCGTGACGTGGTGAAATTACACACCTCTCACACACCAGACACACACACACACAGGCCAATGTTCTGTGGTCAGGTTTACAAGAGCAGCTGGTTAACTTCCTGAAAGAGAAAGGGAAAGCAGGATGGAAGTAAGGGAGGGAGGAATGGAAGGATGAGGTGAGGGAGAGAGCAGGGAAGAGGGAAAAAGAGAAAAGTGAAAAGGATAGAGGAAGGGAGTAAGGACACGAGATCCATTTCTCCCATTCCCTCCCTCTCTCGGCTTTAGAGCTGCATCAGGTCGTCACGTCTTTTCCTTTATTTACAGTTTTAATTAAATGATTCATTTACTGTAAAGTCTTCAGCGGTTTGCTGCATTAGGAAGAAACACCCGAAAGTGTGTGTTAGACTCGAGTAAAGGTTAAGTGGGAATTAAGTCTGATTTAAAGCTGCTTTCCTCGCTGTAGATCTGACACCTTTTTTTACTTCTCTCTTCGAGCAGAATGTTTTTAAAATGAGTCTGTATTAGCAAAGCGCTCTTAAACAACTCTCGTTACTCATGAGTTTAACGCTCCGTCAGTTTTACTGCTGCTCCAGAGCAGGGTCATAAACTCAAAACTCTTAAACTGGAGAAAACAGCCTTGAAAATGACACTAATGAGAAGTGGAGGGAGGGAAGAAGCGAGAGACGAAGAGAAAGAGAGACAGAGTGAGGGACGCAAAAAGAAAGATGGAAGGGATTGAGAGAAGGAGAGACGGAGAGAATGTGATAGCAAGACGGAAGGAAGAATGGAGGTATGGAGAGAGAGAGTGGAGAAACAGGGAGGATTTGGAGAGATGGAGATACATGGATGGAGTGATGTAAAGAGAGAGGTAGATAGAGAGAAGAGAGGAAGGGATAAAAAGGCAAAGTGATGTAAAAAGAGAGATAGATGAAGAGAGACAGAGAGGAATGGAGAGATGTAGGGGGAAAAGATCGATGGAGAGATGGAGAGAAAGAGAGATGGAAGGAGGAACAGAGAAATTATGATAGCTAGAGAGAGGTAGATAACTGGAGAGATGGAGGGAGGGAGGCTGGGAATGAAAGAAAGAGATAGAGTGATTTTATAAGAGGAAAAGATGGATAGAGGGCAGGATTGAGAGAAGGACAGAGAGAAGGAGAGATGGAGGGACAAAGTACAGAGAGAAATTGAGTTAAGAGATGAAGAGAGATGGAGTGATGTTATAAAAGAGAAAGATGGATAGAGGGAAAGATGGAGAGAAAGAGAGATGGAGGGAGGAATGGAGAGAGATGAGAGATGTAATAAGAGAGAAAGATGGAGAGAGGGAGGGATGGAGAGAAAGAGAGATGGGGGGAGGGGTGTACCGAGAGAGATGGAGTAGTGTACTAATAGAGAAGATGACTAGAGGGAGGGATGGAGAGATGGAGAGAAAGAGAGAGTGAGAGAGGACTGGAGACAAAGACAGAGGTAGGGATGTGGAGAGAGAGATGGAGTTAGGGGATGGGGAGAGATATAGTGATGTAATAAGAGAGGAAGGTGGATAGAGGGCGGGATGGAGAGGAGGATGGAGGAATGGAGAGATGGCGATAAGAAGGGAGGGATGTACAGAGAGAGATAGAGTTAGGGGATGGGGAGAGGTGGAGTGTTGTAATAAGAGAGAAAGATGGATAGAGGGCGGGATGGAGAGATGGAGAGAAGGATGGAGGGATGGAGAGATGGCGAGAAGGATGGAGGGATGGAGAGGTGGCGATAAGGAGGGAGGGATGTGGAGAGAGAGATGGAGTTAGGGGATGGGGAGAGGTGGAGTGATGTAATGAGAGAAAGATGGATAGAGGGCGGGATGGAGAGATGGAGAGAAGGATGGAGGGATGGAGAGATGGCGATAAGGAGGGAGGGATGTGGAGAGAGAGATGGAGTTAGGGAATGGGAAGAGGTGGAGTGATGTAATAAGAGAGAAAGATGGCTAGAGGGCAGGATGGAGAGAAGGAGAGATGGAGCGAGGGATGTACAGAGAGAGAGATGGAGAGATGCCTTTAGCTACACTAATGAGAAGTGTAAAAGGTGTGAATATCAGATAATCAGCGTGTTTATCTATAAGTAGATAAAATCATCTGATAACGTCTTTTAGTTCAATCTTGAGTCTCGTCTCATCTGAACGTAACATAAGATAACAGCATTTCTGTAATCAGCAGAATAATCATCAGCTTCATTATATTTTGAAATCCAATAAAATCTGTCTCTCCCCATCCTGCTGCGTAAGCTCAGCGTTGTGGATCATCTGCGGCTGCTTTCAGATTTGCTGAATAATTAATTGCTTTTAATCGATGCTGGAGCCGGCAGGTGCCTGTTTGCTGCAGTGACGTGTTGGAGAAGCATAACGCCACTAGATTTTACAAATGCTTTAACATCCCGCGTCCCTGCCCTGCAACCCCTGCTCCCTTTCCTGACTACTGGGATGAGACCCCTTGGGGTTAAGGGTCTTGCTCAGGTCCTCATTGATGATAGTGCTGGTTAGGACTCGAACCCACAACCTCTTGGTCCGGAAAGTTCACTTCCTCCACACTGAATAAAACCGCAGTGCTGACGGAGGTGAGGTTACGACTCGAGGTGAAAAGGAGGTTGAGCTGAAAACGTGAGGAGATGAAAGAGGGATGAAGGAGAAGAGAGAATGTGTTATTATGTAGATGGGAACACTTGCTGCTTCTAACCGCCCGGCCTGCTGCAGTCTTTAACGAGTGTTTTTATGATGTGTGTGAATTGAACGAGAGTTTTGTGTTGTGTCTAAACGAACAAGTGTGTAATTAAGTGGGTGTTTGGTGAAGCTGGTGATTGGCAGGTTGTGGTCGTCACATTCGCTCTGTTTAACTGTGTGATTCAGTGAGACGTCTGTCGTTTACCTCATGATATGCACTCTGTCTGATTCTCTATCACACACTCTCTCTCTCACACGCTCACAGCATTGCATAATGTAGTTTCCAGTGTATTTTCTTCAGGTTGCATCAGTCTCTCTGTCTGCCATATGACACGTCGAGGACTAATGTTTATACAATTAGACTAAAAGCTGTGTTTTAAGCTGTGACTCTTAAATGAGGACTCACTGATTTGATGCTGATATCGATTATCAGTCACAATGTTCTGTTCAATTACTTGATTTTGTGTGTGATTTTGCAACGTGAGTCGGTTAATATCAAGTTTGTTTCTGTTAGTTTGCAATTTATGACTTAACTTATCCTTCCATCCATCCACCCAACCATCCATGCGTCTCTCCATCAATCATTTAACCATCCATGCATTCATCCATCCATTTAACCTTTCATGCATCTCTCCATCAATCATCCATCCATCCATTCAACGATCTATGCATCCATCCTTTCACCAATCCAACCATCCATCTACTCATTCAACTATCCATGCATTCATCCATTCAGCCATCCATGCATTCATCCATCCATCCATCCATCTATCCATCCAACCATCCTCCATCCATTAAACCATCCATCCATCCATTCAACCATCCATGCATTCATCCATCCATCCATTCAACCATCATCCATCCATTCAACCATCTATGCATTCATCCATCATCCATCCATCCAACCACCGTCTCTATCTATACTCGTCTGCCTGTCTGTTCTTTCTATCTGCCAGGCTATTTATCTATAGATAGAGAGGGTGGTGGATGGAGAGATGAAGTGATGTAAAAAGGGATAGAAGGAATGGCTATAAAGAGAGATGGAAAGAGGGATGTAGAGAGAGAGATGGAGTGATCTGTAAGAGAGAACGATGGGTATAGGGAGGAACAGAGAGATAGAAGAGAGACAGATATCTGTAGAGAGGGAGGGAGGGTGGAAAAGAAATAAAGAGTGAGGGATTTAAAAAGATAGAGAGATGGAAGGGGAGGGAGAGATGGAGGGAGAGTGTCAGAAGGAGAGAGGGAGGGATAGAGAGAAAGATAGCAGGGATGGAAGGATGAAGAGAAGGAGGGATGGGGAGACGTAAAATTAGAGAAAGAGTGACAGAGTGAGAAGGAGAGAGAGAGAGGGATGGAGAGGAAGGACACAAGTGCTGCCAAATGCGTGTGATGCCAGGGTGTTGGTATCCGTGGTTACGGGTACATGCCAGTGTTCAGATTTGCAAAATCTCAGTATTACACTGCCACCTGGATACACTCTCTCTCTCTCTCTCTCTCTCTCACACACACACACACAAACACACACAATTTCACTCACACTCACACACGTCAGTCACAGTGTGCTGCTTGTGTCATGAGTCTCCACTCAGCTGCTTATGTTCGTGTCTCGGGCCATAATAGGCTTCCTATTGAAAATGTATTGAGTTAATGCTCTGGAGAGAGAGAGAGAGAGAGAACGAGAAAGTGAGAGAAAGAGAGATGCTCTGGTTATTCGGAGTTTGCAGTCACACACAGCTGCAGCTGGGGCAGGATTTTCTCTAAATAAATTCCTTCTCGTCTGTCCCAGTTCTGATCTCTGGGTATTTGTCAATTTTGGAAGGTAAATAAATTAATAATAAAATAAAGTTGGTCTTTTCTGCTCAAGTTGCTATTTTGGAGCTTTTCTTGCTGTGTGGGAGGATGTAGGAGAAGCTACACACATGCTATTAGAGAGAGGAAGGGAGGGATGGAATTGCATCATGTTTAAACCATTTGTAGGTGGTTCTGTCAAAGTGATGCCATCTGGACTGCCATTAAATGCACTGTGTATATGTGTGTGTGTGTTTGTGTGTGTGTGTGAGAGTGTGTGTGTGTGTGTGTGTGTGAGAGAGTGTGTGTGTGTGTGTGTGTGTGTGTGTGTGTGTGTGTGGTTTAAGCAAGTAATCCTCTATAATAGAGGACAACCTAATCGAACTTTTAGAGGTCCATCATCCATCCATCCATCCATCCATCTAACCATCAACCATCCATCTTCATCCATCCAACCAACTAACCAATCATCCAACCATCCATCCATCTAACCATCAACCATCCATCTTCATCCATCAACCAACCATTCATCCATCAATCCATCCATCCTAACCAATCAACCATCCATCTTCATCTACCATCAACCAACTAACCAATCGTAAAAACCATCCTCCATCCATCTAACTATCCAACCATCCAACCATCCATCTTCATCCATCCAGCAACCATCATCCATCCATCCATCCATCTAACCATCCATCCATCTAACCATCCAACCATCCATCTTCATCCATCCAACCAACTAACCAATCATCCAACCATCCATCCATCCATCCATCCATCTAACCATCAACCATCCAACCATTCATCTTCATCCATCAACCAACCATTCTATCAATCCATCAGTCCAGTCATCCATCCATCCATCCAACTATCCATCCATCCAGCTTCATCCGTCCAACCAACTACAATCATCCATCCAGCCATCCATCCATCTATCCATCCATCCATCAATCCAACCAACCATTCATCCATCCACCAATCCATCCATCTGTCCATCCATCCATCAATCCAACCATCCATCTTCATCCATCCAACTAACTAACCAATCATCTATCAAAACATCGTAACTAACTCCTTCATCCATCTTCTCCATCAACCAACTAATCATCATCCATCCATCAACCAACCACTCATCCATTCATCCATCCAGCCAACCAACCAACCATTCATCCAGCCATCCATCCATCCATCCATCCATCCATCTACCCATCATCCACCCACCATCCATCCATCACAACCAACCATCAATCCATCCATCCATTCATCCACCCATCCATCCAACCAACCAACCATCCATCCATCCATCCATCCACCCATCCATCCATACAACAACCACCAATCCATCCATCCATTTATCCATCCATTCATCCACCCATCAACCATCCATCCATCTGGAATCACATTTTGTTGTACTGTTATACTAAAATTTTAGTCTCCCTCCTTCCTTTTCTCTTTCTCATCTCTCCTCCATCTCCTTTCCCCACCCTGTTTCTCCTTCTAGTTCTTTACACTCACGCTAAATCTCCATTCTATTTCCTCTCCTCATCCTCCCTCTTTCCCCTTCTCTGTCTGTTATATTTCTTTCTTCTTCCCTATGTCTTGTTGTGTCTTTCTTTCCCTCTCCTCTCTCCCTCCCTCCCCTTCCATCTCTCTCTTTTTATATCCCTCACTCTTTCTGTTTCCCACCCTTCCTCTCTCCAGTTATCCATGCAGTAAAGCGTTAGACAAAGTTTCTCTTCCTAGCTTTAGGAGCAGTGAGGTCTGGAAAAAGTTTACCGTAGGTTAAAAATCGGGCCTTTCTTTTATGCTGATCTCCTGCAGTAACTTAAAATTAAGTTTTAGCAATTATTAGCAAGGCCTTTCTTTCGAAACCAGTCTTTGTTCCAGAGGAGATGTTTGAACGTTTATTGTTTCGGTTGTGAATGAAATAGAGATGAAGCGTTAACTTGGCTCTGTGCATACGTTTTGCGGATGAATGGCGGGCAACGCTGCTGCTGCCAGCCTGCTCCTGCTGCTAGCCTGCTCCTGCTGTCAGAATTTCAATCATTCTAGCCTTTTCTCTTGACACACACACACTTCAGCACACACACACACACAGATGGCACAGAGGTCGAAGCACTTTAATGAATTTTCAAAGGGACTGGCATTGTAAAGAGATAGCACTGGCTCACTGACATAGCTCACACACTCGAACACACACAGCACACACTTGCGTTGATATTGAAGCTCACCGTCTGTGTCCGTGTCTAGTTTTGAATCTCACTGCAAGGCCGAAGGGGTCTGGTCGTGTGCCCAGTTAACTTCCAGCCCTGTGTGTTTATGAGTGTGTTTACGTGTGTGTGTTTGTGTGACATGGACTTATTTTGGAGGCAATTTTCAGTCTCTACACCTGCAGAGCAGGGCCATTGCCTTTGGGGAGGAAAGCGATAGCAAAATTTTAGAAAAATAAAAACATAAAAGTAAGCGCTTTCCTTTAAATTTTAAAATTGAAAAAAAAAAAAAAAAAGGCTTTCCATTTCATTTTCACTAAATTTAAATTGCAGAAATAAAAGTGTAAAAGGTTTTGTTTTCTTGACATTTGGGTGAAAGTAAAAACACAACAAGTTTGCATTTTAGTAAATTTTGAATTTGAAGAAAATTTAAAAAGCGTGAAAAGTTAATTTTCATAACATTCTGAATTATAGAAAATTAAAAGCATAAAAGTATCATTTTCATGAAATTTTGTTTTATCTTCATATATAGATAACAATGGAACTTTTAAAGCGTATTGAAATTATAAATTAGAGCCCTTTCAGATAAAAACACATTATTATTATTATTATTATTATTATTGTGTAATAATAATAATAATAATAATAGTGGTAGCAGCTAGTATATCATTATATTTATTACATGTCTTTACTAAATATGAATAAAATAAAGATAGAATAAAATCAAATCGATGCATAATATATAAGATGCATGATAAGTCGATAAGTGTTTATCGATTAGAAGTATGTTTACAGTAAGTGACCGTAGTTTTTAATGTGATAGTAGTTTTAAAGTGACTTTAAAACTACTATCAGGGTTTGTTTGCATATATGTGTGTTATGTGGGGATTAAGGCGGCTCCCCCTGCAGGTCGGGAGGGTTAGAGGTGAGTTTTAATGATGAGTGCATATGGCCTCCACCACTGGGCCCAAACACTGGAGCAAAGCATCGACCTCATCCATCTGCTGGAGACACACACACACACACACACCTACTGTACAGTCTCAATGTCAAATCCCTTCTCTTATTTACATTGCAGTATAATATGCAGAGTAGAGAGAGAGATCTGATCAAGCGAGTGCAACCGGCAAAGTAAATATTAAAATATCAACATAAAGTAAATGATCATCCGTAAGCTTCACGATTGCACATTTTATTGTAATACGTACTGATGCTCTTACTCGATTATTCTCTCAAAACAATTCATATTAGTGTTAACATTAATTCAAATAAGACTGATTAAATATTTTAAAATATATTGAACAACACATGTGACTGTTTGTGAACTTGTGCATGACACAGAGTCAAGATTTTCACTCTTGCATTCAGAATGAAATTTGCATATGATAATTGAATGTGTATATCTACTATCCTTGTGAAATTACAATTATTAACTTCTGTACCTTTGCCTGTAACTTTAGTAAATGTTGACCAATTTCAGCATTAAATTTGCAGTAGTTAATTTGCTTATATGTGTCACCATGGCACCTTGCAAAACCTAAACATTTTGCAGTTGTTTCTTGCAGTTATAAATTACAATGAAAGGTCAGATGCCACATGGACATGCGGTATGTAATCTTTGTAATTGCATAAATCATAATGGCAAGCGGATATAGCAGTTCTTTGTAATTGTGAATTTATTACTCAAATAAAAATAAAGATGGGGTTTCATACCCACATGTCCGTAATGGGTACAACGTGCTTTTGTACTTACGTAATGCATAATTGTCACAGCCCCCTGGACTTTGGCTGGACAGTGCCCCCTCGAACTCTGCTGAGCGGCCAAGCAGAGACTCCCCGTTTAGTTTGGTTTAGTGTATTCAGTTCTGTCTTGTGCTCCCTGTCTGTCTTGTCCTTGTCACCTTCCCATTGTGTCCCATTGGTTAATCAGTATTCATTAGTATCCCCACCTGTGTTGCCTATGTTTCAGTACAGCCCCCAGTTTCTATTGGTTATCCCTTCATTTGTTAATTCTGCTTGTTTTCTACCCCCGTTGGTTTTCCCTTGTTTAATTAATCCTGTTATAAATGGACAGTTCATTGACTGCTGTTAAAGTTGTTGTATCATTAATATGAAAATATTGTTTGCGATTGTTGTCCTGTTACAAGGTACTGTAGCTATCCATTTGATGTAATAGTCACTTTGTTGCAAGTTTAATTCACAATGCAGCCGTGAAAAAACTTTCCTTTTTTCCAGAGTAGATACAGTAGAGGACGTACGATTGGTGGTTCTACATCAATACATCGATTATGCCATAGTTTAGATCAAAATAACATTGATACTCATCACGGTGTCCGTCAATTATATGATATGTGACCCTCACGGCAAAACCAGAGTAAACAGCCGCCAAATTTTCAGAATTGAGTTATATTTTCATGAAAGCTTCAAAACGATACCTACCTGTCGAATAGATCGAGACGATATATGACTGAGATATCAACATTCAAAAGAAGCAGTCAGTTTCTCCTGTCACTTAAGTGAAAACAGAAATCTGCCTTTGAAGTTATTCGCCCGTAACACTCACAGGCGTTTAGTGCGGGCGGCTTCGTTTGCATTCTGTTAACTCGCTGCATTCACAGCCACGCGAGGATAGCCTACCTGCGTTAGGTTAACTGAACTTCCAGGCGAAATATCTTCACGTAGTCAACCAGTGGATTTACGTAAATATTGAAGTAGAAGCGGTCAAAAGCAAAGCGTTCACGTTCTGTAAATTAATTCCTCACCTCAAAGAAGTCACGTTTTAGGATGGAAAGGGTGAGTTCTTCAACAAAATTTATTCACAACAGTACGAATAGACCTTCCACTGTTTCAAAACACTAAAAACTAAAAATCCAAATTATACCCCACTCAACATAAATGGGCGATTTTCTCTGAAACCTCCGTTGAGACTGGTTTTGCCGTGGAGGGTCACATATATGATATGATATATCTCATCTCAGTTGCTGTGTAATGAATTGAATCGTATGAAATGCATTATCTGTGAACTTTGAATTTAAACAAACCATGTCCATAGAATCGATATAGTATTATTAGGGAGTGAAACTTGTGATTTATTCATCCGTTCTTTATTGCAAAGGGATAAAGTGCTTTAAGTGTGTTGCTGTTTTGGGAAGGACACGTTTTGTGCTTGGATATTATCTTTATGTCTGCAGCAGCAGATGTATAATGAGTCATATAAATGCTAAGCTATGGGTGACAAAACTTCCTTTGCAGTTTCATCAATTTATCGTAAAGCTCCCTCTATTCACGACACATGACAGGATTTATTTTATATTTATCTGGCTGTAGACAGTTAGATCCAACACTTTAAAGCATGATTTGATCAGTTAGTCATGTTAAAATACTTCTTTCATTTATTTCAGCTTAAACTTAAAATTATGTTTATGATTGATAAAACAAAACATTGATGTAGAATGAAACACCAACTCTGTTTTCCCCGGGTCTGGACTGGTTCCAGGCGGCCATCTTGGCTCTAATGTAATTGGGTTAGGAGGCAGCTGCCTGAGTTTGCGCTTGGTCGAGCAGGTTACGACGCGACACCAGCGCTGGGAGTGTTGACTGTCACCGTGCTAATTGAACAATAATAAGGCGGAACCTGCTCCCATTTTCCCCCAAGCACACACTCGTCCCTTTACTCACACGCTTCCCTGCATTACGTCCATCCTCCGTCCCTCATCCTTCATCCATTTCCTCCATCCTCTCTGGTCACGAGAGAAATTATATTCCTTTACTGCAGAAGTTTCCAGTGCTCTCATCGTTATTATATTACTCTCTATACACTCTTTCTCTCTTTCCTCTCTATCTCGCGCTTTTGGCTTCTTCTTTCTTCTGCCATCATAAGCAGAAAGAGATATTCTGTGTTCTCTGTTTTCTCTTATTCTTATCTATCCCCTATATCTATCTATCTCTGTCTATCACATACCTCCCTATGTCTGTCTGTCTAATATGCCAAAACCATGCCTCTCATTTCAAGCTGAGTAATGTTCACTCTCTCTCTCTCTCTCTCTTTCTCCTTTTCCTCCCTCTCTTCCTTCCGTCTTCTCCTCTATTTTCTTTAACTGCTTTCTTTTTTGCTTTTCTCGCTCGTTCTCTGTTTTCTCTGTCCTTTTCTATGTCTGTCTCACTTTCTCTCACTCACTCTTTGCTTCTGCTTTATTTGTTTTGTCCCTCTTGTCCTCTCAATTGCCCGTACCTTTCTTTCATTCTTTCTTTCCCTCTTTCTTTAGTTTCCACTTCCAGACAGACCCTTCTCTCCAGTCGTTCGCAGTAGGATGTGAGGTTACTTCTAAGGGAATTACACTCTTAAATCTGACAGCTGGGACCACTGGCTTCAACGTGAAAGGGAAAAGAAAGAAAAGAAGACACTCTTTATTTTTCTTCTTCTGCTACTCTATCCTTCTTTCCTTAAGAGGATCAGGAGCTTTGGGGGTCTTAGTGATGGTTCCCGGGGTCCCGGTGCTGGACTTAAACAGGAGTTGGAGAGCAGAGGAGGGGTTTTAGGAATAATCTGGTGTGTATCTCTCCTGCTGTAGCAGGCGAGAGAGGACAGATCCACTCTCACAGTCCTCACACACAGTAACCACCACCAAGCACACCACACACACTGATGTACTGTTGTTCTGTTCACATCCAGACAGCTCCTGATTTATCGTTTGTTCTTCATTAACAGTGTATTATACAGGTGTAAATCACACCGTGTGGGTGGGGGACGTGCTCCTGTAAATAGAGCTTTTAGAGCAGTGGTATGGGTATCAAGGGAGGAAGAGAGCGACTGGGAGAGAGAGAAGGACGGAGAGAGGAAAGAGGGGAGAAGATGTAAGGGTGTAGAGAGGGAGAAAAGAGAGCATGATGGAGAAGAGAGATGTGGAGAGAATAAGTGAGTGATGTAGAGAGAGAGAGTAAGAGCGCTGCAGTGAGAGTAAGAGCTTCATAAATTGTCTCTGAAATGAGTGTTGGTGTGGAGCAGACAGTCCCACTACAGACCAGATTGAAGTGTACAGATAGAGATGAGCGTGTGTGTGCGTGAGTGTGAGTGTGTGCGTGAGTGTGAGTGTGTGTGTGTGTGGTGTGTGTGTGCGTGAGTGTGAGTGTGTGTGCGTGTGAGTGTGTGTGCGTGAGTGTGTGTGTGTGTGTGTGTGTGTGTGGATGGGTGGATATATTGGCAATGTTGGGATCCTTTTTGTTCCTAAAATCACTTTCATTGTTGTTTTCATGGCTTTGTGGGGTCGTTTGAGAGGTGCCCATGAGGAAAATGATCGAAAATGTACGTTTTATTTGAGTGTGTATCTATGTGTACGTGTGTGTGTGTCTGGGTGTGTATGTGTGTGTGTGTGTGTCTGGGTGTGTGTGTGTGACTGTGTATCTTGGTGTGTGTGTGTGTGTGTGTAGGAGGGAGAGGAGCTTCTTGGTCTAAATGACTTCAATCAGGGAGACTGGAGATGCTGGAGATGAGAAACACACTCGTTCTTCACCTTTCCTCTGTCTCTCTCTCTTGTTCTTTCTGTCTGTCTTTCACTCCATCCATCTCTTTGCTCTCGCTCTCCCTCACTTCTTTCTTTCCCTCCCTCTTCTTTCTCACTCGCTCTTACACTCTTTCCTCTTCTCCCTTTTTATCTCTCTCTCTCTCCCTCTCTCTCTCTCTCCATCTTTTTTCTTCTGCTCTTTCTTTCTTTTGCTCCATCCATCTCTTCGACCTTGATCTCTCTCTCACTCTCTCTCTCCCCTTCTCCCTTTTAAAGAAGTAAAACGATGATGACGTGTTTAGTTCTGTTGTGCGAGTGCCTTAAATACCTTATACGTTTCCAAATGTTACAGTATGCAATAGAACATGCATTTGCATCAGCTGCACGACAGTTGTACACAGTTGGTTTGACTGATCGTTATCGGAACAGGAAGGTGTGTCGTACGTTGTTTTGTTGTTTTCAGGATTCTGATTGGCTGACAGGCTTTTTGCTTCTGGTTACACTGCCACCTGTTGGTCTGGCATGCTCATAATAGCTCTTGACGGCGTATTTAGAGGGATTCGTGTAAATGGAAAAAAATGTCTGGTGTAAACGAGGATATTTTTGCAAATGAGAGGAAAAGCCAGCTGTGTGTAAACGTGGTCTAAAATTAAGGTTGAGAATTTAGAGAGCTGATCGGATGGTCAGTTTCCATCAGTTATCTACTGGAAATTAACTGTATATACTGTATATATATACATATATGTTTATATATATATTTTTAAAATATTGATGGTGTTTCTCTCTCTCTCTCTCTCTCTCTCTTAGATGTGACCAAGGGCATCAGTAAAGGTAAGACACGGGGCTACTCTTTACCTTTGCAGTTTTGTGAGAACACACACTCACACACACACACACACACATAATCTCACCTCTTCTTTCTGCCACTCACCACACAAAGATATCAAGATGTGCACATATGTGTGTGTGAGTGTGTGTTTGTTTGTTCTCACTTTTCTATTCTCTGTACAAATCCCCACATGGGGTCGTGCACAAACACACACACACACACAAACACACACACACACACAAACACACAGATCACGTCTCTATTTCGGGATGCTGGTTTGGTGCTCTGCGTCGCAAATTTGAATTTTATTCAAATGAGAGTCAAGTGGCCCAGTTTGCCGAAAGAAGATCTACTGGCATCAAGTCTGAGAGAGAGAGAGAGAGAGAGAGAGAGAGAAGGTGTGATATTAGACTGAGAGATCACCCGTTGAACCTTTATTCTCAAAAGTGAGCACAACTTGGGTTTGATTCACATATATCTGTAAGTTTTAAATATTATACAGTATAGTAGTTATTTATTACACCCCTCCTCTTCCCGAAAATCAATCAATCATCCTGGAGTGGAGGAGACGCCTGGCTGAGTCCGAGCAGCATTACAGAAGCACACCAGCCAAGCAAGACCAACACTGAACACCTGCTGGTGAAGGAGCGAGGGATAAGAGAGGAGAGAGAGAGAGAGAGAGAGAGAGAGAGAGAGAGAGAGGGAGGAGAGTGGAGAGAGAAGGTGGGAAGTGGTCAGCAGCTGCAGGAAAGTGCAAGAGTGCAAGAGATAGACAAGAGGAGAGGAGAGAAAGAGAGAAGGAAAGAGAGAAGGAGTAAAAGAGATAGACAAGAGGAGAGAAAGAGAGAGAGAGAGAGACAGAGAGAACGAGAAAAAAGATAGACAAGAGGGGAGGACAGAACGAGAGATGGAAAGACAGAGTAAAAGATAGACAAGAGGGAGGGAAAAGAGAGAGAGAGAGAACGACAAGAAGATAGACGGGGGAGAGAGAACACGAAAAAATAGACAAGAGGGGAGGAAAGGAGAGAGAGTGAAGGAGAAAAAGAAATAGACAAGAGGGTAGGACTAAAAGAGAGACGAAGAGAGAGAGAGAGAATGAGAAAAAGAGAGAGAAAGGAGGAGAGAGGGCAAAGAGAGATGGAGAGAGAGAGGGAGAGAGAGAACCCCCTGGACAATGGGAATAATAAGTACCCAAGAGAGCAGAACAGATGGGCATTTAGAAAGAAAGAGAATGTGTGTGTGTGTGGGTGTGTGTGTGTGTTAGGTTGAATGCCAGGACTCTGTAGGGGAGCTCTTTTCGCTTCAGTCACGAGTGCACTCCACAAACAGACTTTTCCCGGACAAACACAAACACACACACACACACACTTTTTATTTATTAATTATGCTCCCGCTATGATCCAAGGTTACACTCACATTCGCCTCAGTACAGTCGCGGTTAAGGGTCTGGACTGGGACTGCTCCACTTTTGCTCACACACATATTGTTGGGGTCACTGCAAGGTCACAGTCGGGGCGGTCAGCCACGGTTCCGACACACTCTGAGTCTGTGAGTGTCTAAAAGTGGCACTGACCCCATCCTTGTAACATCCATAGTTGGTCACTGAGATTCTCATTCCGCGGCTCGTCATCGTTGCTACACGCCACACGTACGACTAGAGCTAGCCCAAGCCATGGATTTACATACATTTGGAAAACGCGCATAAACCCGCTGATTGTAGCTTTAAGGCTAGCGCGGCGAGTCACAGATCGCGACGCCGAATTATCAGACCAAAGCTAATCTGGACGCTAGGCGAGGAAACAGATGAGAGACGCAACGCTCCGGGCCGAGCTGGCGTTGGAATTCTGGAGCTAGTGTCGGACTTCTGGTTTCCACAGCGCTACCAAGGATAAAGCTCGCGGCAACGAGACAACCACATTGTTATGTAGTGCCTGTTGCAGGGAGGATAGGAAAGGGAGAGGGAGGAAAAAACGGATGAAGGGATGATGGAAGAGAAAGAGAGTCAAGAGCAAGACAGATGGACAAAACAAAGAGATAAAAAGAAAAGAGATAAAATGCAAGACAAGGTAAAAGAGGGATGAAGGAAGGAGGGAAGAAAGGAGAGTTCAAGGGAAAAAAGTGATGGAGGGAGGCAGGGAGAGAGAAATCAAGAGCAAGACGGATGGACAAAAGAAGGAGGGGAAAAAAGATGAGAAGATGAAAGAAGGAAAAGAGATCAAGTGCAAGACAAGCAAAAAGAGAGATGAAGGAGGGAGGGAAGAAAGAAGAATGAAGGAGGGAAAAAATGATGGACGGAGAGACATGGAAAGATACATGGAAGCATGAAGGTAGAAGGAGAGAGAGAGAGAGAGAGAGAGAGCAGAAAAGAAGAATTGAAAGAGAGGAAAACAGATCTCAAAATGAGGAACAAAGGGAGGAAAGGATAGAAAAAGAAGAAAGTGAGAAGAGAAGTGAAAGAAAGGGAGAGAGGGAGAAAAGAAGAGAGAGAGAGAGAGAGGAATGAGGAACGATAGGATATATCAAAGAGAAAGGGAAAGAAGAGAAAGAAGAATGAAGTCACAGAAAGACAGTGAAAGTGAGAGAGGTAAGAGAGAAAGACTTAAAGGGGTGAAAGGATGAAGTGAGGAAAGGAGTAAGAGAATGACAGAGAGAGAAAGGGAGTGACGGGAGAGCGAATACAGGACATAGAGAGAGACTACAAAAAAGAAGGATGGATGGATGGAGTGAGATAAAAACAGAGAGGAGGAACAGAGGGAGGGAGGAAGTGAAAGAAAGACAGAGAGACACTTTTATTGCAGCTGAAGAAATGGAACATGAACTTACATTAAACCTTCACCTTTCTCCCATTCTTCTCTCTCTCCATCCTTCTCTACCTCCCTCCATCCCTCCATCCCCCGTGTCATATGTGATTATTATATTAGCTCTCATTCAGGCGGAGTGAAAGAGAGAGTGAGACCTGCCTGATCATCACTTCACTACGGCACAAAGGCAATCGAGAGTGAAGTGGATAAAGCCGACATCATTACTAAACACACACACACACACACACACCTCATTGTGTTCATCTCTCCCAGCTATCAATGGTGTAAAGAAAAGGTCATTCTGCTGAGTGTTATTGTAGCGAGGGAATCTCGCCGCGTTGCCGTTGGAGTGGATTTGATTGCATTGTGTCATAACAATGAGCTCAGATTGGCACTTTTCCACTTCCTTATCAAACGCTTCGTAACGTCGGGAAACGCAGTGTCGTGTTAAACCCGTCGTTATGGAGATGCAGCTAATCTCGGCAGCTCCGGTAAAAACACTCGGGGTGTTTGTTTCCCGCGGTTTCTTTTTAGGAGGCTCGGAATTCCGCATAGTTCCAGGTTTCTGTCAGTTTCCCGGCTTTGGGGCGCGGGAATACGCAGACGAAACGTAGCGTGGGAAACAAACGTTGTCACACTCACACACCTCGTTCCGTTCTGATAGTGAAGCGTCTAGGGATTAGCAATGGATGTTTTACTATTATATTGGTTGTCTGGGTGCATTATTCCAGTAACAAAAAAAACAACAAAAAAAAAGATAGAAAATGAAAATATCACACGAGTGTGTGTGAGAAGAAAAGAGAGAGAGAAAAGTAGGGAAGACAGAAAGAGGAGGAGAGGAGGGAAAGGGACGGAAGGAGTGAAGGAGAGAGAGAAATGAGGAGGATGGAATGAGGAGGTGGAGGAAGGGAGGAAGGAGAAAAGGAGAGAGAGAGAGAGAGAGAGAGAGAGAGAAATGAGGAGGATAGAAAGAGGAGGAGGGATGGAGGAAAGGAGAGCAGAGGGCAGGAGAGAAAGAGAAATGGGGATGATAGAATAAAGAGGAGGGAAGGAAGAAAGGAGGAATGGAGAGAGAGAAGTGGGGAGGATAGGATAAGGAGGAGAGGGAGAGGGTAGGAAGGAAGAAGGGAGGGAGAGAGAAAAATGGTGAGGATAGAATGAGGAGAAGGGTAGGAGGGAAGGAGGAAAGGAGAGAGAGAGAGGAGAGAGAGAGAGACAGAGAGAGAAATAGGGAGAGTAGAAAGAGTAGGAGAGAGGGAGGAAAGGAGGGCAGGAGAGAGAAAAAAATGGCTATGAGGAGGAGGGAGGGAAGAAAGGAGAAAGAGAAATGGGTAGGAAAGGATGAGGAAGAGGGAAAAGAGAGAGAGGGAGGGAGAGAGAAAAATAAGGAGGATAGAATGAGGAGGTGGGAGGGAAGGAGAGAGAGAAATGGGTGGTGACAAAAATAAGACAAGTATGTCTGTGATGTGTCACCATAAAGTGGTTGTTGCAACAGCTAATGCAGAAGAATAAATACCATATTGTGGCTTCTGGAGGCATGTGGAGCTTAAGTGCAGTAATAGTTTTAAACCGCTAATTACATAAGGACATTAAGGAAATTAAGACATGCTTAATTAGATAGTATCTGGTCAAATTTTCCGCCTGTCTAAAGCGTGAGGGAACTTTCCCTTTAATCTCCACCTCTCAACGGAGAACAAGATGCTGGAGGGTCTCGTCAACTGAAAATAAATCCTCACAAATCTGACCTCAAACCTCTGATATTATTGATTTCTGTCTACTTTTAGAATCCTCAATCGTACAGTATATCAAGCAGGTCACAACCTGTAAATGTACATGAAATCTGTAGCATAGCCCTAAAGCGTTGTAGATTTAATCCCAGAATTGGTTTCATCTGATGCTGAGATCTTCGCCTGTAGAATTATTAATGGCCGTAGTGCAGGACAAGAGAGTGTGGGCAATAACAGCATAAAGGTCACATTACAATATTCTAAAACACACAGGCCAGGACGTTATGAATGATTGGAGTGAGTTTTACAGCCAGATAGGCGAGAGATAAAGCTCAGTTGATATGACTTTCCTGACTGGGGTAAAGGAAAACAGGTGCTGCTTTTTATCTGGCCAGCAGCAGCATCTGCTCCATAATGTCTAATTTTACTTGTGAGGAGATTAAGTGGTTTGGGACTCTTGACCGGCATTAAACTGTAGAAAGGGAATGAACCTCCTGAACCAGATTAAAGTGGCATGAAATCATGCAGTTTGAGTAAAATTCGACCCTTACAACGGCCCTGAAAGATGCTTATGCTTCTGATTAGTTTTATGAGGATGAGGTGATAAGAAGAACTTTTATTAGCTCCATATGCTAAGTTCATAATTATCTGGGCAGCGACACAATTTTGGTAATTTGGTCTCGCATACACCAGCAAAATGGGTTAGAAATAGAGCGGTCAAGATTAAAATGTAGACTTTTAACTTTACTTTTAAGGGTTTAACAAAAATGTTTATCAGTACTAGAAATTAAAGCTATCTTTATACACAGTTCCACTACTGTTTCTCAGTTTTCAGCGGATCAGACATGTTTGGACAAACAAACAAATATGAAGATCCATCCGTCCATCCATCCATTATACGAACTGCTTATTCCCAACTGGGGTCGCCGAGGGGACGGAAGCCTATCTTGGGAACTCATGGGTGCAAGGCAGAAACAACCCTGGGCAGGCGCCAACACATCGCAGGGCACACACACTCACACAGTCACATTCACACCTTACGGGCCCCATTCAGAGTCGGCAATTAACCCACAGTGCGTGTTTTTGGAACTTGGGAGGAATCCGGAGCACCCAGAGGAAACCCACGTGAACACGGGGAGATCATGCAATCTCCACACGGAAGGGCCCCACGGCCAACTGGTTAATAAAGCAGATAAATGATTGCAGCAGTTGTAAGAACAGCAGTTATAAGAGCGCTGCAACATTGCTCCCTCATACTAGTGACGTCTTAAACACAAACTGCCACACTTAGCAAATGTTTCATTCATTCATTTTCTAAACCGCTTTATCCCAACTGGGGTCGCGAGGGGACCAAAGCCTATCCCTGGAACTTACGGGTGCAAGGCGGGGACCAACCCTGGGCAGGCTCCAACATACCACAGGACTCACACAATCACATTCACACATTACAGGGCCAATGTAGAGTCACCAATTAACCTACATTACATGCCTTTGAACTGTGGGAGGAAACCGGAGCACCCGGAGAAAACCCACGCGAACACGGGGAGAGCATGTAAACTCCACACAGAAAGACCCTACAGCCTTCCCTGGGGTTCGAACCCAGGACCTTCTCGCTGTGAGGTGGCAGCGCTAACCACTGCGCCACCCCATGTTTAATGATGTTTGAGAAAATAACAGTAAATTGCCATTTTGTCATGAATGTGTAGTTACACATGATACCGAGCAATGGCCCTTTAAAATGTCTCAAAAAACCTACATTTAGGCTCAGGTGTGGAACATAGTAGGTTCAGTGTCATGGCTGACCAGCTCCACAACAGCATTGCTAGTCGTTGATATTGATGACACCCGAGATGAAAGCAGCAATGTGACTTTAGGGGTACACAGAAACCTGACATCACTTTAGAGGAAAACGCTTTCAGGCGAGCAGCTTTAGTGTGAAAGCCGTGATGCAAAACAAGCTGCAGTGACCATTACGGGGGTCATCTGCGAGGGGACATAAACAGGCCACACCGGGGCCCTGGCTTGTACCTGTTAAATGGGGTGTGTGCTGTAGATAAGATCTTTCAGACAAAAAGCAATTATAGCTGGGATTTTTAAAAGAAACGACCTTCCGATTCAATTTTTGTATTCACAATGCAATAGCAAGTTCTGAAATGAAAGGAAGTGTAAAGAAGCTTCCATCCTTCAGGGGGAGCTCTAACTGAATTGTTTACTTCTGGAGGAGGTTGCTTTGTTTATGTGCTGTGACTATTACACAGCTGTGACATGAAAACTGTCCGAGTTGAAGGACTTAAAATAAAATGCATTGAAGTGAATGGGGAAAGAACGAGGGATGATAAAGGTAAGAAAGAGACGAGTGCAGGTGGAAACAGATTGAGCTGTGTGTGGTGGGGTGGTCTGAGGTGGCATAAGAAGCATGTTGCCGTTTGAGTGAAAAAAGGTGAAGGAAAGCCGTCAAGTCCCGAATCCCATGTATTCTTAATGGGAGAAAACTAATGGGAAAAATAAACGACAGGAGAAAAGGATGAAAAAGAGGAGTGTGGGTCGTGGTGATTTCAGATATGCAAAGAGGCTCACGGACACCTCGAATCATGTTGCATTTGGTGGCTTTGTGAGGAACTCTTCAGCAAATCCCCTCCATTTATTAGAGCATTGCATCAACAAAAAGATTGCGTTCTGGATAAGACTGACTTGGTTTCCTTTTGCTTCGACTATTTTTTCAGCCGTTACTAGAAAATAGAGACTGTCCAGTCAGCACACATCAAGAACTCACCTAAAAATGTCCTCACATTTACCTAAAAGCCTGCCTTCATAACTTCAAACACACACACTCTCCATAGCTGCTGAGCTGTTCCTCACACCCTGCTGAGAGTCATATAGAGTTCACACAGCCTCATTGCTCAAACTGGCAGATGGTTTGTCGTTTAGTTAAAGGGTGATGATGGTGGACATATCACAAGCTCACTGCCTGAAGGAGAGAAAAGAGGGATGGAGAGAACAAGAGAGAACGAGAGAGAGGGGAGAAGAGAGAAGCAGACAGCATATGGTAACGGCTTGCTCTGTGTTCTCTGAGAAAGTGTTCAACTTGGCTGGCCAGCCTTTAGATCTCCACATCAGAGAGAAAGTGAAGGAGAGAGAGATGGAGGAGCAAGAGAGGGATGGAGGGATGGAGGGATGGAGGGGGTCTGGCTTGTACCCTGTGGGCCTGTGCTTTTACCCTCCTGTTCATCTGCCTCTATTTTTAGCCGGGTGAGGATAGTGGAGTTTTAGAAGGCGCTTGCCGTCCCCGATAACGAGCTGCTGGAGGAAGTTGTGTTTTCTGCCTTTAATTGTCCTTTTCGCTGGCGCTGCTGCATAGTGATCCGTGTTAATTAGGAACTCCACTCAAAAGCATAACCATGCCAGACCCAGCTTTATTTACACATATACACACACACGCAAAAATAAATATTCTAAGCCGGATAGAACCCAATGCAGACCCAATGAAATTTGGATTACAACCGTTTTTAAATCGTAGAGGACTGTGAGGTTAAGTCATCATTTAACGAACAGAAGATCTAGTCATTTATACTGTATACGCTCACGGTATATGTGCATACTAGGAGTGTCCAAAAGAATTGAATCGAACCGCGATTCTTTATTTTTCGATTCACAATCGAATGATGCATTCCAAAAAAAAAGATTCATAAGCCTAATCCTAAACTACATTTGATTCAGTGTGATTTTTTTGTTGTTGATCTTCCACAGTTAAATGGGAAAAGTAAATCAAAACAGCAATCTGGAAACAAATTCATCTATGTATTGAATCGTGAATCGATTATGAATTTAATTGTGATCCCAAGAAACGGACTCATGAATAGTGCATACTATGGGATAACTATGGAAATTATGGGAAGAAAAATTAAAGCTAGAGAAGCGTTTCTACAAGAAAATGGCAATGTGATTGCTCAAGTTTTGTAGCTGTGACATGAAAACTGGCCGAGTAGAAAGACTTTGATTAAATGCCTTGAAGTGAAAGGGGAAGGAACGAGGGATTGAGATGTGTGTTCAGTGAGGTGGTCTGAGTTGGCATAAGAACCGTCGTGTGGAAACAGGTGAAGGGAAGTCCCAAATCCCATGTATTCTTAATGGGAGAAAACGAATGGGTAAAATAAACAACAGAAAAAAAAAAGGATGGAAAAAACAAGTGCGGGTCATGACAGTTACAGACATCCAAAGAGGCACATGAGCCTTCGAATCACATGGAATTCGGTGCCGTTGTGAATAATGGCTGACGTCCAAATTTGAGCTCCATGTTAGTCTATGGGAGAAAAAATGGATGAAAAAATGGACAGTATTCCGATTACCATCTATTTAAACTGTAACTGTAACGGAATAGTTACCCAGAATTTGCAATCTGAATACGTAACGTTGGTACGTGTATTCTGTTACTCCTCAACACTGATTGTACAGTCACTTTATATTGAGCAGGAAGTTAGGTTGAGATCAGGAATGAATTGCTGTAATGATATTTTTAGTTGCTTTTGTGAATTGATATGAATGGAATGTTTATAAATAAAAACAACTTTCCTCCATCACGATTTGCTCAGAGGTCAGTGTGGAAAACGTTTCATTTTTCAGTCCGTTCATCAGAATTGTTGCTGCAAATCGTGTATTGGACTTGTATAGGTTTCATTGCAGGACTACGACGTTTAGCAAATGCTCTTATCCAGATCGACTTCCTTTTCTAATTGAACTAATCGTTCTGTCTCTCTCACTCGTTCTCTTCCCTCTCTTTCTCTCTCTCTCTTTCTTTGTGCTTTTCCAGTTGGAACATTTTTTTAATGAGGGCAATTCTGGACATCCGACTTCATCTACCACTCCAACTCATTGTCTCTCTCCTTCTGTCTCTTTCACACACACACACACACACACACACACACACACACACAGACACAGACATACACCATCACTTTTCCTTGCAATTAGTTCCCTTAAATTGGGTTTTAATTGTTAGTAGAAGTCAGTACAAACCGCCCCTCTGCGTCCAGCTTATTTGTGCTTGTGCCGTAACTGCTGCAGGTGTATGGGTGTGTTCATCGAGCTGTCTGGACTATATGCAGTGAAGTGGGTGTGTGAACAGTCATGACTTCATGCATTGTTGGTGTGTGAGTGTGTGAGATGAAAACCTTATATTTGTCATTACGGGAGTCCTCGCAAAGATTGCAGTGTGTGTGTGTGTGTGTGTGTGCTAGAAAGACCTTCCAGCATTTGATTAACTCTCTGAGGAAGGAACCGTGTTGTTGTTTTGTGCCAGCGTTTTTAGCACAATTAAAAAGGAAGCGGTGATAACGGCTCGGTAAACGCTCCGTCATTACACACTTTAGGTTAATCACCTCCACCGAGTGCCGGAAAAAGTGTGTGTTTTTAACATTAACATCCGACTCGGGGCTGTCCGCCGCTGCCGAGCTCATTCCGCATGCCGTGTGTGTGTGTATGTGTGGAGGGAGAGGCGGGTGTAACGAGCGATGAAGAGAGAGAGGGAGGGAAGAGTAGTCCAACTGTCTAAAGTGCACTGATCCTGAGAGTGTGTGTGTGCGTAGTCCAGAAGAGCAGTGCTGGTCATAATTGGTCCGAAGTGGCGTCGAGCGGCCAAGTTCTCATCTACACACATCCCTGAGGAGCTCCTTGGAACGTTTTGTGTTATCTTACACACACATAAACTTACACATACACACTCTTTGCGTTCTCGAGTACAACCAAGGGAGCTGTCTCAATGAGAGGGAGAGAGAGAGGTGAGGCCAAATTAGAAGACCAACCACACACTAGCCGGATTCAGATTAATGCCTATGTGTGTGTGTGTGTTCACGGTCTTGGCTATATGCATTAGTGTGTGTGTTTATGCCTGTTCTACCATTATGAGTGGAAATACTCCAAAAAGAAAGTGTGCATTCTTCTGTGTGTGTGTGTGTGTGTGTGTGAGCGACCTAATCAATTTCCCTGGTGTTTGTCCGTCACTTTGGCCTTTCGATTTCCTTTAGGAGCTCTAAAGGCAGTCCTAGTGCACGTCAGAACTCTCACTCTGCTTATTCGGACTGCTTTTTTTTTTGTTTTTTTTTAAGCCCACCACCACCAGCCCTTTTTGGAGGACAACTTTATTTTTAATTACAAGTTTCATTTGGGCACAATCCCAAACGACGCAAGAATTAGAATATACATGCACAATCCACTCCAAACAAATATTCGGACTGCATTAACATTAAAGACACCTATGAGCAGGTAAAACTGCACCTCACCTGCTCCAGGTGTGATTGTAAATTCGTCTCTAAGGGTCAGTAGAGATAAAGATGTTGAGCCTTATTCACTAACACTCCTTAAGACGAAATTAATTCACTGTTTTCATGGCACACTGTGTCAAACTATGTGAGTTACTGACCTCAAACATAGTCACCTCCCACACCAGGTTACAGCGACAACTAGAGCTGCGTTTCCACAAGAAGACCCCAGTGTGACTGCTCGAGTTTTGTGGCTGTGACATGCAAAATGACCCAGTAGAAAAACTTTGAAGTGAATGGGGATAGAACCATGGGGATGGTAAAAGCAAGGTAACTACATGATAGCTATGTTGCTGAACAATGTGTGGTTCAATGTGAGTTGCTAGTATAGTTACCACGTAACTCGTAATTAACTATTTCCCCTTTACTGTTATTGTTTTTAACATAACTATCATGCTTTCATAAATGAAAGCACTTATCCCTTTCTCTCTTGTCTCTCATCGCCAATCGACCCACACTCCGATCTCTGATGTGACATTCTCGTTTGTTCACACGATTTAGAAATAATTAGATGTGCTTGTTTAAATCTCAGAGCTACAATAAAAGCACAACTTTAATGCCAGTCGTGTGGGGACCTCTACGCGCTTTGGTGTTCTCCAGAGGCGGGTTTGGTGGGGGGAGAAAACCTTGTCGCTGTCTGAGGCGATTTAATTACGACGTGGAGAGCAGGTAATTTAGCAGAGCTTCGCATCGCGAGTCCGCCGAGTTTGTGAATTATGGTCATATTAACGTAATCCGCTCGTGTAAATTAAAACGGCCCCGTTATTAAGGTTACATTTCTCTCCGAACGCACCAGCTAATTCCTCGTACAAGCAGAGCTCTTAGGCTCTAATGAGAAGTGAGAAAGTGCCGTGTCTTTTACACACACCGTACACACACACACACACACACACACACACAAAACGTTGTGAGAGGGTGGGGATTACAAAAAGGAATGAATAGCTTGCTGTAATTAATCTGAAAGGATTCAAAACGTGTCATAATGCAGCTTTATGGAATCTAATGAAATAACACTGTACTCTCTCTCTCTCTCTGAAGACCTTTCAAGGACTTGCTTGACAAAACATGCAAAATGATCAGACAGATTGCATCATAACTGCATTACATTTATATTTAAAGCATTTCTCAGACTCTCTTATTATAAATAACTTCCCTTTCATAATTAATGGAGATGTTTCCCTGGGGTTAAGGGCCCAATTGAGGTTATAAGCTCTCCTGGGATTCAGACCCCAAATCTTGCATTCACCAAAACAGGATACTGTATAAAGGAGTTGTTTTTGTCCTTTGGAGAGTCACAGGTAGACATTTTGTGAATTTTGTATCCAGCCTGACATTCCAAGCTTAAATAATAATCAAATAAAATAATAATTCAAGTCATCATTTCTGACTTGAAACTGGTATGAATACATCCCTAAAAGACACTAAAAAGTGACTGAAAATTGTGTGTTAGTGATGATGAAATTCGTGGGTTTTAATCCAACCCATTACAAAATGTGTAAATGGTAAAATGCAGAAAACATAGAGAACAACCAGGCGAGATTTTATTTGAGGCTTTGTTGGAATTGACGTGCAGTGTTATATGATGTTAAAATATTCGTGATTAATAAGCGGTATTGGCGTGCCACATTTTACAATTTATGTCAGTGGAGCAGTTTTCAACTGCAATATCGGCATGTGGCCTAAGTATATTTTGAAATATTTGTTATATATTCATACACAGGATTTTACAAATTAATTTGCGACGTGGAAGTGCGACATTTTTAAATTTTAACACGCAGAGCGGCATGTATAATCGTTGCTGTCGACGAGTGTATGAATGTGTCTGTCCTTCAGTGAATAATTTTAAAACATTAACTGTAAAAGGTAAACATTATATAAATGTTTTTAAGACCAGACTACATATTTAATGCCTCTTTGGTAGATATTATCTAATGGGTTAGACTTCATAAATGGTTTATGAACACGTATGGTTTATGTGAATCTTATGAATTGTTGATGCAGGAGCACTTAAGCCTAATACTTGTTCTTGTGATTCATAATTAGGGACATAAACTCATCCTGGGCATATAAATAAAGCCAATAATGATGACAAGAGCATTCTGTAAGTCCTCCATCTCTCTCCCTCCCTCTCTATCTCAATCCATTAGAACCATAGCTTCTTTTTTCCCTCGCTCCCAGTCATTCTCTTTTTTCCTTGTAGCTGCCAGTGTAAGCGGAGGTCTCCATAATGGAAATTGATTTCTGACGGTTTTGTGGCTTAGTTTTTTGCTAACGAGCTCTATTTGCAGCCTTGGCATTTACGTGAAGAAGGTTGTGCCCCTTTGACAAATAGCTTCTCTGAGGACTATGATCCGGGATCAGTCACATTAGACAATAAGCCAGGCAGAGCGTGTCAAATGAGCAAATAAATAAAAATAAACATGATAGACTCCTGTGCTCAGTGCAGCACGATAAGGTTTACTTCATGTCTGTCTTATGGTCAAATGTGACTGATCCTAGTTCAGTTCGGCTTTTTAAACTCTTATTTAACATCAGTCTTTTTATCTAATGTGACTGATTCCAGACTGATAGACTACAAGTCTGACATTAAGCAAGAGCTTTGTAGAGCTGCACTGATCCGGGATCTGCCAAAATAGACAAGTCTGACAAAAAGTTTGAGCTTTGTATAGCTGCACTGATCTGGGATCAGCCACAATAGACAAGAAGTCTGACATTAAGTTTGTGCTTTATAGAGCTGCCCTAAACTGGGATCAGCCACAAGAGATGATAAGCCTGACATAAAGTGAGAGCTTTGTAGAGCTTCACTGATCTGGGATCAGCCACAATAGACAATAAGCCTGACATAAATAGATTATAAACTAGACATTAAGTAAGAGCTTATAAGAACTTCATTGAGTGCAGGAGTCTATCATACACCATATATATTTATTTTATTTATTTATTTTAGGCTTATTTGACACGCTCTGCCAGCCTGACTAATTGTCTGAGGAGGATGGGAACAAAGCCAGGACCAATACGCCCAATTGCATGAATGTGCTATAATAATTAATCAAGAAGATTTTTAAATATCTGTGTCAATAAAGCATTGATTGGAGTAAACATTTCATTTAGCCATTACCAGCGGCCGAGCTTTTCAAGAGGAGATCGTGTTTGCGAAAATGACGGAGTGGCGTAATTACACGGAGAGGAGACGCTGGCAGACAACCTGAAGAGAACCAATACACACACATACACACACACACACACACACACCCACACACACACACACACACACACACACACTTCTGCTTTTCTCCTGCTTCATTCCTCTTAATGCCCAGTGGGGTGTCAGGGGTTGTCATTATGCCCAGAGCCTGTGTGTGTGTGCGTGTGTGTCTGTGTGTCTGTGTATGTGTGTGTGTGTGTGTGTTGGCAACATTTTCTAGTTCCACAAATGCCCAGGCTTCCTAAAGCACACTTGGTAGCTGGCATGTTTTACCAACCAAATGCCAGCCTCTCTTTCTCTCTCTCTCTCTCTCTCTCTCTCTCTCTCTCTCTCTCCTCTCTACATCATTTTGTCCTTTTTTTTCTCGTTCACCACAAATTTTTGTTTTTCCTGTCTGTGTGCCTGTCTAGATCTATTGATCTATCCAATTTTCTCCTTTTGTCTTCCTATCTCCCTCTATCTGCTTTTCTGCGTTCTATCTCCCTCTCTCTTTCTCTTCTTTTCTCTTAACCTTTCCCTCTTATGGTCTCTCTTCCCATCTCTCATCCCTCTTTTTTTCTCTCCCTTTATCGCTCTTTCAATCAATCAATCAATCAATCAATCTATCTATCTATCTATCTATCTATCTATCTATCTATCTATCTATCTATCTATCTATCTATCTATCTATCTACCTACCTGTCTGCCTGGTTATCTATTTATCTGTCCCATTCCCTCTTTCTTTCTCCCTCTCTGTTTTATCTTTTTTCTCTCACCCTTTTCCTCTTCCAGTTTCTCTCCCCACTCTCTTCTTCTGTTCTCCTCCTCTCTCTCATTAACTAAATATTATTGATTCATTTTGGTATTCTCCCCAGTGTGTGTGTGTGTGTGTGTGTGTTTATGTGCTGTCTCCTTAACAGAGATATGATGCGTTGAGTCCTGGTGTTCTAGGTGTTCTAGATGTGATGCTGATGTTGATGTGATGGAGATGTAGAGTTCAGCAGCAGCAGCAGCAGCGTCTGGATACCCGTCTGCAGCTTTATAGATTCATGTGCCGCATGCGAAATATGAGATGCTGATTGTGTGAAACTGTAGTTTAATATACATCCTTTCAGCTCACATCTCTCTCCTCCTCATCCCCCCATCTCCTTTCAATCTCTATCCTGTTTCTGTCTTTCGCTTGGCTTCTGTCTTCCTCTCTCTCTCTCTCTCTCTCTCTCTCTCTCTCTCTCCCACCTCTCCCACCTCTGTTTGTCTGTCAGTCTCACTCTTGTATTTTTGTCTTGTCTATCCATCTACCTATCTGTCTGTCTGTCTGTCTTTTCTCTCTTATTTTCTATCTATCTTCTCTCCACCTCCCTCCTGTTTTTGTTTTTCTATTCCCTCTGTTCCTCCCTCCCTCTCTCTTCTTTATCCTGTCCCCTCTCTCTTTCTTTTTCTCCTCTGCCCCCCCCCCCCTCCTTTCTACCTCTGTTGCCTCTTTTAATTTGCTTCTCTCTTTCTTTCTTTGCCTCATTCCCTCTCTCTGTCCTGTCTATCTCTCCTATCGCTCTGTCTCTGTCTCTGTCCCCCCCCCCCCCCCCTCTCTCTCTCTCTCTCCCTCCCTCCCTCCGTCTCTCTGTATGATGAAGTGTGTCTTCTCTAACACGGTTGTGCCCTCGTGAGAGCACCAGCCAGTTAAAATTAGTGTGTGATGAACATTCATTTTCCACCTTCCTGTTCAAGAGTGTATGTGTGTGTGTGTTCATGTATTTATCGCATTGTGGGGACCTTTTTGTCCCCTAAAATCACTTTTATCTGTTTTTTTGGGCTTTGTGGGGACATTTGAGAGGTCCCCATGAGGAAAAATGACTTTATAGAAAATTTGCTTTTGTATTTGAGAAACTAAAAGAGGTAAAAGATGTGCTTTTGGTTACTGAGGTTAAGGTTAGGGTTAGGATTAGGTGTAGGTGTAAAATTATATACATCTAGTCATTATGGGAGTCTGTGGAAAGACCTCACAAAGATAGTAATACAAGACTGTGTGTGTGTGTGTGTGTGTGTGTGTGACAAGAGTGTGTGCTGCAGTTCTCGCATTTCACTCCCTTGTCAACACCATGAAGGGACGCAAAAAAGAGGTGTGGGAGGAAGAGCTGATGAAGAGAGAGAGAATGAAGGAGAGAGAGAAAAAGAGGGCGCGGGAGACGAGAGAGATACATACCGAGAGAGAGGGAGGAGGAGAGTGCAAATGAAGTGATCTTTCTTTAACTCTTAGCTCTCTCTTTTCTTTCTTTTATTCATTCTCTCTTTAACTCTCAAGCTTTTTTCTTTCTTTCTTTAACTCTCTTTCAGGCTTTCTCTCTTACTTATTTCAGGTTCACCTTTTCCTTTCAGGGTATGTCTACCTTTTTTCCTTCAGGATCTTTCTTTCAGTTTTTCTTTTGTTTTTTCTTCGTCTTTCTTTTGTCATTTGTTCAGTCTCTCTCTTTCTCGCTCTTTCTCACCTGGTCGTTTGTTCCTGATGTGTTTACATGATGTTATTCCTCATTGCCGTGTGATCTGTCAGGGTATTTTTTGGTCTTTATGAGTTTGAACCTGAAGCTGAGGCTTTACAGATGGCGCGCACACACACACACACACACACCCAACATCTGCCAGCCAATTAGCATCTGATTTGAATCGTCTTGTTCAATCCGACCAATTAGGCATCTGCGGTGTGTGTGTGTGTGTGTGTTTGGTAAACACTCGTCTGCACATTACACACCTAAGTAAGGTAATGGTGAATATCAGTCTCAGTTCATTAGGATCTTCATGTCACACACTTCTCCTAATCACATTGCTTATGTATTTCTGTCAGTCGGGTTCATGGCTGATCAGTCCCACAGTGTTCCTGGCTGATCAGTCCCAGAGTGTTCATGGCTGATCAGTCCCATAGTGTTCATGGCTGATCAGTCCCGCAGTGTTCATGGCTGATCAGTCCCACAGTGTTCATGGCTGATAAGTCCCACAGTGTTCATGGCTGATCAGTCAAGAGAACTAAATTTTGAACTGAGATTTACGAGCGCTAATGCATGTGTTTGTCATACATAAATAAATAATTTTTGTATATATTTTTTGCAATTACTTCAGTGTTTTGTGCACTGGTATGCTACTTATGTAGCTTTATTGTATATAAGAAATAGTTTATTTTATTTTTTATCTTCTTCCCTTTATCTCCTTATTTTTAAGTTTGTATTTGTATCTCTATTTAATTTTTTTTTTTTTTTTTTTGCCTTAATTGCACAGTCAAAAGAGCGGATCAGCATACATTTCACTGCATGTTATACCTGTATAATTTGCACATGACAAATAAAGAATCTTGAATCTTGAATCTTGGTACACTGGTACTTTGGTACTACAATATTACTGATCAGTCCTGTCGTGTTCATCGCTGATCAGTCCCGTGGCGTTCATCGCTGATCAGTCCTGTCATGTTATATCTATCAAACTTAGGTTAACGTGTTTATCAGATGTGACTAGAGTCATTGCAAGGTCATCACCAACATGAAAATCTACTTTAATACTGTTACATAACAGGGATTGTTTCATGTCTAATTATATGTTAAGCATCTCTCTTTTCCAGTCTATCCCACACAATAAGCACTGTACTCCACACCCAGTTTAAAGCAGCAGCAATTAAATAAGCCAGACTTTATTCGCTCTAAATGTATTGTTTTCAGATTGAATATTGTTAATGATTCTAGGAATTTCTTTTATTAGCTTGCAGTTTCTTCTAAAATGCTGGCTACAGTCTTTTTTTTCTCATGCAGCTAAGGGATATTTGAGTGTGTGTGTGTGTGTGTTTGGGTGTGTGTGTGTGTCTGTGTGTCTGTGTGTGTGTGTGTGTGTGTATTCCCAGGTGAGGTGTGGGAATAAGATGTAGTTTGCAGTTGGTAAGGCCTCCTGCGTCACCTCCCAGAGACAATTATACATATGATTTATGAGAGCAAGAGAAGTAGGAGGAGGGAGAGAGGGAGGAAGCGAGAGAGAGAGAGAGAGAGAGAGAGAGAGGGAGAGAGAAAGAGAGCAGCTGGTCTGTGTATTCAGGTATTCTGTTGATCAATGAGGGCACAGAAAGAGCATATCTCATGGTAATTCTCTCTCTCTTTCTCTGTCTCTCTTTATTCTGTTCATTATTTTCAGTATGCTGCAGTAGTTATCTAACAGCTACAGTTCTCTAAAGTACCACTTTAATTGTTTTCCTTACTTTTAGGGCTTTAATAACTAATTTATATGAGTGATTATAAAAATCATAGCCGACTAGTTTACCAATCAGTCTTCATCGTCATCATGTCATTACGCAAAGCGAATGTTGCTGCCGATTCATTTTCAACAAACACAGTTTCGTTTAAAAGATGAGAGAGATATGATCTTGACATGGCGTATGGGAAATAACAGATAAAACAACTATTCAGGGTTGGGAAGTTAATCAAAAAGTCATCAAAACCGATCGTTTAGAACTACTGACAAAATCTTGACCATGTCATTTTTTGTTGATAGTTTTTTCAGTGTCCATTATCCAGTGTGTGTTCATGTACTTTCCTTTAAATCTCTATGTGTTTCTTCAATTATTTTAAAATCACAAAGATATGCGCATTTTCAGCTTTAATATTTAAGCTTATTTACAGTACAAACGTTGACTGCGAGCCATTAAGGGGGAAAAAAACAAACAAAAACAAAACTGTTCATTAATTGCAATCAGAATGAAATTTTTAATTAATTGTGATATTGATTTAAGGTAATATCGCTCAGCACTACAACTGATACAAGAGGTTAGAGTAAATAATATGCAGATATCTTGCAGTGACTTAGCTAAACAAGATGAAATTGGAAAGTAGGCAGAAATTGTTATTTTTATTATTTTATTTTTTTATTATTGTTATTATTGTTATTGTTATGTAATTAATTGCTGAATCACTAAAAATACCTTTTTAAAATATTATCTAAATAAGTAAAATAAATGAGAGTCGCAGCTCTTCTTACTTACACACACACGCAGATTGCCACACACAATCACAAACAGAATAGGTGTGTGTGTGTGTGTGTGTAATGTAGTGTGTGACCCACTAGTGGCATGTGTTTAATAACGCTCTTTGATTTAAAGGTTAAAGCCTTTTGAAACGTAGGATCACTGGTGTGTGTGTGTGTGTGTGTGTTCAGAGGTTCCATTACAAACACAACACACTCTTTTTCCACTCTCCCCCACCAGACGTGTGACAATCCATCCTCCGTTCTCAATCCTGTCGTTAATCAGCGAGGCGACGTTAACGATCCCAATATCGGAGCGTTGTCTTGCACGGCCCTGAATGAGTGTGTTGGCTTCTGTGTTTAAGCAAAGTAATTATGTGAATGTGGTAAAGAAGGAGAAGAAGACGTTGTTTAAAAAGATGGAGCGCTCATATGATAAACTCTTATGTTAATATTGCATTTGTTATGCAGTGTTGTACAAGGAGGAGTTGTTTACGCTGGTGATTAGGGCCTTGTTTGTGATGGGAGATAGTGATGAGAGAGAGAGAGAGAGAGAGAGATGTGACTTAGGTGAGTGAGAGAGACAGTGTGTATATAGATAGATAGATAGATAGATAGATAGATAGATAGATAGATAGATAGATAGATAGATAGATAGATAGATAGATAGATAGATAGATAGATTGATTGATTGGTTGATTGATTAACAGGATGGATGCTGAGAGAGACAGGGTTAGAGAGAGAGAGAAAGAGAGACTGTGAGTAAATAAAGGAGAAAAAGAACTCAGGTTGTGTTTAGCTCGTTTTGCACGTGTGGAAAATGAGAACCTGTGAAAGTTTCTTGTACCAACTTCAAAGCAGTGACCTTGTAGTCTTTCTCTTGTCTTACTCTGTTACTGGAACTTGTTCGTGTTTCTGTGTGTGTGTGTGTGTGTGTGTGTGGGTGTGTGTGTGGGTGTTGGTGAGGGTGTGTGTCTTCACGCTCCACTGCATATCAGACACACTGGGGCCTCTGGAGTGCCATGTCTTTTCTGGAAACCATCCACTATGCACACACACACACACGCACACACACACACCCACACCCACCGAGACAGCGATCAATATGCCCAACCCTGACAGGCCTCGAAGTTAACTCACCTGTGAGGTTGTTTATGTTTGGCCGGAGATGGCACTCTTGGATCACTGAGTATGGGACTTGGAGAGTTAATGGTGAGGTGGGTTTAGGGCATTTTGGGTTTAGAACACTGTGGGAGAAGGGTATTTTGGGCTTAGAACAGTGGGTTTGGGGGATGATGGGTTTAGAGCATTGCAGATTTTAGGATATGATGTGTTCAGAGCATGACAGGTTTAGTGTGTGATGGATTTTAGGAGATTGTGGGTTTGGACATGATGGGTTATGAGTATGGCAGGTTTAGAGCGTAAGGGGTTTATGGCATGGCAAGTTTAGGACATGACAGGTTTATTGCTTTATGAATTAAAGGCATGGCATACTGAAGGTGTTTTTTTGTTATGAACACGGGCACTGGTTTAGTTGCAGGATGGGTTTAGAACATGGCAGGTGTAGGGGAGGGGTGACATGATGGGTGTAGGGGCATGGGTAGTATTTTGGGTGTAAGAATTAGGACATGAGTTTAGACCATTGTGGGGTCAAGTTCATAACATTACAAATTTAGCATTAGCATCAGTGACGTCTCTTCCACAAATGTCTTCCTGGTGTCATGTGAGAAACAGACCTTCGAACGGTCTTTGCTATTAGCACCAGGATTTCTGGAAGATTCTGGGACATTTTCTGGTTTAGTCCCTAAAACCTGCATCAGATCAGACTCAGTAGCATCAGCAGTAAAGCTGGTCGTCTGTTGCACTTTTGCTTGTTACTTTCCATCTTTTCTTTTTGTTTCACAGTGTAAGGGATTATTTATTTACCAGAAACACAGCAGTGGAAGAGGTTTTACATACTGTCACAAAAAAGGGTTTATATAGTCATTATAAGTTTCTGTACAAAGTTTCCCTCCTAGACTTGTGCAAATTAAACATTAGAAATTCTTTGCAGGATTTGTTGCCCTTTATATGCACTGAAAAAATGAGACATATAGACCGAGACTTTAATAACAAGCTTAGCGTAACCTAATGTTGGCACATGATTGGGAATAATTCATGCTGAGTAAACTGCATAAAATGTCGTTATTGTGTCTCTTGTAAGCTAAATATTTAAAGTGGAAAGTTGTTAAAGTTTTTATCTAATGGCATGAAAGAAAGAAAGAACAATTAACTGTATGGATGGAGAAAGAGATATACACATACAGAATGGGTGGAATGAATGAAGTATAGATGGATGGATGGATTAACTAGATGGATGCAGAAGGAGAGAGTTACAGAGAGAGATGCAAAAGGAGGTTGGAAGGGATAGATAGATAGATAGATAGATAGATAGATAGATAGATAGATAGATAGATAGATAGATAGATAGATAGATAGATAGATAGATTGATTGATTGATTGATTGATTAACTGGATGGAGAGAGAGAGAAATGGAAAAGGATACTGAATGGGAAGGATAGATAGATTGATAGGTAGATTGATTGATTTATGGAAGGTTAGAAAAGGAGAGATACAAAGAGGGAGGTTTACAGGGACGAAGGGCGAAAGAGAGAGAGAGAGAGAGAGAGAGAGAGAGAGAGATGCACTCCTGCTCCTCCTTTGTTCATTATGGAAGGAGACAGTGGAGATCTTTAGGGCAGAGCCTGAGGCTAATCCTCACTTGTCTCTCCCTTACTGCTGCCCCTACTGTGGCCTTACACAAAACACTACAACTCCCATAAACCCCCCACTTACCTGTTCCCCCAATCCACCCATCTATCTGCCTTCCATCACACCACAGAAGAATGTGAACGAGGGATGCAAAAATCCCACGTCTATACCAGACGCTGTTTTACTTCCATATTTGCAGTGAAAGTAACGTCATGTTGGTGAAGCACAATCAGTCAGAGTAGATTGACCTGAAAAAGGAAATAGAGGAGAGAGGGACAGAGAGAGAGAGTGAGATGGAGAGAGAGAGAGAGAGAGAGAGAGAGAGAGAGAGAGAATGAGATGGATTTTGCTATAGAAAAATAACTGGTCCTGGTTGGTAATAGGCTGCTGTGTGAGGTATTGATTGGACGTCCTCGCTCCAAAAAGCTTTCATAGATACTCTATTTACAGACAACACACTGATAACTCTGTTCCCAATACAGCAGCACAGCTTACAAGCTGGATATTAGATAGAGTACTGAGGAAGCGTTTCAGTCCTCACACACTGACACACACTCACACACACAGTTTTTATATCTTTATTCATATGACACCACCCTGCCTTAAATAATCTCTTGAGGTCAACGAAGAACGCTTAATTTAACCCCAGAAAGGAAAAATTGGTTTTATTTTATATTTAATTTATGAACCTTCAGGGTTGCAAACATTTTTCTATGTAGGTCAGCAAAATCTCTGCATATCATCAAAAAGCCACTATGAACACACACAAACACACACACACACACACACACACACACACACACACACACGCATTCTGTATCAACCTTAAATATTACCCTAATCAATTCATTCATTTGAACCGCTTCTAGGGTTAGGGTTAGGGTGGGGACTAAACCCTACTTCGGGAACTTATGGGCACAAGGCACAGACCAACCCTGGGCTGGCGCCAACACACTGCAGGACACACACACAATCCAACTCTCAGTCACACCTTGCGGGGCCAATTTAGAGTTACCAATTAACCTATATCACATGCTTTTGGACTGTGGGAGGAAACTGGAGCTCCTGGCAGAAACCCACATGAACACTGGGAGAGCATGCAAACTCAAACACAGAAAGACCTGGGGATCGAACCCAGGACCTTCTCGTTGTGAGGCAGCGGCGCTAACCACTGTGCCAATGTGCTGCTAATCTAATCGAATATATAACAAATGTAATAGTATAATAATGGAATGTATAACAACACAAATGTAATTCTAATCTTAAACCTTAACCATTACCCTAAACTAATTCTATAAAGCCAATGTAATGACCCCAATGTAATCCTAATCCTTAAACATTATGCCAAACTGAATCTAATTCAGTATATACCAAGTTTAACACCAATGTAATCTTAATCCTTAATCTTAAACATTACCCTAGTCTAATCCAATATCTATCAAATTTTATCCCAATGTAATTCTAATCCTTAAACATTACCCTAATCTAATCCAATATATACCAAATATAACCCCGATTAAATCTTAATCTAAATATATAATCCAAACTCTTGATTTAAATGTATCCTTAAATTTAAACATAATCTACCTTAACCCTAACTTTAACCCTTACCCTAATATTAACCATGATATAACTCTTACTCTAACATTAACCATAAACTAATCCTAACTCTGACCCCAAATTTTATCTAGACCTGACCCTACTCTTAAACCCTAATGTAACCATAATTTAATCGCTACCCTAAATTTAACCCTAAACTAATCCTAACTCTGAGCCCAAACCTTATGTCATCCTGACCCTACTCTTGATCCCAAAATTTACCATATGTAGTTAACACTAAATTTAAGCCTAAAATTATCCTCTCAGCCTAAATCTTACCTAGTCCTGACCCTACTCTTAACTTTAAACCTAACCATAGGTTTAAAGAATTGATATAATTCTAACCCTAAACATAACCATAATCCTGTCTCATACCTAAACCCACCAATAATCTAATCCTAACCCTGAACTGGAACATAAACTAATCCCAGAGGTAACCATAATTCAACCCTAATCTTTAGTCTAAACTTAATCTTAGATATTTAATAATAGATATTTATCTAAACTTAATCTTAGATATTTCCTACTAAACCCTAATGTAATATCTCTCTCTATCTCTCTCTCTCTCTCTCTCTCTCTCTCTCACACACACACACACACACACACACACACACAGGATCTTTGTTTTGGGACAAGGATGATGTACTGAGTTGCTGGATAACACAATAAAAAGTACCTCGTATCTCTTTCATTCTAACTTTCTTTCTGGTAACTGCGTCCCACAGAACAAAAAGCTAGAGTGTGTGGCTGCAGCACTGAAGCACCGCAATGGCACACAATTATTCCTCCACTAATTTAACTCCTCACTGAGTACAAAGCAGACCTCATCCCTCCTTCCCCTTAATTCAGAAAACGAGGGGGAGAAATAAAGCAGAACAAAAACATGATAATTGAGATGGGGTTTTGGGGACAGGAAGGAAGGAGGGATGGAGGGAGAGAGGGAGAGAAGGAGGGAGATAAATACATAGAAACACACATGCGAGGGAGGAACGACGATTCATTAGTGGACTAAATCTCTTAAAGTAACCATGCTCACGTTACTCTTGCCGTATAAACAGTTGATAGAACTTTATGTTGAAACTCTGGATTCTCGTCTTCACCCTGTCATGTGATCACCATACCACATACAGTACGTAAACAATACATGAGCAAACATATAAATACAAACGCCGCTCTTAACATCTGTGACTTTCACTTTAATCAACTTCACGAACTGTGTGGTTTTAAACTCATGTAATGTGTATATGCCTCTCTCTCTCTCTCTCTCTCTCTGAGGACAGTCTTATAGTTTTCCACATGTAACATATAACATTTAAAGGTGTAAATCAGTGGCAGAAACCATGAAATGGTAAATACACACACTCTCACGGTCACAAAATGAGCTCTTTTTCAGCATCACTTTATTGCTTTTTTCATATGCGGTAGTGTATCATCCACTGTGAGTATTGACATCCTCCTCCAGACACACACCCAAACATACACACTTTTTCTCTCTCTCTCTCACACACACACACACACACACCGCTCATCTCTCTCTCATTCAAACAGATGATGACTATCCCCTGCTTATTAAGGGTGTATTGTCCTCTTCTGTTGCACATTTGAATTGCAAATCTGTGAGTTTCCGCTGGAATTGTGAGTGTACGTCAGATTCACGCCCTTGTGTCCCCTATTAGCTAATTGGACGCTGAGAAGGAGAAACGAAAAAGGGATTGAATGAACATCATTGTCTTTCTGAGTGAGTGTGTGGAGTGTGTGTGTGTGTGTGGAAGTGGTTTTATTAACAGTGCCTTCAGCATCCTCTGTTTCGTTGTTAATGATATTGGAGCAGCTGTGCTGTGCTGTTTTGGACACACACATTAACACACTCCTGAAACACACTTCACCATAACACACTCCTGTTGTTGAAGTTTGAACATTTGAAGTGGTCTATTTCCATTTTATTTCACCTTCAGCGTCATATATGTGACCCTCCACGGCAAAATCAGTCGCTTGTCGCAAATTTTCAAAATTGAGTTATTATGTTTTCATGAAGGGGCATAAATCAAGCTTCAAAACCATACCTATATCGAATGAATTGGACGACATATGACTGAGATATCAACATTCAAAGGAGTCGGGTTTGAATGTTTGAATGGGTCAGACGCTTGGTGCGGTCGCGGCTATGTTTGTATTTACGGTAGCCTACGCTGCATTCACAGCCACACGGATAGCCTACCTGCGTTAGGTTAACTGAACTCGGGAGACGAAGATGGATTCCGGAGAAATATCTTCACACTAGTCGACGAGTGGATTTACCGTAAATATTGAAGTAGAGCGGTCAAAACACAAACTTTTAACATTCTGCTGGAATTGAATTCCTCACCTCAAGAAAGTCATGTTTTTAGGATGGAAAGGGTAAGTTTTTTCAGCGAAATTTATTCACAACAGTACAGTATAGACCTTCCACTGTTTCAAAACACTAAAAACTAAAAATCCAAAATTTTACCCCACGCAACATAAACGGTTGTTTTTCTCGGAAACTTCTGTCGCGACAAGCGACTGGTTTTGCCGTGGAGGGTCGCATATATGGAACAAATACTGAACAAAATAAAGTCTGAGACATAAAATATACAAAGAATGGTCAAAACTATTACAACAGTACTCCAATAATTCTTGTTTATTAAATATTAGGTGTGCACGATCTCACGGTTCATTTTATTTCAGATTCTTGGGCTCACGATTCAATTCAAAATATTCACAGTTCATACACAATTCACACTCACGCCGTATGGGGCCAATGTAGAGTCACCAACTAAGCTATATTACATGCCTTTGGACTGTGGGAGGAAACCGGAGCACCTGGAAGAAACCCACTCGAACACACGGAGAGCATGCAAACTCTGCACAGAGGGGCCCTACGGCCGTCCCCGTGGTTTGAACTCAGGACCTTCTCAATGTGAGGCGGCAGCGCTTACCACTGCGCCACCGTGTCGCCCCAAAAATATATTACAAAATATAAAATATAGTATGTTGGATAAATTTAAATATTTGCATATGGTGTGTTCTTTAAACCTTTAAAAACTGACAGATAACAGCATCATATATCACTAGAATCACTATTCCACATCAACAATATTCCATAATTTCTTCACAAATGTTCCTAAAGCAGGTGTAAAACTCCTGAATATGAGTCTATTATTCGCCACATATCAACTTCCTGTCAGGTTATGACCATCTTTACACTTTGGAGTAGTCTGTGTCTCTCTCTCTCTGAAAAAAGAAAGGTAATTATTGTGTCTGACCTTCAGAGTCTGAGACGTTGTTGCCGCTGGAATGAAATGTATGAGTAACATCCCATTTTAGATGAGTGTGCCAGTGATATTTACAGAGCCTTTCCATTAGCCCAGCCTTTATTTTTTACTTGACATGGAACTTGCTATAGAGTTTCTGTTGTAAATCTAGTGTGGTTCTTTTAATCACAAAGTTGCGGTGTTCAGTTGAAATGTTTTCGAGTCTTATATAAAAGTCTTGTATAGAGCAAGCTGTTTTTAGAGATTCAGGTCCCGGAGTCCATGTTGTGGGAGAGGGATATTTATAGCCAGATACCAGAAGAAGTGAAATTCCCTGCAGGACACGGAGGACCATGTGTAAATAAACTGAAATAGGCAGAGAGAGAGCTGTGTGTGTGTGTGGTGCATCTATTTGACAACGATAGACATGCATGTAGGCTGAGAAATGTATGAAGTTGTGGTGCATGCATGTGTAATAAAAAAAATCTTTGACTTCTTAACTGAGACATCTTAACTTTACTGAGACATCTTTACTCAGACATCTTAACTGAGGTATCTATATTGAGACATCTTTACGGAGGCATCTTTACTTAACTGAGATACCTTAACTAAGGCATCTTTACTTAACCGAGACATATTAATTGAGGCATCTTCACTTAACTGAGACATCTTAACTGAGGTATCTTTACTGAGACATCTTTACTTACCTGAGACATCTTTACTTAACTGAGACATCTTAACTGAGGCATTTTTACTTAACTGAGACATCTTAACTGAGGCATTTTACTTAACTGAGACATCTTAACTGAGGCATCTTTACTGAGGTATCCTTATTGTGTTTTTGAAACATCTCTACTGAGACATCTTAACTAAGACATCTTAACTGAGGGATCTATGCTTCATTGAGCCATTTTAACTGAGGCATCTTAATTGTGTTTTTGAAACATCTCTACTGAGACATCTTTACTGAAGGAGCATCTTTACATTTTTGAGACATGTTAACTGAGACGTCTTAACTGAAGGAGCATCTTTACATTTTTGAGACATGTTAACTGAGACCTCTTAACTGAAGGAGCATCTTTACTGAGCAGCTTATATGCATCTTTTCTTTACTTCTTTACTAAGTTATCTTTTTATATACCTGTATTTACTAACATAGCTACATGACACACACACATCTGTAATACAGACTTGAGTGAGAGTGTGGTAAAAGGCACCAGTTCATGACCCAGTGAAAAGTGAGAATATATTTGAACCATGACTAACACGACAGAGCCGGGAAACAGCTTTTATTATACAGTATATATTATTTAATAACCTCGTATAATATATCCACATCACAGGAGACCTCCGGAGACTGGCCTAAGTTGCATAAGGCGAGCTGGAGTGAGTCAGCTAACTTCACTGCATGAACACTTTGACCTAAAAATCAGAACATCACAACTTTAACAGGTCATGCAAAGTGACAAGCAGTTAGACACACTTCTAGCATGACTGTAATAAATGTTATTCATCTTTTACTGATAATCAACAGCATGGCTGCTGATGGGAATGTGGAGTAGTCTAAACCAAAGAGCTGTCTCTCCTCCTTTCTCTTCACTCTCCCGCCTCTCATACTTTTATCCCTTCATCCCTCTCTTTCTTCTTCCTTTTCTACTTCTCTCTCCCTCCATCTTTCCCATCTCTCTCCCCCTCCCTCCCTTTCTCTCTCCTTCATTTCTCATTCTTTCTCTACACTTTCCCTCTCTTTCTTTACCCGTCCTATCCCTCCCTCCCTCCCTCCCTCTCTGCCCTCCCTCTTTCCCCATATCTTTCCCCACCTCCCTTTCTTCCTCTTTCATTGTTTCTCTACACTTTCCCTCCCTCTCTACCCATCCTTTTATACCTCCATCCCTCTCTTTCTTCTAGGGTTTCTTCTAACCTTCTCTACTTCTCTCTTCCTCCATCTTTCCCCATCTCTCTCCCCTTCCCTCCCTTTCTCCCTCCTTCATTCCTCCCTTTCTCATTCTTTCTCTATCCCCATTCCCTATCCTATCCCTTCCTTCCTTCCTTCCTTCTTTCCTCCTTCTCTTTTTCCCCGCCTTTTCCGTTTTTTCCCATCGCTCTCCCCCACCCACTCTTTCTCCCTCATTCACTCCTCTGTCTCTCACCCTTTCTCTACACCTTCCCTCCCTCCCTACCCCTCCTTTTATGTCTCTACCACTCTCATTGGTTCAACTTGTAAAATAACAGCTCAGAGTGTGTTTTTAGCTGTAGGTGGATGCAGCCCTTATACAGTAAATGAGAACTGACCCTCTTTATTAGTGTGCTAGCCCGATGCAGTACCTTATTCAGCAGGTGAAATAGTTCAGCGAGAGAGAGACACCTTTCCACTTTCATAAGTATGGTCATCTCTTAATGAGCTCTTACTCTCCTCCTTTATCAAGCTAAATTAAGACTCACAGCAAAGAAGAGAGAGAGAAGGAGAGAGGGGGCTGAGCCAGCTGTACTGTAATTCACAGCAGAGATTTATTTATATATTTGTGTGTTTTTTTGTGAGCACAGGGAACGCAGGACGGACCCAGATAGAGGGAGGAAAAAACTTGCTTAGCTGTAAGAGAATTTGCGGTCGCAGTCGTTTGTCACCAGCAGCAGCTGAGGTCGGAGGAGGCAAAACTTTCTCAAGAAAATGTTGTGAAAATATCCTAAACATTACTTACCCGCTCTCTCTGACTCTGGCTCTCTCTCCCTGTCCCTCTTTTTCATACGCACACACACACACACACACATACACACACACACAGAGTAACCAAAAGCTAATCTTTCTACACTTTTAGTTTTGCAAATAGACTTGTATTTATTTTGTAAAAGCAGTTTAAAGAAGTGAGGATCACTAAAAAGTCCTCACTTCCCAAAAATGTCCTCACTCTGCTGGTTAAAAACTCATTTTGGTTCCCACTAAGTAGCAAGTAGAAGAACACACACACACACACACACACTCATACATCTTTGTACTTATATAGCAGTGAGGACCTCCATTGACTTCTATATTACTGTATCTAAATAATACTACACCTAACCCTAAACATAACCCTAACCATAACCTCAGTAACCAAAAGCTAATCTTTCTACACTTTTAGTTTTGCAAATAAACGTGTATTTATTTTGTAAAAGCAGTTTAAAGAAGTGAGGACCACTACAGGATACATTCTGTATCTGAGAAGTGTGTGTCCATGTGAGATACAGTATGTATGTGTGTGTGTGTGTGTGTGTGTGTGTGTGTGTGTGTGTGTGTGTGT
>JAVGVS010000494.1:0-22479 GCA_032718565.1 Distichodus sexfasciatus | reverse complement strand
TGTGTGTGTGGTGTGTGTGTGTGTGTGTTCTCAATGAATATAGTTGGTGTGTTGGGTGGGGATTGTGTGCATGTGCGGTTGTGATTTTTAATATTTAAAAAACAACCTTGAAATTTGAAAACGAGTCTTAAACCCTGAAATGCTGTCAGTTTAGATAATACTAATAATTCTAATTTAATTCAACTAACTTAATTTAAAAAATGCACTCAAACACGGTGTGTGTTTGTTGTAGATTATTAATTCGCGCTAATTAGCGCATTCGATTCAGGTGCATGAGGAAGAATCGGAACATCACCGAACACACACAGTTCCGAGTTACAAAACCACCAAACACAGAGAAAACACACAAAAATAAACCCAACGTGCCGGAGCTGGAGGACGAGGAGAAGAAGGGTTTAAAAAGAAAGAGGAGTAAAATCCCAAACCGCACCAGAGTGAGTTTAAACCGAGATTTATCTCCGCTTTTCATCTCCTATTGGCCTTCAGTTAAAAAGTATCGTGTGAAAAATAGTAGCAAATGTTTAAAAATGAGCTGTAATGCTTAGAAACATTGTCAAACAATTGTTAATCTCAAAATGACTGAGTTTATTACAGTTTGGGCTGGAGGGTGTAGTTTTTGCTTTTATTTAGGGAAAATTAACCACATGACGCCATTAATCCGGAAGCTTTAATTCCTTTTTAATATTGCCGTCATGTGACACGATTCGTACAGAAACTTTATCAAAATTATTATTACAAATTATGAATTGTGATTTAAGCCTCCTTTATACATAAGGTGTTTTTATTAAACTCATTGCCACATCTCTTGTTTACCCAATTAGCAATCACCTATTTATTTGGCTATTCACAATTATCACCAAAAAATGAAAAGAGTTTTTTAAAGAGTTGTCAATTTTGACTGTCAAGTTTTAAACACTAGGGTTGAAAGCTGGTTAATTTTTCAACACCAAATGATAAAGTCTGGTCACAATTCAGTATTGTTTCAATTTCCTTTTTCTATTTGAGTCTTCAGCCTGCGTAGATTCTGTTCTTGCCTAAGAACAAATCTCAGATAATCACATTCACAAACGGTTGGTGAATGAGGCCTGTAAATTTTGGAAAGAGATACATTCTGACTTTATTAACAAATCTAGAAACTCCACGATGTCCATCTCAGTTTGTTTCGTATGCTAATGGAAATGAGGCATTATGGCTGACATATTGCTGTGTCTCGACACTCAACATTTTTACTGATTAAGCCGTAGACTAAAATTGCACTAAAAATAACTAAAATAAAAATGTATCTTTACCATCGCACACAGCAGCTGCGTCTCTTCGGGTGCTGCCGCTGTAGAGTAGAGCAGCTTTTAATTGATTCATGACATGGAGGTTGAGATGAAGTGATTCCGAGCTTCAAAGCCTGCCATCAAAGCAGCCGCTGCTTCTGCTGTTATAAGTAATAAAGTCACTATGAGATCCGTTTTTCCTCTGAGAGACGCCTGACGTGGACGAGAAGCCCACGGTCCCAACCTAGCAGCCATATCAAGGATAAACAGTGGTGTAAAGAGGTCCAGCATCGCTGCTGTTGTCTTAGCTGTGTTGAGGAAGCGTCTTTTAAAGTGGCAAGCTACGTGTTATTAAAAGTTATTAAACTACAGCCAAGATGATTCACAGCCAAGGTTGCGATGTTTCTTTGATGTTTATTTAATAAAAAGTTATGTTTAGAGCTACAATGTTTTAAAAGTAGCTTAACTCACACTCGCAATGTCACGCGCACTCCACTCCGCGGCTGGTAGTTGGAATGGGACGCGGCCGGTCGCGGTTCAAAGGGTATTTAAGGTTTCCACTTCCTCGCGGCGCGTCGCTCTGCCATTAGAGTCCACCCGGCCCTCTTCCGATTCTCATCGGCATCAACTGTGAGTACTCCAGTTATTGGGTTCATCTCTTTGTTAGAGTGTGTGTCGCTAACGCGGATTATTGTGGTAATCCTTACTCTTCGCGCAAGAGAGTTCTTATATCAACTCACGTGGCTTTCCTGCCTACTCGCGCTCATAGCCACGTTTGGGCTAACCAGCATGCTACAAGGGCTAACGAGTAGCAATTCGTTACATCCTAACCAGATCACTGTCGAATTGTGAAAGTGTGGCATTCGGTTCATATCCTAATCAGATCCCTGTCCGAATCGGAGAGCACTCCCACAGCCGCCTAACACGACTGCTGGAAGTTTGCTCGCGTCTGCCTTTCTCGTCAAATCCTTACCAGATCCCTGAAGATTCTGACATGTGAGACGCTTTTTTAGGAGTTTTCTTGAAGCTGCTCGCTGTACATTTGTACTTTCTGCGTAGCAGTATTTCAGTGACCCACCAAAACCCACTGGCACGTGTCCCAGCCTATCAAAACAATCGATCGTCCCGGCCCTCCCATCGTCAATAACCTCTCCCCACGTTATGTTGCTACGACGACGACCACAACGATGATGACGGTGATGAAGAGGACGTATCCGTCGCTACGGTCACGGCTCGCAAACCCTCACCTTCTCGCTGCGACCTTTGCATAAATCCGGCAAGACCAATCTGCATGCAAATGGCGACAGGCCTTTTGGTGACATTTTTACGGTTATCGCTCCATCCTCCTGCCCCAAATGTGCTGAGGCCACACTTCTAGCATGCCGAGGGAGCGAGGGAGAGAAAGAAAGTGAGAGAGAGAGAATAACTTGGCGACTTGTTTATATCCAAGGCTGCTAAATAACAGTGCTGATTTTCCTCTTGGCAGAACAAAGTCACTCCGTGACAAAAACAGCACTTTTTGATATAAATTCACAAGACTTTTAATGGCTTCAAAAAGAACATACACAAACAAAAACATAATTTTCTGCCTGCTAAAGCCCAGAGCAGGCTGACCCAACTCTCGCTAACACACTAGACCTAAGCAGAACCTTTTTACTGATGGAAAGTTTACGCAATATTTCGAGCAGTTCACTTGACTTTACCGTATGCTAAATGTCAGCACTGTGATGGCGGTGTTTTGATGGAGAATGCCGGTGTTTGCTGACTTTTAATATTGGACGGTGAATGTTTTTGCTGAAGAGTGAATGTTGATGTCTGACAACCTGATGTTGGATGGAGAACGTTGCCGTATGATTTTTGGAGTCTGATGGTGAACGTTGCTGTTTGACTTTGATGGATAACACAGCACACAGTGCACCACAACCAAATGTGACCTCTGCATTTGACCCTTCCGTGAAGAAGCAGTGGGCGCCTAACATGGGCAGCGCCCAGGTAGCAGTGCTTCGAGATGGTACCTTGCTCATGAGTACCCCAGTGGTACTTTTACTGGTCCGGGACTTAAACTGATGACTTCCAGTCAGAGAGCCAATTCCCTAAACATTACGCTACCATCTGCCAGTGCACCAAAACCAAATGTGACATCTGCATTTGACCTTTCCGTGAAAGGAGCATGAGTACCCCAGTGGTACCTTTACCGCTTCAGGGATTAAACTGGCGGCCTTCCGATCACGGGGTCAACTCCCTAACCGTTACGCTACCATCTGGCAGTGCACCAAACCAAATCTGACCTGCATTTGACCCTTCCGTGAAGGAATGAGTACCTCAGTGGTACTTTAACCAGTCTGGGACTTGAACCAATGACCTGATCACTGGGCCAACTCTCTATCGGTTCCCCTCCAGCCCCCTCACTCATGTATGTAATTTTTGACCCTTAATTTTTGATGGCAAACTCTGGCGTTTTCCAGTTTATCATTGGCGTTTGGTGAAGACGTTCACCTTTCACCATGAACCCTGATGTTTGTTGGTTTTTATGGAGGGAGGATGTTGCTTGAGAGCACCATGGGCTTCCTGCTCCTTCTTGTCGAAGCCACATGTTAAAGTTTGTTGCATTCATGGTGAGATTTGTGCAAATGATCTCTGATGAATGTGGCAGAGCTGGCCTCAATTCACTGCAGTCATTAAAAAGGAGCCTCATTTGGATAAAGTAACCCAAAAGCCATTTCTCCTCAGCGCTTCAGTAAGCACCTAATCATTTGCAGGGATATTAGTCTACGAGCCTGTAGGAGAGACGGGATGCTGGCAGGAAGTAGCTTAAGAAAAATGCGGCCGGCAAACCCGAAATGCGTGTTTTATTATTTATATATTTTTTTCCTGGCTTGTTTATTCATTTCCGAGGCTGTCTAATGTGCTCCGGTGCCTTCTAAGCAGACTGAAGTTATGCCTCTCATTTTCATATTACACAAACTTGATTTAATGGTGCTAATTTGGTTCATTTTGGTTAGTTTGGGTCATAAATGAGTCCATTTTGGTTTTTGTATTTGTCTTAAAGTCGATACACGCTAGGAGTCGAAATATTTTTGATAATTTATGCAAAAATATCTTTTTGATAAAGTGTCTTTAAGTTTGATCAAATTAAAAAATGGGCAGTATGGACCTCCTATCGTATCGGAAACAGGACACTTGTCATCAGAAGAAGTAAATAATTAAATGGAAAACAGAAAATGTAAATCCCTGATGCAAGATTCTCTGCCGATAGTATCACCTAATGAGAAATATTATTTTTGCATTGATACTGATTAATAAAAACTAAGGAGCCTTTTTATTCATATTTATTTATATTATAAGTAACATTAAATGTATAGCATAACATGCAACATAAATGTGATTTATTTTTTGTCATAATAGAAATAGATCAAGAAGAAGTATTGTAATATTTTAGATGATATTGCCCATCTCTGGCTTCTATGTTACAGTGGGTCTTTTGTCAAAATTCTCTCTATCCGTAAATTCAAAGTGAGTTTATCTCCATTTTGACGCATTCTTTTTCTGTCTTTCTTCTCGTCTAGTTCTCCACCCTGAGACGTAAACTGCAGAATGAACCTTTTCAGAAGGTAAGACTGCTATTTTTGTTATTTTCTTTCTCCACAAAGTGTTCCTCCTCACTTTACCGTTGACTTCTGACACCAAACTAGCCACTGTTTTTTTCCGGAATGTTGTGCAGACGCACAAAGAAAGCCTTTTATCCTGCTGCACTTTGCTCTGTCTTTCCACGGAACGTTTTGCACCTCACAAGGCGGGAGATGTGGACTTCCCGGCAGCATTTCAAAGTATCTGACCGCATACGCTGCTACGTTTGCCTGTTACCAAAACTTGTCGTATCGCTATCGCCATCCTAAGATATTTTCATGCTTATGTCTGCCAAAACCGATCAATGAGGAAGAATTTTGGCACAAAAATAAAGCTATAACTCTGACATTTCTAACGCAACACCAAGTCAAGTGAGTGTGAATGCAGGGTTGAGCGAGGGAAAGAACACTTCAAGGGTAGTGCACAAAATTTTAAGAAGTCACTTCCCACCTTATATGGTGTTCCAAGTCAAATAGGGTGAGTGTGGCACTCCATGTGCACTACCTAGTGCATAGAGAGCCGTTAAGCTACAGCCCCGGCTATTTCCTGAAATGCATACTGCCATATAGAAAAGTATGATAATAGCGCCTTACCTACCATACTATTAAGTGCAGCAGTACGCGGCTCGGGACACGGCCCATGTGCGAGTTCACATTCGCTAAGTCAGGCAAACACAGTTTAGTTAGTTAAAAGACAAGATTTTGCTGATAAACGTTTCTCTGCATGCTCAGAATGTTGGCACAAAATAACGCCATACATTTCAAGACAGAAGGGGTGGGCCATTTAAAATCCCCCCTGAGACTTTGGACATGCCTGGCACAAGCGCTACCTTTCTGACGCACAATAAATGCGTCATCAAATATCTGCATAAAATATCGGGCAAATCCGATGCCGCTGACTTAAAAATAGTGATTATTGTTCAATTCTGATATGATTCTGATATTATCGTCCGATATTATCATACAACCCTAATGTATATGACGCACACACACATCCATATTGAGAAAACTGACTAGAAGAAATCAGGGAGGGGTCCGAGAAGACGAGAGAGATGGCGGCAAGGTTTCCTTTTTCTTTTTCTTGTATTTTATGAAAGCGCCATCACCAGTCTGGCGGATATGAGAATATTTCTCAGATCGGAGCTTTTCCAATACGAGCGATATTAACCCCGATCACTTTCAATTACTCGCTGTATGAAAAATACCGTCGCTTCATTCTCGGCCGGCTTTTTATGAAAGGCTCCTAAAAGGGATGGATATTACCTGACAAAATAAATGTGACAACTGTAATTCTGCAGCTGCATGCATATTGCCGCACTCTCGGCGCCGTCGTGAATGGATATTAATTTTACGGGACTCTGCGTGGCGCGTCTACTGCCAGCGTCTCGTCCGCTACACTTTATATTAAACGTCTGTCATTAAGTTTAAAGAGATATGAAAATATGTGTTTTCCTGAATGGTAACGCGGTAAAGTTCAGTAGCGAGTCGGACTGTTCTTGTAGCTGCATTTTTCATAGATTTTTATTTGATCGATGTCTTGCATGTGATGATTTATGACCTGCATTTTGACATACAGTAATTGAATTTGTCAAAATGAGTGGGTTTCCTTTACCAGAAGAATATTTCCTTAAAACGATATTTGTTCTTAAAAACTAATTTTAAGATTCTGATATTCGCCAAAGATTTGACATGTGTGCAGTGTGTTAGGTCACTGGGTTTTGTTTAATTATACAGCTGTATAATATTGATATTAATATTCTTTCTTGGATGCAGTGGTAATGTGCATACTTTATGTACCTTTTTAAACACATTTTTATCATTTCTATTATTTGAATGTCATAATACTATGTTTTTATGACAGTACATACTATATACACACGCTGTCACATTGCGTTGACATTCAGTAAGTTTCAAAGTAAGTTTTGATTAATTTTTGATTAATTGCCCAGCTCTACTTTATGTTGCAGTTTGTTTAGTTCTTCCTCCAGTTTGAGAGGAGCAGGAACATAGCAATGATAATACATTGTTTTAAACATGCAGAAATCACACTTTTAATTTTCACAATTCTGAAAGAATCATTATTCCTTATCCATTTTCACAATTCTAAAATTTGCAGAATTCACACTTCAATTTTTTAAACATTTTTTTAGAATTTGCTGAATTCACGCCTCACATTTTTTAAAAACCACATTTTAAATATTTGCAGAATTCACACTTCCAATATTTAATTCTTCCAATTGGAAGTGTAAATTTGCAAAACATTTACACTTCTAATTGTTATAATTGTGAAAATTGGCCCAATTCACACTTCTTAAAATGAGCAAAATTCACATTTCTAATTTTTGTATTGGAATGTGGTCACTCCTCCTGAAAGGTGAGCACTGCTTCCCAGTCTGACCCGTGTGAAAGAAAGAGTATGATCTCGTTAAAGGAATAATGGATTCTGAGGACTGCGTTTAGACTGTGAAACCACAGATTTTGTACAGACCTAAGCCGACCTGAAGCTGAAATCTTTACTGTGAGACTTCCTGCAGCAAAACGAGAACGTGAGTGTGAGGGTGAGTGATGATGGGAAGCAGAGAGAGTGTGTCCTTTTAAAAATAAGAGCAGGAACCAAAAAAAAGGGGTGGGAGGGGAACAGGTGCAGAGGTTGAATAGCAGCTGTCAGAGTTCTTTAGAGAGAGAGAGAGAGAGAGAGAGAGAGAAGGAGCGAGGGATGGAGGGAGAAGTATAAAGGATGAGTGCTAGAAGCATTTCTAGTGAATGCTATATTCCTCAGATGCCTTTTTAAAGCAAACATGTCAAATCGCCGGTTAGCTCAACACACACACCCACACACACACATACATACACACGTTTTCAGAGAGAGAGAGGGAGAAGACAGAAATGCAGGAAGAAGTGTGTGTGTGTGTGTATGTGTGTGTGTGTGTGTGTGTGTGTATGTGTGTGTGTGTGTGTGTGTGTGTGTGTGTGTGTGTGTGTATGTGTGTGTGTGTGTGTGTGTTGCCGAAGCAAAGGAGCGTGTGAAAATGTGTGCATACATGACTAGGAAGTTGGCCCTGTGATCGCCGGTTCAAGTCCCGCACTGGTAAAGGTACTACTGAGGTACTCATGAGCTAAGTACCGACCCTCTCTCTCTCCTTCTCTCCCTCATGTGCTCTCCTCCTCTCCTCTCTTCCCTTTTTTCTCCTCTTCTCTTCCCTTCTAATCTCTTTTCACCTCCTATCTCTTCCCTTCTCTTCTTTTCTCCCATCTTTCCTTCCTCTTTTCTCTTTTCTGTCTCTTCTCTCCTCCTATCTCTACCATTCTCTTCTCTTCCCTTCCTTTCCCCTCTCTTCTCCTCTTTTCCCTTTTTTGTCACTGTTCTCCTCTTATCTCTTTCCTTTCACCTCGCCTCCCTTCTCATCTCTTTTCTCCTCCCATCTCCTCTCCCATCTCTTCTCGTCCGTTCTCTTCTCCTCACTTCTCTTCCTTTCCCCTCTCTTATCTTTCCTAATCATCTGTTCCCCTCTCTTCTCCTCTCTTCCTTTTCCCTTCTCTCCTCTTCCTCTCTCTTCTTGCTTCTCTTCCTCTCTTCTTCTCACTCTCATATGCACCACATCTATTACGCATACAATTCATCACTTGCTTTTGTTCATCTTCTCTGTTTCTCTCTCGATCTTTCTCTCTTTCTTTCCACTGTCACATGCACGCACGATTTCCATTTCTCATCTCACACGCACCTTTCCTCCACCACCTCTCTTTCTCTCTCTCTCTGTCACACACCTTTTCCTCCTCTTCCCTCCCTATTACACGTACACCTTCTCCTTCTGTCACATGCCCAGATTCCTTCTTTGTCTTCTTATCCCGCTCATGCACTTTTCCCATATCTCTCTCTCTCTCTCTCTCTCTCTCTCTCTCTCTCTCTCTCTCTCTCCCTCTCTCTCCCTCTCTCTCTCTTGCTCTGCATCTGAACTATTTGCATTAGTCATAATTCAGGAGCCGAGGCCCATTAATCAACCTCTTCACTCTCTTCTTCCTCCTTTCACCTGCACAGTCGCTTCTATTCATCACCGCCGGCCCAGCGTATGTGTACCTTTACCACCTCCTCTTAATCCTGTGTGTGTGTGTGGATATCATGCTGCTGTTATACTCCATATTCAGTATTTTAGTAAACAGGTGTGTGTGTGTGTGTGTGTGTGTGTGTACACACGAGAACATTGGGCCTAATTCAGCAACTCTTCTCAAGAAGGAATTTGTCTTTAAAAGCCACTTACGCAGATGAAGATTCTGACGTTCGCCAGTGTTTTCTTAATATTTAGTTAAGAACAGATTGGTGAAGAACGCTCTTGTCTCCTCTTCCCCTTTCTCTGTATTCCTCCTCTCTTCCCTTTTCTCTTCTCCTCTCTTCTCTTCCCTTCCTTTCTCTCTCCCTTTATCTTCTCCTCGCTTACCCTTGTTTCGCTTTCCTCTCTCCACTTCCTTTCTGCTTCCCTTATCTTCCCTTTTTCTACTGTCTTCTCTCTTCCCTTCCCTGCTCCTCTCTTGCCTCATTCACCTTTTTGTTCTTAATAAGTATCGGGATCTTATTGTTTTTTTTTTTTTTTCAACTCTACAGTTTGATTATATACTACTGAAATCTTATATTTGGCGTATACTGTATATATGACCCTCCACATTAAAACCAGTCATTTTATGCATAGCGAGTTTCGAGAAGAAAAAATGGCGTTTATGTTAGCATTGAATTTTTAGTTTACAAGTGTTTTTGAGTGGAAGGTCTATACTGTACTGTTGTGAATAAATTTGGCTGAAAAACTTACCCTTTCCATCCTAAAAACGTGACTTTCTTGAGGTGAGGAATTCAATTCCAGCAGAATGTTAAATGTTTCTGTTTTGACCGCTCTACTTCAATATTTACGGTAAATCCACTCCTTAAGTAGCGTGAAGATATTTCTCCGGAATCCATCTTCGTCTCCGAGTTCAGTTAACCTAACGCAGGTAGGCTATCCGTGTGGCTGTGAATGCAGCGTAGGCTACCGTAAATACAAACATAGCCGCGACCGCACCAAGCGTTGAATGTTGATATTTCAGTCATATGTCGTCCGATTCATTCCATATAGGTATTGTTTTGAAGCTTGATTTATGCCCTTTCATTAAAACATAACTCAATTTTGAAAATTTGCGACAAGCGACTGGTTTTGCCGTGGAGGATCACATATATGAGCAAAGATTTGTCTAGAAAAGTGTCTTTGTGAACATTAAGCATTGCTTTGTGTGCAAGCTGCATCACCAATGTTTTTGCTGATTTGAAGCTGATGCAGGGTTGAAAAATGTAAAAAAAACTGTTCACTTTTGCATTTTTAATTAAAATGTCATTAATGACATTCTGCAATAATTTGCTGTTTATTTGCAATTGTATCTACAAATGAAGACATTTTTTTTAAACGTATTGTTGTGGTACAATTTTATTTGATGTCTCTTAGAAAAATATCGGCAGGAAATCAACTTAACATGCTCAGTCAAAACCAGCCATTTTTATCATCTCTATTAATGAATATTCACGCCCAGATCAAACGCACCTGAGATCGGCCGTCACTCCGCACCAACGCCACCGTGTTATTATTATTTAATTTCAGAACAAGCATTGAATCTATTGGTCCGTTCATAAGGCCGGCGCTCGTTAATTCTCCCCGTGTTGTTCTGATTATTAAAATGCTAATCACTGCAACAATTGTAACCGGCGGAAGCGAACCTTCATGCAGGAGTCACTGCACTCGTTTACGTCCACGTCGCTCAGGAAGGCATTGATATGCTGCGTCGCAAACGGAAAAATACAAACGCGAAACCGTCCTCTCGCCCTCCGGCTCGTCTGCCATTAAAAATCTGTCCTACATCCGAGCTGATTATTCACACGCGGCCGGACGACTGCTTAATGGAAACGGACATGGTAAAGCCTCGCTTGTCAAATCACGCGACTACGGTGAGCCGTGTGCGTTGGCGACGACGTATTTCCGATGTCAATGGCCGATGAAAAATCTCTGAATCACTTACTTTCCGGTCCTGTTGTGTCAGATTATTGTTGATCAGAGACAACGACAATTCAACAAAACTAAAATTGATCAGAGACAGAAAATAGTGCTAATTTTGCCAGCTATGCTAGTTTTTTTGACGATTTTAATTGCATGTGATTTCAGAAGTTGTGAATGTTGCTGTAAAGAATAGTGAACTGATTGCCAAGGTCATGAAAAACAACGAATGCATTGGCAAAGATTTATTACGCTTTCCGTTAAATAGTGTTCAATTGTAACGACTTTGCTGAAATGCTAATCGTTTAGTGTAAACTCCCTAGACACCAAATTTAAATTATCATAAGGAGAGAAGTTGAGCAAAGCCCTTAATCCAGAGTTGGTTGTAAATCGTAAACAGATGAATGTTGTAAATGTAAATGGCTAAAACTAAATGCAAACTCCCCAATTTGTGCAAATTCGGTGTAGTTTATTTAAAGCCCTAATTTTTTAACTCCCATATCCTGTATTTTTTTAGTGGGTAGAAAAATCGACTCATTGAGACGTTCTGGTTCGGCTGGCTAACGCTGGCTGTCTTTTCTCAGGTCGGCTACTTAAGCTAATTTCATGCTCCGGGGCTCTGTGCCGTAATTCCTGCTTCCCTGCAGAACCAACGCGGAGAATTAAACGAGGAGAAAAGAAAGACGGCAAGCCGGTCATCCGGTGACCGAAACGTGCTCGCTGTAACACGGCAGCCATGGCGCTTCTTACACTCTTCTACACTCTTAAAACATGCGGATTAAGGGAGTGCGGATAAGACTGGGAAGAATACGGACGGTGTGATTATGGTTTTTTCCTTTTCCGTGTTGACACCTTTTGGGTTTGGGAGGTATTTCTTGCAGAAAAGAAAATGAAAATGGTCAAATGGAAATGCAGTAGTTTTCGGTTTCTAGACGAGAAGATACGGCAATAATGAAAACGTAAATGAAATAACTCCATTTGCATTTAAATTTTCCATTTACGTATGAGTTATTTGTGAAAAAGTCAAAGATAATAAAATAAAATAGAACAAATAAAAAGAACACAATCTTTTCATTATCCCTTTTGCCTTTTCATTTTCCATATACTTGCGGTGTTTCTGTGTCATAAGTAAAATGAAAATGTTAACAGGGAAAGGAAAAGTCAGTTTTAAATTTACATTTGCTTTGCCTTCACAGAATGCACAAAACTGCTAAAATGAAAAAGAAAATTCTACGTTCACGTCATATTTTATTTTCTGTGGCTTTTTGTGCTTCTCTGACAAAATTCAAATGAAAACTCAAAATGGATACATTAACAGCAATGTTCCTGTTTGGTTTTCTATTTCCAGCGCGAACAGCACTGAAGCTGAAGTGCCACCTGCTGCTCTTTAACTTTTAACGTTTTGCCTTTTCATTTTCAAGTTCGCTTCGTGCAAATATATACTAGTGGGCGGGGTTAAGGCCTAGCCGTTTCAGTTACTGTCACTCTTTTGTCCGTGTGGTTGCTGATTAGGGGTGGGTATTGGCAAGGACCTGGTGATACGATACATATCACGGGTCAAAATATGATTATATCACAATATATTCTGATATTCTACAGTTCACTGAAAATGTGAAAACAGAGATGAAATTCAAGTTACTGTGTACGATCTGGGTGGTCTTAATCAATCATATTACATTAATATTTCAGCCACAACAACATAACTCAGAACGGAATTTTAACACTGAACTAGTGGACACCAAAAACGTTAAGATAAAGTGCATAAGATTGAAAAGAAGAACTGAAAGTGCCCATTCAGTTATTTGAGGCTGCTTGTGGTGCATGATTCTCCCCCTCGGAAATATTGATTTTTGGAGCTAGAGCGTGATATAGTATATCGTGAAAGGAAATATTGTGATATATTGTCATATTGATTTTTTTGCACAGCCCTATTGCTGATTTTGCCATTGTGACTTTGATTCGCTATGCTCCGTGCTAATGGCTAAATCTGTTGCTGACCTCTTGAGCTGGGCTTACACTGCGCGATTTCCGGCACACTTTCCGATTTTTCCCTAGATCGCCCCGAGTTTCCGCTTAATCATGTGTCGTGCATCGTGTAGTATACATGGGGTAATGAGCACAGAATAACCCCTCACGACCCACTACCGATCGGCAATCGTATGGTTGGATGAAAATCGAACCTGTTTGAAATTCTGGCCAGCAGCCACATTAGTGATGTGTCGGTCGCGAACGAAACGACTCTTACAGCCATTGGAATTTGTGAACCTAGCGGCGCTGCTTCACCTTTTCATGCATGACGAATGTAGAGACCCGTCGTGGACGGGCGCGTTAGGCATTTTGCGTACGGTATCTGTGAAACAAGTATGAAGCCTTCGAAACGCACTTGCGATTTGCCTTTATTTGTCATGGAGACACGAGACACAGACTTTTTATGCTTTACAGATAATGCATTTTTAAACACAGTACAGGAATGAACGTAATCCAAATAAGAAAGTTACGATAAACTACACACTCTACACAAAGCAATTCAGTAATATAGACTTGATGTTGTAATTCTAATTCCTTTAAACACTGAAGTGGGGAATAACATTAAAGTACGAGTATCAAATATATTTTTGCATATTTTGGTACGTTGTTTTGAACGTACGTATGTATTTTAAACATTCAATAAATGTGTACTGTACACAGATGGGAAAACGGCGGCGTAACTAATGGCATTATTACTTTCAGTGACGGGTAATAATCCAACTAATCACTGTTTAGATCATTACAACGCCATTGTCTGAAGTTGTGACACTGATTTATTTAATTTGCACTACAAAGATTGTGTTTTTTTTGGTACATTGCTTAACAAGCATAATTTAATTTTGGACTTATTGGACTTGCAGCCTGTCAATGTGTGATAGATGCAAAAAAAAATCTAAAACATCTATTGTGTTTTACTGTTCTACTATAATCATAGAAATGCTCATATCTACAATAATATATCAAATTTGATAGGTGTCTTGTCTCACATTATCCCACAACAACATTAAAATAGTGTAGATTCGTGTAAAATGCTTTCTGTTAATTATTTTACATGTCCATTTCATTCATTAAACATATTTAATATTGTGTTTTTTTCCATCATTTCCATCAATGGTTCTTTGACGTATTTGAACATTTTAAAAAGGTTCCACAGTAGTTACTTTCCCTGGTAAGTAGTTACTTTTGAAATGCTGTACCTTAGTTACTAACTCAGTTACTTTTTCGGAGAAGAAACTAGTAACTATAACTATTTTCTTTTTTAAAGTAACAACACTGGTACTATATACAGTACTGTGCAAAAGTTTTAGGCAGCTGTGAAAAAATGCTGTAAACAAAGAATGCTTTCAGAAATATAAATAATGATTGTTTATTTTTATCAATTTACAAAATGCAAAGTGAGCGAACAAAAGAAAAATATAAATCAAATCACTATTTGGTGTTACTACCTTTTGCCTTCAAACCAGCATCAGTTCTTATAGGTACACTTGCACAAAGTCAGGGATTTTGTAGGATTATAGTCATTATATTATTTTGTAGTCATTATATTATTTTGTAGGATTAGAGGATTATAGATCTGTGGTTAGTTCTCCAAGATGTTTGGAACAACCTACCAGCCGAGTTCCTTCAAAAACTGTGTGCAAGTGTACCTAGAAGAACTGATGCTGTTTTGAAGGCAAAGGGTGGTCACACCAAATATTGATTTGATTTAGGTTTCTCTTTTGTTCATTCACTGCATTTTGTTGATTGATGAAAATAAATGATTAATACTTTCATTTTTGAAAGCATTCTTTGTTTATAGCATTTTTTCACACCTGCCTAAAACTTTTGCGCAGTACTGTAGATATATTCTCTCTATCATAAATTCTGACCACTGTGATGGACTGCCTGTTCCTTTCAACCACACAGTCGGTTTTTATGATGAAGTACTGATGCACAAAGTTTATACATGTGGAAAATGAGTTACGGTATGCCAGCTATCAGAAATGGTGACCTCTATGCCCCAGTCTGTCTGTGGCCTTTAGACACAAAATTTGTTTTATTTTATATGAAATACTGATCCACAAGTGTGTTTTCTGAAGAAAAAATATGTCTTTACATTTTTTACCGAGTTACAGTAGGGTCACGTAATATGATAGCAGCTATCAGAAATGGCTACGTCTTAACCCCGCCCACTGCCCTGCCCCTAAGTAGTATATATTTGCGTGAAGTGAACTTAAAAACGAAAAGGCAAAGTCGAAAAAGCAAAAAGCAAAATGTTAAACCTAAAGTTAAAGATCAGCAGATGGCGGTAGGACTCGTTTGACTTTGGATTTTCATTTTTTTCAGCGTCAGTGCTGTTCACGATGGAAATGGAAATCCAAACAGGAGCACTGCTGTTAATTATCCATTTTGAGTTTTCATTTGATTTTTGTCAGAGAAGCACCTGTAAGTCACAGAATCTTTTCTAATTGAAATATGATGAAATGTGAAATATGATCAAATATGACATGAACATTTTTATTTTTATTTTAGCAGTTATTGTGCATTCTGTGAAGACAAAGCAAATGCAAGTTCAAGATTGCTTTTTCCTTTCTCTATTAATATGTTCATTTTATTTATGACACTGAAACACCACTTGCATATGGAAAATGAAAAGGCAAATGTTCTGAGTTTTTCACAAATAGCTCATACGTAAATGGAAAATTTAAACGAAAATGGAGTTATTTCATAAAATTTTCCATAATTGCAGGATCTTCTCGTATTGAAACTGAAAAGTAAATGGCAAAGTGCAGACTGCATTTCCATTTTACCATTTTTTTTCTGCAGGAAATACCTTCCATATTTGGACACCTTTTTTACAAGACCAATTGTTGCTTAAAATCACAAATTGAACAAAATTTAAATAACTTGCGACACAAGAAACTGATGTTTGGAAATCATTTGCCTCATTAATTTAACAAATAGCCTTTTTCCTTAATATTTTTGACAAAATCCGTCTGAAATCTTCATTTTCGCGGAAAGGCAAGCTTCCAGTAAGCGATCTGTGTTCCGATAGACTATCAAGTGTGAAAAATTGATAGTGTGTCTTTAAAATAAGAATAAAAATGACAGGTTAAGGAGTGTGTTCCCATAGTGATTTTCCCCCCCCTTATAGAGCAGTGTCGGTTGCTTAAAAGCATTTTCGAGCAGCTCGGACGCGGTCGTCGCTGTCATATCGATTGTGAGGGTGGCATTAGAAAAGCGTTAAAGCGCAAATGTCAATATGTCTGGGATCTTTTAAAAGCCCGCTGCAACCTCACACCCTTTTATGTATTTACACATACACACACACACACACACACATTTGAGGTTGTTCTGTAGAGAAGCTGGTTCAAAGACGCCATTAAGACTTTGCTACACATCTCTGCTTTACAGCTTATTTAGCAAGCAGAGAAACAAAGAGCCAATTACTGCTGAAGGTGATGGGCAGTGGTGTGTGTGTGTGTGTGTGTTTCTGTGTGAGAGAGCGAGAAAGTGTGTATCTGCGCACACACATTTATACACATTCAGAACCCTCATTTCTCTTTCCTCTTTCTCTCTGCCACAACTCACTGAAGATAATAATTGCGTTTACTCGTCTTGGACGGCGACTGCGGCTTTGCAGAAAAAGAAAAACGCGACGGCTGCAGACTTTTAAAGCACTTTTGCTTCTTCTCTTCATTCTGCCGATTTCCGAACGGAAATAAAAAGTCAGTCTCTGGCCCGGCCTGCGTTCAGCGTGGTTATGTGTGGTTAGTGTGGCCATGCATGCTGGGAAAGTGACACGTGGACATGTGGGACTGTTCATGTATTATGCATATTTCCATTCCTCGGCTGCAATAATAATAATAATGATAATAATAATAATAATAATAATAATAATAATGTGGCGGTGGTGTGAGGGGACAATGTTTTAATGGAGCAACTGTTAAACTCCAAATGAGCAGCAGACAGTTGGGTTAATAAAACGATCTGCATGTATTATAACATAATCTATCAGAAATACTACTCTTACTCACTGCTCCTACTACTAGTAGCTGTACTATACTTCAACTATTACTACTGCTACTACTACTATCATTGCACTACCAAGCTTACTATCTCCTCTCATACTACTACTCATAACCATTCCACTCCACTACTAATGCTTTCATTTCACAACCACTATCACTATGCCTACTTCTAACACTACTACTACCTTATCACTAATACTAATATCATGACTGTTCATACTACTACTACGATCTCAACAAGTGATGATACTACTACTACTGTACCACCGCTACTGCGACTACTGCTATCTTCACCAGTCTCCACCAATCATGCTGCAGCTACTACTACTACTACTACTACACTACCAGTCAAAAGTTTGGACACACCTTCCCATTCAGTGTTTTTTCTTTATTTTCATCACTATTTACATTGTAGATTCTCACTAAAGGCATCAAAACTATGAATGAACTGTGTAAAGGCTATATGATCCAGAAGGAGAGTGATGGAGTGCTGCGCCACATGGCCTGGCCTCCACGGTCACCTGACCAAACCCAATCGAGATGGTTTGGGATGAGATGGACCGCAGAGTGAAGGCAAAAGGGCCAACAAGTGCTCAGCATCTCTGGGAACTCCTTCAAGACTGTTGGAAGACCATTTCAGGTGACTACCTCATGAAGCTCATCGAGAGAATGCCAAGAGTGTGCAAAGCAGTGATCAAAGCAAAGGGTGGTTTTCAAGAATCTAAGATATAAAACATGTTTTGGGTTATTTCACACTTTTTGTTTACTACATAATTCCATATGTGTTCATTCATAGTGCCTTCAGTGAGAACCTACAATGTAAATAGTCATGATAATAAAGAATAAAACATTGAATGGGAAGGTGTGTCCAAACTTTTGACTGGTAGTGTACCACTATCTCCACTACTCCTACTGCTGTTACCACCACCACCACCACTACTACTACTACTACTACTACTTCCTTTACTCCTACAACTGCTACAACTATCACCATTACCACTGTTGCCCCAGTTACAACCACCACTGCTTCTACTAATTCTACTTTTTTTCTTCATCTTTCTCCTGCTCATGCTCCTAATGCTACTACTACACTAGAACTATTACTGCTGCTGTGTTCAGTACTCCTAATGTTACAGTGCAGTCAGTCCAGGTTATTGGGCCATATTCACAAACCATTCTTAAAAAAAAAGTTTGTAAAACCCACTCACACAAGATTCTGACATTCACCAAATTTTTTTTTATTGGCTATTTGTTCTTGGGTAAGAGCACTGTTACACAAATTCTTTTACATGCCTGTTTGTGCAGTGTTAGTTTATTGAGGTCTCGTTTCAATTCTACAGTTATATAATATTATACATTTTTAATTTATTCAAGAACACACTTTAGAAAGCCCAATAAGTGAATGAGACGCATTGATATTTTGCATTATTTTGACAAACAGTTGTTGCTCTGGCTTGATTAGTGTTATTACACTCGCTTTAACACCTGTTTAACTGTCGTGTTACTAAGATGCAATTGTGATATGCGAACAAAACATTCTGTATCTATCACTTATGCAGTCTAGTCAGTCGGCTCTGATGTGAGAGTACAGAAAGCACAGACAATAAGGGAAAATACACTTTCAATTACTCAGTGGATGTAAACAACAAGCATTGTCCCAAAAACAGAGTGCTGGCTTTTATACTCCTAAAAAGAGCAAAAACTTAGTTCAGAAATGCATTTTCCTGCAACATCTTTCTTCCTAATGCCTTTGTTGGAAACGATGAGACAGAATATAATATCAAGTAAATCTGAAGATGGCAAAAGCCTTTCCTCCAGTTTTTTGTTGATCGTGTCAGCAGTATGTCTGTAAAAAGGCAGGAAAAACTTTTATTTTTTAACAATGTAGCATTTCAAGCGTAATAAACTTAAAACTTTTGCTACAATGTAAAAATGTAGCTACTTTTAAAGATACATTTGTAACAACGTAGCGTTTTGAACTTAATACACTTAAATATTTTGCTAAACTGTAAAAATGTAGCTACTTTTATAGATAGTGTTTTAAATGTGGCTTTGTAAAAATGAGTTTACGTAGTTGAACTACAATAAGCTACTGAAAAAGGTGATTTAGTGGCATAGCAACTTGTATTAGCTGGTATTTGAAAGAAGGAAATGAACCTAAAGTGACATAAAGAAAATCAACTCTTTGAGCTTGTTTTTTGGAACGAATAACGTGAACACTTTGAACGTGCAGTAGATTTCTAACGAGCCAGGTAAACACTGTGTGCATGTGTGTGTTTATGCTAAAAGACTTCAAATGAATGAGGCATACGGGCTCGATAGTGACTAATAATGACTCCCTAATTGCACTCGCGGGTTTTTACAAAGCGCTTCGTCCCGGCTTGCCTCTGTAAACAAGCGTTCCCACCGGCGCCGAACAATATGTCGCACAAAACCTCCTGAAAAGCCAAAAATAAAACACCGGTCTGACCTCTGGCTGTCTTGCAGTGCCGTCTCGGGGTTCTACACGACCAGCAATTAATTATTGTGGGTAAACAATGGCGTTTTGAGGAGATGGCGGCGATTATGAAGCCGAGCCGGGGACAGATGTTGAAGAAGAGTTCATTGGCATGTTTAATTAATTGCACTTGAGATAATTATTCAATCATTACTCTGATCACTTTTGGCTGCTCGGCAGATTACGGGGCTAAACGGCTATTCACCGTCGGAGGCAGAACGGAAAATGGGGTTTTTGTGGTTGCGTCGGGACGTTGTTAAACGACGCTGGGGTGCAGTCGAGCTGCTGTAGTATGATGATTATATTTTTGGCTGAAAAATGATCGACTGCCCGTAGTTGTGATTGAAAGGTGGTGCTTTCTGGTGTCTTACTGAGGGTTAGCATATATTATAATATATATTATAATCACCTTTTTGCAGACTCAATTCTTAATGCAACAGTGAAAGAAATTATTTAGGTAATATTACAAAAATATAATTAATATCTACATAATAATTACTTATTGTGACTGTGTGACAATAAGTTTAATGTTTAATGTATTATTAACATGACTGTCATTTTTTGTGATAATTGTCTCTTTAAAGGTTATTGTAGGACAATATAATAATCACTTTGTTGCAAATTATAATTTGAATACAAAATAATTGAACTTAATTTGGCCCTTTTTCGAGTAAGTGTAGAGTAAAGGAATGTAAAGGAAATGCAACTATGATGGTATTGCCTAGGGCTGGGCGATATGACCTCAAATCAATTTAATGATTAAACATTTTACCTTGATTACAATTAATGAATTATTTTATTTTGGGGTTTTTGTTTGTTTAGCTTCATGGTTCACTGACAACTATTAAACTATTGAACTATTAAAGCTGGGATGTATTTTAATGATGGAGTGTATATTTTTATTTTAAAATAATTATCGGCTACGTACACACACATAGTGCCAGACTAGACTAGGGGAGGAGTCATGTGACGACAACACACATGCTAGTTTGGTTTTAAAGGGACGCTATGTGAACACACACTGTGGAAAATATTAACCACATTTTAGAAATAAAATTACAGACAGCCAAAGTGATGTCGATTAGAGGTTCTGAATGTCCAGTTTGATTAATTGGCCAGCCTTTTATTTCTGTTATGATTCAAAGATTTGATCGATTCATTTCTGAATTTGATTCAACATCAATTAAGCGTTTTACGTCGAGAATGACGCCATTGTGTTTGTATATCATGTGAATAGTATAAAATGGTAAGATCTAATTAAATTTTGGATTGCAGGGCTGCTTTCACACCATACTTATAGTCCATGTTGTAGGTCTTGAAGCTGAGTTATGTTTCCGGTTACACACACACACACACACTCAAAGTGACAGCCTGTACGTAGCCTATAGCCATAACCCTGTGCTTTAACCCAACAGAAAGCAAACAGCCAAATCTCTTGCTGGAGATCTTGTCAGACAGATGAAATTCCTCCCAAGGCTGATCGCTCCCCAGAGATAAAATTAATTGTGGCCGCAGAAAGGGCCAGCAAAGGGTCAACGCAAGTATGTTAGGTGGACCTGGAAGCGGTTAGACCCACAGTGCCCCCTGCTGAAGGCACTCTGCATATATTAATCCCTAATTTCATGGACAGTTTCCCTGGAGCAACTTGGGGTTAAGGGTCTTGCTTAGGGAGCCAGTGATAGTAGTGCTGGAGGTAAGATTCGAACCCACAACCTCTTGGCCCAGAGTCGAGTATCCTAACCACTAGACCCCCACCAACCCCATGATTATTCATCATTGTGAACACAGCATAGCATACAGTGCACCACAACCAAATGTGACCACTGCATTTGACCCATCCATGCTTAGGAATGGTACCTTCCTCATGAGAACCTCAGTGGTACCTTTGCTAGTCCGGGACTCACACGGAGTGAGTTTTTTGATCTTTGCTTATCAGGTTAAACTCTGCTCACAGTTGTCTCTGACCACGACTCAGCAGTCTAGAGGAGGATGAAGATGTTTGTGGTTTTGGCTCAACTTCCTCATATTCAGTTCTGAGTTTATTTCTGGCATTTGGCCTCGACCCTCACGGAGCAGTCGGAACCTGCAGGTTTGCAAAGAGGCTGAAATGTTCCAGTTTGTGCTGGTTAAGTGTTGGCTGTGTGAGTGTGTGTGTGTGTGTGTGAATTTTAACAGCTGTGTCATGTTCTCACGGGCATGTGATAAACATATGCTTCGTGTTTGAGAGACGATTTTACAGCCACTGTGAGAATGTGCATCCTTGGGTTATGTGTGTGTGTGTGTGTGTGTGTGTGCGTGTGCATGTTTGGCAGTACGAGGACGTTGACACAGGTTGGCACTTTTCATTCCCTCGGCACTTCATAATTTTACTATTCACTGTGACAGAGGGTGGGAGTCGGAGCGCGTGGTGTCACTCATCACGCACACACACACACACACACACATTTTGCCTCTCAAATACATCACTTGAAAAGGGCAAGCATCACAGACTAAATTCACATTGAAACTGACGTGAAGGATAAAGAGATTTTCCTAATTTTAAATAAATACTGAACCTTAATGTAAAATCAAAATTAGTTAATTATGCAAAACAAATTAATTACTCAACCAGTATTGTTGTTATAATTGTTAACCATTTAGGTGTGTTATTAGTGTGAACAAATTGAACAATTATAGATTTTTACTCTTACAAAATGACTTTCTATTTTAATTCAAGAATAGATTGTGTTGTATCGTACACTAAAAAATAAAACAAAAGAAAAAACAGTTTGGAGCGTTGTTGGAAGATGTGTTTGTGTTGTGATGGCTGGTGTGATGCTGATGTGAGTGTGTGTGTTTTAAACACTCTCTGTCTTTGAGTGTGAATCAGTTCTGCTGTGTTTGCTCGTGAATCTCCTCCTCGTGCTCACTGCTGCACTCCCATACTCCTGCATCTTGCTCGCCCCGTCCCCGTGTTGTGACATCATCACGCTGCAAAATCTGTGTGTGTACACTCGGCTGTCACTGCCACAGTACTGAGAACATTGCGCATCAACTGCCTTGGGCTCA
>JAVGVS010000493.1:233256-264244 GCA_032718565.1 Distichodus sexfasciatus | reverse complement strand
GATAGATAGATAGATAGATAGATAGATAGATAGATAGATAGATAGATGGATGGATGGACAGATGGACAGACAGATGGACAGACAGATGGACAGACAGATGGACAGACAGATAGACAGACAGACAGATAGATAGAGGAATGGACGGACGGACGGACGGACGGACAGACGGACAGACAGATAGATGGAGAGATGGATAGGTGGATGGATGGATGGACAGACGTTCTTACCCAAGGACAAGGAATGCGAGGAGCTCATTAAGCTCAAAAGGGTACTGCAGGCGGTACGAGGTGTTAAAGAGAGGCGTGATGGTTTCTGTAGGGAAGAGGAACTCTGCAGTAAGTCCAACCTGCTCATACTGGCTTCACCAGTCATTAATCACAACACTACAATGCAGGACACGCTGTAGTACACACTCACTGATCCAAACGTCTCCCAGCTGCAAGAGCAGTTTATCATGTAGGCAACTTTACTTATTTACAGCACTGAGCAACAGCCTTGGGCCACCCCTCGTTTCTTTATATTTTGCAGGGAAACTTTACTGCAGCACTTGCAAACATATGTAAATACCACATTAAAAACCCAAGAAAGTCTAACACTTAAGAAGCAAAATATGAATAAGAAATGAGGGGCGACTCAAAGCCTACTGCCTAGCGCTGTTATTCACCACGCACCGTGGGTACCGCTCCACATGGGCAGAATCCTGAACGTGAAGGCACTAATGCTGGCAGCGAAAAATCCTTTCCAGTAGTTTCTGACCAAGAACATCGAAGAGGCCACTTCAATACTGTACAGCACACCTGAAACACACACACACACATACACACACAGTTTTACAGCTGTAAGAATTCATAAATATTTAATAAATATTAACATCTCATTGAAAATTCTCTTCACACATTCTCCTGGTGCCAGAATGTCTTTTTTCAAAGGATTTTTTAACCTAGTGGCAACATCTGGTCTTCACTCACACACACACACACACACAAGCACATCCTCACCTCCAACAGGGGAGCCGAAGCAGGCCGCAATGCCAACAGCAGAGCCGGATATTAACAGCTCATTACTCAGTGACTCACTCTGTTTTACACACACAGAAAAAGAGAGGAACAGACATATAGATAGACAGGGAGAGATAGATGGATAGATATATATATATAGAGAGAAAGAGTGTGAGAGAGAGAGAGAGTAAAAAAATAATTTTTTAAAAGATATAATGTAAGAATGTGTGAAAAACAAAGAAAGGGAAAACGATGAAAAAGTAAGAGAATAAGAAAGACAGATGAAATGAAGAAAAGAGGACAGACAGACAGAAAAAACAAAGGACATATACAAAAAGAGAGGAAAAGAAATACAGACAAGAGACAGTGATTATGATGAATTATATGATTATATGATGGAGTGATTTAGTTTGATCATTTTGTCAGAGATATCAGTTTTCATCCTTAATTAAATATAACATCAACATATTTTTATAACATTATAAATATAACATTATGACTGGTCAAGATGTTAACATAAGTTTGCAAATTAGTAAATAATTTTCCATTTTACATTTAAAACAAAGTTACTTGCTTTTTTTAAACCTCCCAGGAAAGCCATCAGTCTGCTGAGCTGAGCTGCACACATGCCCCCGATGTGCACAAACGGACTCTGGGAGGAGAGAAGATGCAACACAGGCCAAGCACAAGGTTAAATAAAAGTAAGTTAAAGTGAAGACTAGAGATTAGCAGGGGAAAAATAAAACGTCACGTGGGGCAGTCAGTAGCCTAACAGTTAGGGAGTCGGAAGGTTGTCGGTTCAAGTCCCTGGCGGGTAACGGTACCACTGAGGTACTCATGAGCAAGGTACCGTCCCCAAACACTGCTCCTCGAAAGCTGCTCACTTCACAGATGGGACACATTTCTTGTATGGTGCACTGTGTGCTGTGTTCATAATAAAAAATAATCACTCACTTAAATTTGAAGTTAGATATTTTCAGATCTGTGATCAGAGTTATTAGTAAAATAACTTGCGATATCAAGTAAACAGCTTTCATTATGTAAAGATCACAAGAAAAATAATTAGTGAACCAGAGGAAACATCTTTGGTTATCTCGAAATCATGAGAAAAATAACTCACAATAATTCACGTACAATATGAATAGTAAAAAAGGCAAAGATGGGGCGAGAATATTCAGCTTAGTATGCAAAAAAATGACCACTATGTCCACTAAAAGACAGGAAAATGATTTGTCAATTCTTATGGCTTTGTGGGGTCATTTTGCTATGTGGGGACTGTACGGAAAAACTATGTAAACAAATTGCACGTTTATTTATAAAACCTAAACAGTAAAAGATTTTGGTTACTTGGGTTAAGGCTAAGAGTAGGTGTAGCTGTAGCATTATTTACATCTAGGCATCATGGGAGTCTATGAAAATACAAGAGTGTGTGTGTGTGTGTGTGTGTGTACCTCCTTCCCCAGAGGCATGCCGCTGCCCAGAGCGCAGGTGAGTCCCACCAGTTTGGCCAACATGGTATTCAGACTGAGATGTTCCTTGATCATGACTCCTTTCACAATCACTTTAATCTCCGGAATTCCAGATCCTGCCACACACACACACACACACACACACACCCCATCTCAGCTCTATAAACCTAAATGACTTTAGGTCATTTTTCACATTTCAGGCTCTACACCTACAAACTAGGAACAGACCAAACTTTTGGTGTTCCTGTTTAGTTTTTTGCTAATATATTAGAAAAAAAATAAAAAAATTTAAAAGCAGACTTATTTTCATTAAAAGTAAATAGAAAAGTTTCATGTTCTTTGCTGAGGTTATGGTTAGGGTCATGGTTTAGGGGCAGGCCTATGGTTATTTAGGTAGAGCCATCATCATGTTAACGGAATGTCTCAAAAAAAAAGTACGGTGAAGTTAGGTGTGTGTTAATGTGTGTTTGTGTGTGTGTGTGTGTGTGTGTGTGCTGTTGCATGGATGCATTTAGTATTTATTTATGTGAGTGTGTGTGCTCATGTTCATACCTGTGTCCATTGTTTACAAAATTGTGTTTTAACTGTATGGTTGTGCAGTAGGAGATGCCTTTAGTGAGAATCTACAATGTAAATAGTAATGAAAATAAAGAAAAAACATTGAATGGGAAGGTGTGTCCAAACTTTTGACTGGTAGTGTATGTGTTGCATGCATTGAGTGAATTCAACAAACATGTAGATATGCATGTTTGGGGACATGAGTGCATGCCTGTGCATGAGTATGTATGAGTACAGGTGAGTGCATTGTGTACATACACAAACATGCACATGTATGTGCATGCTTACATGGGCTCAACTGGCAAAACCCATGCATGCATCACACACATACATTATCAGAATAATGTAAATGTGTCTTGCGTGCATGTGTGTGCATGTATTCTTGAGTGCATGTATTTAAATGTGTGTATGTGCAGGCTTATGTGTGCATGAGTGTGTGTTTTCCACCTGCAGCTTGTGGTCCAACAAAGTGTGTGAAAGCTGCAGCGATGCAGATAATGAGCACAGGGATGAAGACCCAGGAGATGTACTGCAGGAACACGTTGCCGTGTGCACCCTCAAACGCCCATCTGGTGACTGCAAAGAGAGAGAGAGTGTGTTTGTGTGTGAGAAACAGAAACACATGTGAGAAGAAGAAAAGGTCACGTTTAACCGTGACAGTAAAATAGAAAAAGCAAAATGATTTCACGTGTTGCGTGTGTTTTAAGTGGAGTTGTTCTGAGACATTTTGAGATGAAGGACAAAACAAAAATGTCCTCGCTAGTAGGTTACATCGATTTACTCAACAACCAACCTTAGTATCGATCCAAAATGGAAAACATCGATCTGAAATTGATGTTTGTAATAATGACGGACTGTAACGTGTGAAGTAGTGATGGGACCTTCGGCTCTTTTCAAAGCTTCGGCTCTTTTGGATCGGCTCCCTTTAAAGAGCCGGCTCTTACGGCTCCCGAATGGCTCTTCGTTTAGTATCACTTGGATGCTTATATTTTAGCCTAATTAAGCAATTTCTTATTCATTGTTTTCAGACATTACGTATTTTTATGCATTTTTTCATTACAAAAATACACAGTTACTATTGTTTAACATTTTAATAAAAGCTTTAAATGAACAACTTAACACAAAACCACAGCAAACAAATTAAATAAAGGCCAAACTCAACAACAACACAACACTATGACTCGTTGAATAAATGTTTTAGGCCAGGTTGGCATTCAGAAATTCTGTGTGCCCATATAAATAAAGTCCCGCGCCTGCCGAATGGATTTTCAGCAGAGCCGAGCAGGAGCGGCTGAAGCTTCGGCTCCTCTCGTTCGCTTTAAAGCATCGGCTCTTAGAGCCGGCTCGTTCGCGAACGACACATCACTAGTGTGAAGTAAGCGCAACATTTTTCTGTAGAAAGCCCTACATCCCGCCTCCATTCCGGCTCTCAGCCAATCACAGCTCTAGCTGACATGACGGACAGGCTTCATCACACCTGAACTAACAACATGCTCGTTAACCCTGAAACAGCAGCACTTCAACTTAAGAGTCTTGTACAACATCAAACATCAAAACTATTTTACGTAAATTACCGCAATGCTACTTTCAACTGTTTTAGATACATTCTGAATACAATAATGTGTTAATCAACTTGTTCTGTAATGTTAAAGATAAATAGTGACCGACAAAGAGGCAGTTTAATTTGTGGCAAACTTGCAACAATGTTCTAGCAGCAATGACAAATTTCCACTAGTGATTTGCCAAAAGTTTGCCGGTAATGGCAAACTTGAAGTGAACTTTGGGTGACAACTTTGCCAGGGTTTTCTATGTGCAACGTTTGCTAGAGGTCCACCACAAGTTTGCCACAAACCTAATTTTCATGTGAAAATATGACTTTGCTGCAAATTTGCTGCAACATTACCAAGGGTTAACGTCAACTGTTTGCCTGAAGCCTTTTTTTTGTAAGGGATGAACTAATGCCTTAATGTCTTTGGGGAAAGAACTATTCAACAAAGAACCTGTAAAACATTACTGACCGGCCTGGCCTTAAACTACCAAAGCCAAACCATAAGTGTGATAAATGCAACAAAGTGACTAAGAAAAACTGTAGTCCATTTCCATTACTGTGCATTTAGCAAACTGTTTTCTTCAAGTAACTTTGTAAAATAGCTCCTAATGTTCACCTTTCTATTTTGCTGCCATTCTTGGTCTTTGTCTTTGGCACTAACAACCAAAAATGGGTACAGTCTCTCACACGTCAGCCGGACGTTTGTGTTTGGGGGTTGGGCCTCAAGTAGAGTGTACCTAGACGTGTTATGTTGGACATTCATGGAGAGTTTTGTTTATGTTGGATCAAAATTATTGATGCGGAAAGTTCAGCAATCACTAGACATTCTACATTTAATGCCTAGGCAATACATGATCATGGACAAAATGTGTTTAATTTTACTCTGTTGAGACAGAAGCTTTACCATCTGGGTAATTAAAAAGAGAAAATGACTTTCATTATTGTAAGATAATGAGACGAAAACAGTGTGGTCCCATGTCCTTCTTCAACTTCCATATAGAAATGAATAAAATGTGACTAAAACTTAGATTTATGCGTTTACATCTAAAGATTTAATCGAAACGTCACTGCCAAAATTAACACTGCTTGTCAGCAGACCACACGCTCGCACAGACTCACCGTGCAGGAAGAAGTCGATGCCGTAGTCCATGGCCCAGCTCAATATGGAGGGGATGAGGCCCAACAGGATGAGGATGAACCAGTCTTCTCCCAAACGCTGCAGCAGGAAACGCTGCGCACGTGGACCACACACTGCGCACACAAAACACCCCAATCTAACACTGGAAATAATCGATTAATAAATCCCATCATAACTTGAAAATATTGCCAGCAGTCAAAAACACAAAAAATATGCGCTATAATGCAGAGACAACTGGATTCTGTTGATCGCTGGCAAAAGTGAGGCATTTCACAAGGCAGGGGATGCGTACATCCCAGCAGCATCCCAGCATATCAGACCACATATGCTGTAACATTGCGCCAGACGCACAAAATGTAAAAGATTTCTTGGTGTATCACTTTCGTCATCGTAAGATCAAAAAATCATAATTTGAACCATCGTAACTCAGGGAAACTTTTAAGCAACGCTTATTCTCCTATAAAATAACATTATATCATAAAATACATCCTGATTTATTAAATTAGGCCTCAGCTGGGCTTATAAGTGAGTGATTATCAGCAAACCAACAACAGCCGAGGTGAACGTAAATAAGGAAGCAGCTAAAACTCTAGCCTTATCCTCAGGAGACACGGGCACGGTGCTGTGCCGTGTTGATGGGTCAACAGTGGAAACTCCCTGAAAGAAAGATTCGGGCGACAAATTTCTGGAAAAGCTGCTCTGGACCCAAAACAGGCGAGTAGAGCATCCTGAGAAAACTCACACCAAGAACGAGAGCACGGAAGTGTGAGTAAACTCCTCAATGTGAGAAATCTGGCCAGTTTTAGTAAATAATCTGCATTCTTCAGGTGACAAATAGGACAAAATGGATTGTAAAATGTTAGATTTTAATTGCTGTTAATCACTTGTTATTTCCAATTCCTGAAATGAAATGTCAGTTGAGAGTTGTTGGAAAATGAGTTGTTGTTCTTAATGTAACTGAGTAGCTCATAAAATGTACTTATTCCAACACATACTGGATAGACATATTAGTAGTAAATCAGAGGCTCATTTGCTTATTACTTTTAACCTGAAAAACTGCACTTTGCTCCTCTAACTATCCTGTTTAAAAGTAGGTCAAAGAGGTAGACGTATGTAGATTTTAATTTAAGTTCTTATGTGCAAAACTGAAGATTTAAGACCAGTTCAGGAATTAAACAATAATTAAAATCTATCATTTTGCATTGTTACAAGCCTTCTGTCTGTAGTGTATGAACAGCAAATCGTGTTAATGTTGTAATGTCAATTTGTTATAACTTTACTGTAGTCACTCACTTTTACTTTTAGTCAGCCTGTTCTTCCATGTGGATTTTTCCTGTTCTGGTGCCCGGCGTCTGAACTTACTGTCATCTTCTGAGTCATCTGTGTATGTTCCATACATCTGTCAAATATATACACACAAAGAATACATACATGAAACACATTCAAAATGTTGATTTTATAGCATCTGATAATGAAGAATGTTAGAATGTTAGATTTGTATTGCTGTTAAGCATGTATTAATTCTAATGCCTTAAATGCAATGAAAGTTGAAACATGCAGAAAAATTAGTTGTAGTTTTAATTGCCGTTAAATACTTATGAATTCTAATTCCTAAAATGAAATCTAAATTAAAACATACTGGAAAAATGAGTTGTTACAATGAAAAATGTTTCTCGCAATTGGTTGTAGTGTTCAGTTGTGATATCCACTCAAACCATGAATATTAAGCAGTATTTATTATTCTCACTGCAATATGACTACAAGCTGACGTCCTGGGGCTAAAGTGTGACACTCTTGTTGTGGTTATAAAGGTTCGACCCACAGCATCATTAGGGACATGATTCAGCTGATTTGAATAAATCTCTTCCCAGGATTTGTAAATTATCATTTTTGTACCTGAAATTTTCCACTCCTGTATTTAATAACAGCTCCATGTGGGCTTTTTTCTTAAGGAACGCATGCATGTGTGTAATTCTGAGTAACTCTGGACTGATCTTCCACTTACTCACTTCTTCGAATTGTTGGCAGTGCTGACTAGTGAGGGAGGGAGTGCGCGGCAAACTTTGGCCTCTGAGTTTTGCCTGCTTTAAGTCTTTTATGATTTGTGATGTGAATTCTTAAATCAATTTGCTCCTTTTCTCTTTAGTATTCAGAGCTGTCTTGATTCTTAATGGCGTAGTAAATTTTAACGTGGTGCTTGAAACCTTGCTCAGGGACTGCGCTCCATATTGACAACAGCATCATGCAGTTCAGCTACGTGTTCAGTTTCTAGTATAAATGTCTGAATTTCTATGTATTTTCTATGTAACGATTTGATCTGATGCGATATCTTGATGCAGCCCATCGTTTTTCCTACATTACTTTAGGTTGCACACAGATTTGCCATGTTCAGATTTTGGCAGATCAGACAGCCATAGTTACTACCGGGATGTTCTTTTTAACTATAATTTTTATGCCGCAGCCAGAAAATCATCGAGCAATGTCATGATGAAATAATCAATTATGATCTGCCACTGTATCTACGCAGACGGGGCAGTTGGAGGCGTAACAGTAGTAACAGCCCCATTGTCAGAAGGTCACAGGTTCGAATCCCAGGGTACCGGTCAAGGGTACCATTCCCAGGCATTGCTCTCTGGGCGCTGCCCTTGTTAACTGCCCACTGCTCCTTGACGGATGGGTCAAATGCTGAGGTCACACTTTGTTGTAGTGCACTGTGTGCTGTGGTGTGTTCACAATGACAAATAATCACTCACTTTAAAATAATCACCTAAAAAGAATCGTCCACATCTGCATCACGATGTATCGATTAAGTGATTCATTTCAACACCCCTAATGTACGCCTTACGTTTCTTAAGAATAGATTTTGGTAAATGAGACCCAATGCTATTAAATTCACCGGTCATGGGTCATAATGTTATGGCTAATCAATATATGTAATAACTATATATGATAAATGTGTGTGTGTGATCATACACAACTTACCAGAGGTTGTGCGGCTTGCAGCGAGCGTTTTTCTCCAGAGTATTCAGTCATGGCTGTCCAATGTAATGGCAGGGTCAGACAAAGCCAAATGAAGGAAACACGCCCAGGTCTTCCAAACTGCTTCCACGTGAATTTGAGCTATGGAAGTCTCATTTTATATTCCCAAAACTTTACGCAACAGACTGGGTCTGGGCGGAGTCGCAGGACATGCCCAGGTTCTCTCCAGGAATTCTGAAGAACCTGGAGGAGACTTGATGTTGTTGGGTTTTCGTATTGTTTTGTTGCCACCAACACGCATCACTCCCTCTCTCCAGGCTGAGTGTGTTGATGAGCAGACCGACGCCGATGGTGATAGTTTACCATGACCGCCAGCACTGTCCAGTGTGTGAACACACCACAGCACAGCCCACAGTTCGTCACAACCAAATGTGAGCTCTGCATTTGACCCATCCATGAAGGAACAGTGGGCAGATTTTTTGTAGTGCCCGGGACGCAGTGCTTACAATTGATAAGCAATTATCTAGCAACATGGTAGTACATAAAAAGGGTAAAATGTATATTATGTCAGGTGATGATGTGAGACAGACATTGTTTTATTGACATTCCTCCAGATTTAACCCAGTACTATATATACATTGCTTGAACTTGATCACCTGGAGGCATTCTCAAAGTGACCACAGCGTTTGTTTGTTTGGATTTTTCTGTTATCACTCAAATCACTCTAAATATGCATTTTTTGATTATGGTAAAACACCAAGATATTAGAACAAGTTCAGCAAGCAATCATAAAGCCTTAAAAACCGCTTTCATGAGGATTTACCAACAGATGGCAGCACTCAAACTTTCTGGTGGTCTGTTTGAATATGCTTCAACAAGGGGCTCTTTGGAATGGCCCCTGACTGCCATAGACTTTATTCCGTAGCTCCAATTCTAAACACCAATGAAGTAGCATTGGTGGCGGAACAGTTAGGAAGTTGAGTCTGTGATCGGAGGGTCGCCTTGTTCAAGTACCAGACCGAGGAACTCATGAGCAAGGTACCCTGTACCCAAACACTGCTATCCATGGGTGCTACCAAAAATGCTGCCCACTGCTCCTTCACGGATGGATCAAACACATAGGACATATTTAGTTATACACTGTGTACTCTGTTGTGTTGATCATGACAAATAATCACTCAACCACTTTAAAATAACCTTAAAAAAGTAAAAGTGCCAACGACCAAGATCTGCTCAAAGAGATGAAAATTCTATGCTCTGAAGACGTCTTTACAACAACTGCAGGAATAATAATAACGAGAACAAGGTGATTGCTGGTACCCAAAATAAAGAACGACAGTCTTATATTTATTATATAATACTGGCAATTACAATTTGTTTCATGAATTTTTTTTTTTTAAGTGTACTTAAGCTATTGTCAAAAATGCAATATCCAAATTCACCTTAATGAACTGAAAATCTCTAAAGGAGTTTAAAGGAGTTAAAAAGTGGGAATAAGAAGATGGTACTCGGTTATTACAAGACACATAATGACAACACCCACTACTATGTGAGTGTCACTGCTGCGTTGAGAACCTAAATAACAGCAGCTCCACCGGCCTTCTGCGCTGAACAGGGAAGAGAGACGCCTGCAGACTGTACATAGAAGTGTGATGTGTTTGGAAAATGCTGTTTACCCAACACATGCCACGGTGCTCGAGTGCAGCAGCTCCTGATTGCAATGCAAAGAAAACTTGTGATATAACTACAAACACACACACACAATATCATGTGCACTTTCATAATTTTGAACTTGGGCTTAGAATGAGAAATTGAAAGAACAAGACTACAGTACAGTACGTGCATCTGAATTACTAAGAACGTCCCCTTTTCTGAGAAGGATCAAAGATAGACGTGAGTGATTTGGAGAATAATCCATTGAGAGATTTATTAGAAGTCTGTCAGGAACACTCAGGAGTGGGATCACACAGCCCTGCTCTCATAAGATTAAATAATAATAAAGCAGAATAAAAAGAGAAAAATACTACTGTGTAATACTGTGCTATATACTTTTACAGTGCAGTAGGAAATAGGGAACAAGGAACAAATAAGGCACACGGAATAAACAATATATAAATAAAATACAAACTAGACATGGAATATTAAATATAACTTTAAACTAGAACTAGAAATAGAGGATGCAGTATTACCCACAAAGATGGAAATTGACTTTTACACTGGATGTGCAAGAGGTTAGGACAGTTACAATATGAAAAAATTCTATATCTGGTCTATTTATACATTCAATGTTCAATATTTGTGCAAATAAGTGGCGGCAGTGCGAAAATTATTATAGCAGTGTTGTATTAACAGTCATTTGAGGAGGAAATAGTGCATATAGCAGCATGTGCATCACAGCGACAGTGATGTGTAAAGTGCAGTGGTGCAACAGAGTCAGTTAGTTCACAGTCCAGGTGTGTGTGTGTGGGGGGACGTGTGAGGGCAGGAAGTGTGTTCAGGAGTCTGATGGCTTGTGGGAAAAAGCTATCACGCATTCTGGAGGATCGTGTCCTGATGCTGCGGTAGCGTCTGCCGGATGGGAGGAGTGTAAAGAGTCCGTGTGAAGAATGTGAGGGGTCGAGCACGATGCAGGAGACCCTCCTGATGCAGCGTTTGTACAAGATGTCCTGCAGCGGCGGGAGGGACGTACCAATGATGTTGCCAGCTGCTTTGACAATCCTTTGAAGCCGTCTGTTATCGACAACAGTGCTGTTACCGAACCAGACGGAGATGCAGCTGGTCAGGACGCTCTCTATGGTGCCCCTGTAGAACACGGTGAGGGTGGGATGGGGGAGGTTGGCTAGCTTCAGCTGTCTCAGGAAGTGGAGACGCTGCTGGGCCTTTTTGGTGATGGAGATGGTGTTGGTGGTCCAGGTGAGGTCGTCTGAGATGTGAACTCCCAGGGACTTGGTGTTCTTTACAGTCTCAACCATGGAACTGTGGATGCTGAGTGGTGTGTGGGTGGGGTGAGTTCTCCTGAAGTCGACGATCATTTCTTTGGTTTTTAAATTTTTTATTTAATATCAATGGAAGTGGTTCAAGATTCAAGACTCTTTGTCACATGCATAGTTATACAGGTCCAACACGCAGTGAAATGTATCCTGAACTGCTCTATCTTTGACTGTGCAGTTTAAACAAAGTCAAAAGATAAAAATAAATAAAAACAAAAAATAAACTCTGACTTATAATACAAATTAAACAGATTTCCAGATGTGCAAATATAAAGTTATAAGTTGTAGTTTAAAGTGCATTGTCTGCACAAAAGTGGCAATGTTAAATCAGCATGTGATATCATCTCATATCAATCTCTGGCTCCTGAAGTAAACCGAATTGAAAGTGTATCGTAGCAGACTTTGTGATATTGGCAGGCGTCAAATCGTTGTGCATTGAATCGATATAATATCGTGAGGAAACCTATGATTTACACCTCTATTATATAAACAGGGCTTATTTATGTGTAGTGCACTAATAGCCAGAAAAATGTATATCAGCAATTCCAGGATGAAAATGCCATTTTGAATTTCAGATTGCCAAAATTGGTAAAAATAGTTTGGGATTTGTCATTGTGAACCCAACGCAGCACACATTACACCATGACAAAATATGTGACCCGATCTGCCGTAATGAGTCGGAAGTTGGTGTTCTATTTATTTCGTTACGGGCCGATTATGTTGAAAAACATCACAAAAATAGCGATTTTTCTTTTTTGGAGACCAGAATAATTTTGAAGACCTTTTCTTTCATATAAGACCAAAAAAGAAAAATCGATATTTTTGATGTTTTTCAACATAATCGGCCCGTATCTAAATAAATAAAACGCCGACTTCCGACTCATTACGGCAGATTGGGTCACATATGATCTCTACATTTCATCCATCTGTGAAGGAGCAGCATTTTTGGCAAGTTTGCCAAGTTGCACTGCTTGGAGGCAGTACCTTGCTCATAGTACCTCAGTGGTACCTTTACTGGTCTGGGACTTGAACTGGCGACCTTTCGATCACAGGGCCAACTCCCTTACCGTTACACTACCGACTGCCCTTAATTGATCCTTCCTCTAGAAGTTTTTTTTTGTGTGTGTGTGTGTGTACAGACCTTGAGTTATTGTGTGTCTAATTTGGTGTCCAAATGTCACTCCATTCAGATGATCCATCAAAACCCTGGAACAGAAGCTTTCTGCAGAGAGCAAAAAGTAAAAATTCGTTTTGTTGTCCAAACGTCCATTTTAAATCTCAAAGACTTTGTCAACATTTTATAATAAACATTGGCTTTATCTTCCCTTGGGAAGGGAGGCATGTTGGAGCACAAACATCTAGAATAATAATTATAGAGTCAGTAGTGGAGGGTTGGAGTTGAAGTGATAAGTACATTCACAAACTTTTTAAAAAATTATTAAGGAATGATTAATAGTTTTTAGGACTATGGCACTCAAAGATGTTACACAATAAATGAAATAAACATCAAGTAATGTATTATTGCGTTGAAACAAGGTGTTTGTTGTATGCAGGTATACAGATGTGTGTGTGTGTGTGTCTGTGTGTGTTCATGTATTTATCGCATTGTGGGGACCTTTTTGTCCCCTAAAATCACTTTTATCTGTTTTTTGGGGCTTTGTGGGGACATTTGAGGGGTCCCCATGAGGAAAAATGACTTTATAGAAAATGTGCTTGTTTTATTTGAGAAACTAAAAGAGGTAAAAGATGTGCTTTTGGTTACTGAGGTTAAGGTTAGGGTTAGGATTAGGTGTAGATGTAATATTACTGTGTGTGTGTGTGTGTGTGTGTGTATGTGTTGGCTAGTATTTTCAGGTTATGTTTGTGTTTGACACTTTAAGAGCAGGTTTACATGAGGGACTGTTTTGTGTTCTGTTACGTTATGGTTTGACCCAGAAAAATCTGTATAAATTGTGTGAATACAGGTTTTAAAATTATTTTTTCAGTTACGAAGGACTGTGAAGGTCTGATTGATAAAACTCATGCTTCTTTCCTTAAAAGACTTCTAAGTTTCACCTCAGTTCAGACCACTAGATGGAGATCTGACTCCACCAAAGTCTTGTTCTCAATCCTGTTCCTGATTTTCACGTCCCAACATTTACACTCTTAAAAGCAAAAGTAACTGATAATCTCATTAGCAATGCTGGACTTTCTGTTCTGGTGGAGGAATCAACAAATCTGTGCTGAGCGGGAGGCAGAGATTTATAGACATCATGGGTTGGCTTCTTGCTCATGGATTAATCCTAGTCTTGGACTAAGTTGTAGTACCAATGCGGATTTAGCATTCAAACTCAAAGATAGTCTAGGACTAGGCTTAATCATCGACTGGGAAATTGGCCCCATATGTATAACCAAACTGGGGCTGTAAGAGTTATATGACTTCAAATAAATTCATATACACTCAGATTTAGGCCGAACGATAATCTCACCATTCAAGATTTCACTCTTTCATGTTTGCATGTATGTTTGCAGTCGGGGTGGTGGTTGTGGTTACCAAGGTTGGTACCTTGCTCATGGGTACCTCAGTGATACCTTTACCAGTCTGGGATTTGAACCGGCGACCATCCAGTCACAGGGCCAAGAAGTGTAAAATACAATTGTGTGATATATTTTGTGTGTCATTTAATAATATATAACCACTAGAGGGAGCTGTATTATGCGGCCTGACTGTGAATAAGCTTAGTAAAGGAATGTAAGTGAATTTAAGTGAGTGATTATTTGTCATTGTGAACACAGCACAGCACACGGTGCCCCACAAAGAACTGTGACCTTTGCATTTGACTCTTTTTGGCACCGCCTGGGCAGCAGTGCTTGGGGATGGTACTTTGCTCATGAGTACCTCAGTGGTACCTTGACCAGTCCGGAACTTGAACCCGCAACCTTTGATTACGGGGCCAACTCCCTAACCGTTATGCTACCAACTGCCCAAAAGTAATAATTATACTAGGGTTGTAGATTTTAAACAGCCACTTGTGATCTCTAACAGATCCCAAACTTCATTAACTCAAAACATAACCTAAATTAACTGGAAATTTGTATATTAAGCATTTAATTTAAGGGTTGATATTAATACATCAATGATCAAAATGATGGATTGTGCTAATCAATAATTGATATGTTAACATTTTGTTACATTCCAAAAAAGAGTAAGAAAAAAGTGTGTATTTGTGCATTGGCAGACCTCAGAACACACTATCTTATTATGTAACTCGGATTTCCACCCTGTCCAATTTTTATAGAGCCTCTCTCTCACACACTTGTTTCTGATCTGCTATTCCTCTCGAAACGGAGTGATAAGGAGCAATTATATGCTGTTAACTCTGTCCTTCACTTCACAGGTCATAAAGACACGTCAGGAAAACTTTGACATTTACTTAATAATTAATGTACTGTATAATCATTAATATTCATTAAACTCCATATGATAGTTTCATCTGACGGTGCTGCGGTGTTTAAGCAGTGGGAGTTTGAATGGCACCTGAATTAAGCTTTAAAATATGATAATCTAAGTTTTACATAGTGAATGTATAAAGTGGAGAAACTTTTAACTTATTTCCAAATATGAGTTTATTTTAAATAATGCCCTACTGGGTTTAATGTTTCAATATGATTATTTTTAAGTTTAGGTTTAGATCATGAGGTTTGGGTGTAGGACTATTAAAATATTATTATTTATATCACTGTCCTCCGTAAGAAGAGTCCTCAAATTTTAAACAGTTAAAGTTTAAATTAAACACCTCTGAGTCTGAGTTTAATTGTTGACACAATTTAATATTTAAGTTTTATTAAACTATATAACTATTGATTAGTATACAAAAATATTTTTATAGTCATATTATGTTATGCAACTCCGCAAAACGTTAATGATCATACCGTGATTAATATTGTCTGGTTCATAACCATGGAGACGAACTTTCCCCTTGTACCCTGGGAGTCCAAAAAAGGGAACCTCGGCAAGTAACAAAAGTTTGGGCAAAGGTTTAATTTTGAACACGTTTCAGTTTTTGAACAAAATCTTTCTGTGTTGCATCTAAAATTAAATTTGCAACAAAGAGTTTAATACTCACATATTGTTATTGGATTTTTATCCCACCCACTTTTTCTTGTGCTAGAAACTTCATTACAACTCTAAAACGTGTGCTCTATTGCAGTGTGTGATGTTTTTATACAGGTTTTTTGATACTCGTTCGTGAGTTCTGTCCATTTTTGCGTCTGTTTTTTCACTATAGACTAACAAGGAGCTCAAATTTTTTCGCTTTACTGCACGGCCTCCGTTCTTCACAAAGCCACCAAATTTGACGTAATTCAAGGGCTCATGGGGATCCTCGCATATCTACCGTCATGACCCGCACCCGTCTTTTTCATCCTTTTTTCTGTTGTTAATTTTTCCCATAGGAACTCATTCGTTTTCTCTCATTAAGAATACATGGGATTCAGGACTCGAAAGCTACACTTGGCATGTTTTCACACAACGGTCAACGCGGTTCTTATGCCACCTCAGATGACCTCACTGAACACACATCTCAATCTGTTTCCACCCGCACTCCTCTTTTTCTTACTAAAAATCATCCCTCGTTCTTTCCCCCATTCACTTCAATGCATTTTAACCAACGTCTTTCTACTCGGCCGGCTTTCATGTCACAGCTACAAAACTTGAGTGATCAAATTTGGCGTTTCTTGTGGAAATGCATCTCTAATTGCAGGGTCGGTTCGTGCCCATTTGCCGCCCTATAGGCGAGGTTAAATGTTGGGCCCCCCCTCAAACCCCTAACCCTAGCTAATACCTCAATAAGCAAAACCCCATCAGTGTTTAGGATATTTGGAAATTATTATGTATTTTTATCATAAGTGATACTGGATGGCAACATTCTCCAAACGTTATACGCCAAATCCTGTCCATCTGTCATGATAGCTCTACTTGCCATGCTAACTAGCCTCAGTTAGCATGGCAACGATACATAGCTATCAATAGACACAAAAACACAATTTTGATTAATACTTTACGAGAAATCAATACCTCTATAAACAGTCTTTCTTCTTCCCCTCGTCCTTCATCCATAGTCGCTCCTGCACACCGGGGAGTTTGGAGTTTTTCAGGGTTTGCCGTGTAAATAATACAATAAACATCAATAATCACTGTAACCCTAAATCCACATATTACCAGGTGAAGCTCTGCTCCTTCACCCTTTTTCCGAGTAACGTATATCTTAGCAAGACAAACTAGGCCCTCGTGTTAGACTTGGTGTCTCCAATGGTGTCCCTGAGGCCCCGGAGGAGTAGATAAAAATGTACATTCTTGGGTGCGAGGGAGAGAGAGTTTGGACACGGAGAGAGAAACACTGACCGGTCAAATGAACATCTTGTAAGAACATCGTTGCTGTTTTCTGTAATAAAACTTTGTAACCCTTGTCACTGACTCTTCATTCTCATACCGAGAATCCAACATAGTCAAATCAACGTGTGACAGATACAGGAGGCGCCATATGAGGATGATGTTTATGTGTTTAAATTGGTGTTTTATTTCGTTCATTGTCAGGGTTATGTGCCATTTTATGTCCAGTGATATGGAAGAGATATGTATAGGATGTCACTAGAGGAAGCCGTCGCCAGCCAATCGCAGGCCCTTTCTGTTTGTGAAATGACAAACATTTTCATATGAACAATATCTGACTTTAACAATCACTTTAACAATATAAATTTTAGACAGAATTTATCAGCAATGATATTTTTTAGTAGTAAATGTTCAAAACTCCCCGTTTTTGCATGATCTTGTTGTCAATTACACTTTGCTCCAGACGAGATATTGTGGTATCATAAAGTATTGTATTTCCATGTTTAAGGTGTTTTGGGCAATAAAACAATCACTTTGTTGTAAATTTAATTCCAAATTCCACATTAGAACAGTACACATTTGCTAAAGTTATGTGTATAGGTACATTATAGGTACAGAGGTCTCTCCTTTGACTCCCAGTGTTTGATGGAACTTTAACCCAGCAAGAGGCGCAATTATAACAGTAATAATATAAGAGGACGGGTCCAGGGATCACTCTTAATCTGATTAACGATTGCTCTAAGATTGTAACGGTGTGATCTCGGAGAGGGGTTTACTGTTTATTTGACTGTCAGAGGAGAGGGTGGACTGTCAAGAAACTGTCAGTCAAAATGATTTTTGTGAGTTTGTCCATCCTTTTTGTCCTTCTTTCCGGGTCTTTGACCTCTGCTTCAGGTACGTCCTTCTACATCTAGACCTTGTTATTAAGTTTCATAACTTCTTGTTGTCATGTCATTTGCTCTACCTGTTTTAGACTGAATTTCTTTCACTTCTTTTTAGTGGCAGTGCCTCTGTAAAATGCGAATATGACAAAAATATGCACAAATTTTTGGTAGGAACAAAAATAAAAACTGGTGATGCTTCTTGGACGAATAAATGACGAAGTCTAAATTGCTCTTAGGTTCTGTCACATATCTTGTTGACGGCATTGCAAAGCATAATGTTACTGAATATCAAAATTTAACTGGCACAATAGCCATAAAAGAATAAACTATAAATAAATAAATCTATTTTTAAGCAAATAAAATACAGCACTCCAACATGTGGCAGTGTAACGGTGGGGCAACACACAAAAAGGAAAGACATACTTAAATAGGGGGCTAACAGCTGAAACGGATGCACGTGATAACACTAAACAAGATGCTAAATCGTAGAGCAGGATCGAGCAGGGCTAACTGGAGGTGGGAACTAAACAGGAAACAAGGACACCAATGAAACAACAGATCAAGTTAAACTGGAAAGAACTGGTAAGAACTGGTGTAACATATAATCAACTAACTAAGGGAAGGTTAACCAATCAGAACGCACAGGGGGCAGAACAAAGGGAAAGGACTGACATACCACACAAGACAGGACAGACAGAACAGAAACCGAACATTAGTGGCATCTAGTGGCTGCTTGGGGAAGAGTCCAGGGGAAGTCATGGCAGGTTCAAGAATTTGGTAAGAAAAGTAAGAAAACCTTGATAAGTTTATTGATGTATAAAGGCTTTTTGCTCAAAGGAAACAATAAAAAAATATATATACAGCATTGATAATACCTTTTCAGCAAAATTATACTCGTTACATACTTCAGTTTTTAGTAATGCGCAGCACAACACACTTTAAACCCAAAATTTAGTGCTGTTTAGTTCTTTTTTTTTTTTTTAATCCACAACACCACGAGACTGGCACAAGAGGAAAAATAGTGTGAGTAAAAGAGCTATTTCCTAGAGAGGCTATGGCTACAGTCATTATGCTACACCACATCACCCTCCACTTTATGTAGAATGAACTGCAGTAAACTACATTCTGGCATTTTAAAATGACTACTAAGTCCTACTCCCGCAGTTATTTTGGTGAAAGTAACTCAAAGCTATGTGAAATATATCTGTTTTAATTAAATTAAAGTTAACTTAGAGTATACGTAATTCTTTTTTTTCGTAAGGACTGTTGTAATCTGAACGCCCGGTTTACAGCATGTGAGTCGTTAGATAACGCTGCACACGTGGTGTGTTTGTTTCCTGCCGTAATCCCAAAGAACTGTCAAACAGAACGGCCTGAAAGAATAACGTGGGAAGGAGGTGTCGGTGTGAGGCTGGAAGTGCTTTTCTTTTCACCAGTGTGTTTGTTCGCTGGCACATTCTCCAGCGTCCTCCTGATTTTAATGAACCGGACAAAGTGAGCATAAATTCAGGCAAGCTGATCTGCATGTATTTAGCCCACCTACTCTCTCTCTCTCTCTCTCTCTATACACATTACGGTCCCTGTTTCACAAAGGAAAATATGTAAAAAAATAACTTAAAAAATTCAAGCTTTGACATGAACATGATATAAACATTAAATATGTTATATTACATCAACATGAACGTGATCAGTGATGTATAATGCATGATGCATGATATGATGGTTTTCTAAACAACTTTCAACAATCTTTCAACAACAATCGCTTAGCGTAGGGAGATATCCGAAGAAAAGTTACTATAAAGATGACACACATCCCATCGCCGGGAGCACTATAAACTTTGACACATCCATCGCAGAGAATTTTAAAATGCAGCGTACAGGTCTTATAGATAGTCAACTCAAAAGTTTTTAGTAGAAATTAGTATAGTCCGAGAAAATATAAATGCAGTTAGAGTTTGGAGGATCTGGGACGCCAAACCAACATGACTCTTGCGCAAACACTATCGAGAAATGGGAAGTGACGTGACGTCACTAAAGAAAATTCAAGATGTCAATAGCTAGTTAACTAGATTTTGTGAATCACCAGAGGTGGAGGAAGTACTGGCTCTCAGTACTTAAGTAAAAGTACAATTAACCAGCAAAAAATATACTTAAGTAAAAGTAAAACTACATCATCAACCCTACTTAAGTAAAAGTAAAAAGTACTTATTTTTAAACGTACTTAAAGTACCAAAAGTAAAAGTACTTATTTCAGTAATATTATATCAGTCATCACATCAGTCATCAGTCATTTAAGTGACATCACTGAATATAACGCTAGTCAAGCTGGGACGGAACATAGGACAACTTATTCATTTAAAAAAAGGCCAGTTGTGACAGGACATCGGGTAACGTATCTGTTCATAAACCGCTGCTACGTGAACTAGCAGCTCATTACCTTGCATGGCAACTAACATTATTGTCGATGGTGAACCTTATCATTTATCCCAGACAAGTGCCTCTGGTTCAAGATAGCAAAACGTTTTATACGTCACCCATATTGATGAATGAAAACTGCTGCAAAGCATCTCAATGTTGCGACCCCCTGGTAAGCGACTTCACACAAAATAACCTATCAATCTGGTTGGTTTAAACCTCCAAGACAGCCACATAACCTAGACAACTTCAGCAAAAAAGTGACAGGGCCAAATAAAATGTAACGCATTTTAGAAATGTAGTGGAGTAGAAAGTATAGCTAATAGCTGCAAAATCTAGTGAAGTAAAAGTAAAAGTATTCATTATTATTTCTACTTAAGTAAAGTACAGATACGTGAAAAAGTACTTAAGTACAGTAAGTATTTGTAGTTACATTCCACCACTGTGAATCACTATCAATTTGGATAAGTTAATAAAGTACAACATTTTATGTTTTTATTGAGAATTCATTATTCCGGCTTTTCAGAAAGCAGACAAGAATATCTGGCTGTTCATGAGGCTGATGTCATTTTATTAATATGTAACACTTATGGCATCTTACCCAGAGCGACTTCCATTTTCCTAATTTCACAGACAGTCTCCCTGACAGAAAGTTGGGTTAAGGGTCTTGCTCAGTGATGGTAGTGCTGGAGATAGGATTCGAACCCACAACCTCTTCCTAACCCCTGGTCTTCCTCTTAGACATTTTTTACAACCAATAGTTGCTGCCAGGGACTGACTGGGACTAAAAAACGGCCCTGGACTGTCTTCCAAATGGGTCCACCAACTGGACTTTTAGGCCTTGTTATGGATTTTACACTTTATCGTATTAGCGCCCCTGCTGTTGTTGGCTGTTAGACTTGCTAAATCATGGTTATTGAACAGGGAAGACAGGCGACTGTGGACTTTCCAGAACACACAGATTGCCAGTCTGCCGCGATTGCTGCTCTGAAGAACGAAGAGAGAGAACCAGTGTATACGGGACTAAAAACTCAGCCAGACAGGGTGGGGCATTAAATCAGAGACTCCATCATCTGGAACCAGCTGGACCTTTTCAGACTATAGGCTACAGTATGGACTTGAACTGAATCCTAATTTAATACTGAACTAATTTTAGCTTAACGTTGCTGATTGGATCTTAGCAAGTGCCCCCAGCAACGACTCAGGATTTGAAAGCGCCTCTCCGACTATTTTTATATCTTCACTTCTTTAAAAATGATTAATTAACTAATGTTTACTTGTGTATTAAAACGTTCATGCACCCGATCATCCAGAGGAGGATGGTGTCCCCTTTCGAGTTTTGGTTCCTCTCTAGTTTTCTTCCTGCTACAGGGAGTGTCACCTCAGGCTCGCTTGTAGGGGGTTTGGGCCGGTTATAAGTAAAGCGCTTATAACTGTTGTTAAGAGCACTACATGAATAAAATTGAATTGAATATGATAAAAGTATGACATATTTCAATCATTACATTTTTTAAAGCTTTCATAAAATAAAATTGCACAAAAAGCAAAGCAAACGAAAGATTTTCTCTGTATTGCCTTGATTTGCCTCACTCTTCCTCCACCTGTCTCTGAGCTTTGAACAGTTTGATGTTTCTTTGTGTATGGCTTTTAGCTGAATCTAGGGGTGTGCGTGTGTGTGTGTGCATGTGTGTGTGTGTGTTTGTGTGTAAGGCTTTCGGCTCGCTCTTACATAAGTGCCACAGTTTCTTCACTGGATCCCTTCAGGGTGTAAAATCGGTAAAAGGGAGCATGAAACTCCAACATGTGTTTAGTCACTGAGTGCGGTTACACAACTGGCTTTAGTGTGTGTGTGTGTGTGTGTGTGTGTGTGGGTATGGGCTTTTATATATTTGTGGGGAATGAGAGTCACACACACACTCCCTTAGAAGAAAATGCAGTGTAATGCATATTTCCCTTTCATATCACACACACACTCCTCCTCACTTTATTCTCTCCTGGACAGAGTCGATACAGTAGATTACATAATAACACTAAAAAATTCTTTTTCTTCTTAGAACATCATCTTAGGCCTCCGTGTCAAACCTTCACATACTTTTTCCAGCACACAGTAACAAGCTGATCCCCACACAGCACTGGGAGAAGTGACTATTTTTTGGAAAATATTATAAATTAAACATGTGTAACACAGGAGAGACTGCTGGAACTTGGCTTTTTGTCGTTGTGCTGGAAAAGTTAATTATTGATTGGTCGTCTCTGAATGCTGCGCGTGTGTTAATATGTATGAGGCAGGTTTTTATAAAAGTAAGTGATTATTTGTTGTTGTGAACACACCACACAACGCACCACAACCAAATGTGAGCTCTGCGCTTGACCCATCCATGAAGGAGCAGCGGGCAGCTAATGTGGGCAGCACCAGGCGGAGTAGTGCTTGGGGGCAGTACCTTGCTCATGAGAACCTCAGTGGTACCTTTACCGGTCCGGGATTTGAACCAGCAAGCCTCTGATCATGGGGCGAACGCCCTAATCGCTAACTTCCCCACATGTATTTGTGCGGACTCAATTGCGTGTTGATAGTGTAACTGTTAGGGCGTTCGTCCCGTGATCAGCAGATCGCCGGTTTGAATCCAAGCACTGGTAAAGGTGTCACTGAGGTCACCTCTGGTTGTGGTGCACTGTGTGCTGTGCCATGGTGTGTTCACAATGACAAATAATCACTCACTTTCACAAAAATGAGGTAAACCGTCAGACTTCTGCAGCTTTAGGAGGACACTTTTTTGTGTGTTTGGACCTGCTTTTATAGAAAGGTTTTTAGATTTTATCGGATCTAGTGGTTAGGATACTCGCCTGTGGACCAAGAGGTCATGGGTTCGAATCCTACCTCCAGCGCTACCATCCTTGAACAAGAACCTTAACCCTCAGATGGTCCAGAGAAATCATCCCTAAAAATGGAAGTTGCTCTGGATAAGAGTGCCTTCTAAATGCCATAAATGTTAATATGAGAGATGGCAAGATCTAACTGTGTTTGTGTGTGTGTGTGTAGTTGAAGAGGAAAACCCAGAGTTTTGGAGAGCGCAGGGTCAGAGCGTGCTGAAGTCGGCCCTCACCCGCAAACACAACAACAATGTGGCCAGAAATGTGATCCTCTTCCTCGGTGATGGTGAGAATAAATTTTTACTGACCTTGTTCCACTTGCCCGAATGTGAGGGGTAATGACGGCTTTTTGAGGTGTTTATGTTGATGTGATTTTGGTGCTCAGGAATGGGCATAACCACCATGACCGCTGCCCGAATCCTGAAGGGTCAACTGCAGAAAAAGACGGGGGAGGAGACGGTCATGACCATGGACACCTTCCCTTATGTGGGACTTGCTAAGGTGAGCACACACACAAACACACACACTGTTATTGTGAATGCATTATTTCTTCCTTTTATTCTTTTTCTTCCCACTTCTTGTTTCTCTAACTATTCCACAGTGTGGGTGCAGCTCGCTCTGTCTCACTAGCCTCAAACTCCGAAGATTCTTTGCACGCGACACGTTTCCAAAAAAGAGTCTTGAGTCCAGTCTTTTCTTTTGTTGTCTTTTTCTTTACTACAACTTAGACTTTTACAAGCAAAAGATGAATTCTTAGGACAACAAAGAGACTTTACGTGACGGTCAAAAGACTGTAACGCTCCTGAGATCTTGGCTTCAACTCACTTCAACTGTCTGCGTATGTTCTTACATCTTTATATATATTTCAGGAACCAATCAGATTACGACACATAAGGCAACGTAAGATACTTCTATTGTTACGTACTAGTACATTTAACGTGTATACATATTAATATAACTCTGTTACGTAACACTGTACAAAAAGTTCTAGAAACATTCAAATTAACTTTATAGCTCTAACTTCTACTGCAATTAGTTATGAAATATTAAATCCAAATATTCAAACATTCATGCAACACAAAATGGCCCTAACACACAGGTTTTGGCATAAAGACACCAACCATCATTTCCGGTGCTTACAGGAAATCGAAACAGTTTAGAACATTTCTGCCCACAAAGAGACGCCACCATTAAGGAGAACTAGCCCATTCCTGGCATTAGCTTATCATCAATTCATCAGCTCATAATTTAATCGATGGCTCCGCTACGGGGACGGTACCTTGCTCATGCGTACCTAAGTGTGTGTGTGTGTTCATGTATTTATGGCATTGTGGGGACCTTTTTGTCCCCTAAAATCACTTTTATCTGTTTTTTGGGGTTTTGTGGGGACATTTGAGAGGTCCCCATGAGGAAAAATGACTTTATAGAAAATGTGCTTGTATTATTTGAGAAACTAAAAGAGGTAAAAGATGTGCTTTTGGTTACTGAGGTTAAGGTTAGGGTTAGGATTAGGTGTAGGTGTAAAATGATATACATCTAGTTATTATGGGAGTCTATGGAAAGACCTCACAAAGATAGTAATACAGAGATTGTGTGTGTGTGTGTGTGTGTTTATAGGTGTACACAGTGGATTTTCAGATCCCGGACAGCGCTGCCACGGCGACGGCATACCTGTGTGGCGTAAAGACCAACTTGAACGTGGTGGGACTGAGTGCTGCAGCTCGCAATGGAGTGTGTCGCACAGCGAAGGGCAATGAAGTCACTTCCATCCTCAAATGGGCCAAAGACATGGGTAACAAAAACACACAAAAATCAATTTCAATTATTACATTTACATTAAGGCATTCAGCAGATAATTTTAGCACACTCGTCTCTGGACCAAGAGGTGGTGGGTTCGAATCTTACCTCCAGCACTATCATCACTGGGTCCCAGAGCAAGACCTTTAAACCCAAGTTGCCCCTAAAGGATGTAAATGTGTGTGTGTGTGTGTGTGTGTAGGGAAGTCGGTGGGCATCGTAACCACCACGCGTGTGCAGCACGCCACCCCAGCAGGTGCTTATGCCCACAGCACCAGCAGGACGTGGTACAGTGACGCCGACATGCCCGCATCCGCCATACGGGACGGCTGCAGAGACATCGCTGCCCAGCTGCTCAACAACACCGACATCGATGTGAGTGTGTGTGTCTACGAGATCTGGGTGTCACGGCCGTGTCCTAGAACATCACATGCAAAGATAAGATTTTTTCCCTACAAGCTGAACCTAATATTCACTAACACTCTAGTATTAAAATGTCAGGTTGACACTTTTTAATATCTACCGAAATGCTCGAGGAAATTAGGCCCAGTCTAATTATGGGGGGGAAATGTTGTTAGAGGTAAAAATGTAAATATTTTAAAATGTAATTATCTTTAATATTAAAATATAAGTATGTTAATTGATCACACACTTACTTAACATGTATAGTTTAATATACAACTATTTTTATATAATAATTATAATGATATGATTAATTTATTATAAAACATTATATATTTTAAAAATATTAAAAATATATTTTACTTTTTAGATTTTATTTATATTTTTATTAATATATTAAGTATTTATAATGTAATATTTTAAATATATATAATAGAAATAGTTTATATTTAAGACACCTATTCATTTATTATATATTTCGTAAGTTCCATTTTTAACCAATATTTTAATGTTTATCTTAACATATTTAAAATATTAATTATTATATTTACACACATTTTTAAAAATTGTAATTGTACCTGTACTAGTTTGGTACATAAATTGTCAATATAATTATTTCAATATGGAGGAACATGTTTATTTTAATAATATTTCTTTTTTACTTGTTTTTATTTGTTTTAACCTAAAATATAAATAATTTAATTCTGTACTTTCAATTAAATACTTGAAGAGGAACATCCAGATCTCAAAGCAACATGATGTACCACATCAAATCCCATTATCACTTTAAGCAGGTGTGTGTGTGTGTGTGTGTCTAGGTGATCATCGGTGGAGGGCGTAAATACATGACCCCCAAAGGCACAGCAGATCCCGAGTATCCCACTGACCTGAGCTCGGTGTGGCAGGAGACTGGACAACCGCAACCTTATAGACGAGTGGATGAGCATGAAAAAGGGAAAGGTACGGCTGGAGCATGGTTCACATTGCAGGGGAGGTTTAGGTAGTTTTATGGGATTGAAACATTCAGTATATTCTACGTTATAAGTCCCCTTCCATTCTCAGCATGCAGAAGTTGAATTATTCACCATCGTCTTTTAGAGGCTAAGCCGACCAACGTGTTAAGGTCAGCTAAGATAGATAGATAGATAATTTCATGTTAAATCAGGAGCTCATTTTGTTGACCTAAAATCCTCATGGTCGGCTTCCATGCAGATCACCCTCATGTTTTCATTCTCATTTGTCTATGAATAAATTGAACCTGATGCTAAATGCTGAGCAAAGTTATCCAATGAGGAGCCATTGGCCCCGGAGTCAGACCCCAGTTCGGGAGGAGGCAGAATTCATAATTTTGAGCTGAGATACAGTGTTAGAAGCTACTAAAACAGCAGTCAGCTGCTTACTACCGATTAAAAGTGTTGACGTTAAAAGAAATTTTAAAAATGTATAGTTTTTGGGCGGTAGAGAGTGCTTAGATTTTCGGCTTGCATAAGTTACACACATTCAGAACACATGATAATATATCGGAGAAAAATATCATTTTCTGTAAAGATGTAGTGGTTGGCCATGACACATTGCTATTGTAAAAACATGGCTACTTTAAAAGATACATCGTAGCTACTGGCCGGGTACTGAAAAAGTAGTTAGGCTAATAAGTGAAAGATTATTTGTCATTGTGAACAAACCAGCACAGCACACAAAGTACCACAACCAAATGTGACCTCTGCATTTAACCCATCCTGAAGGGAGCAGGGCAGCTAACAAGTGTTCGGGAGCAGGCCAGACGTACTTGCTCATGAGTACCTGAGTGGTAACTTTACGGCCCTGGATTTGGACCTGCAACCTTCTGATCAAGGGGCAAACACCCTACCGTTACGCCACCAGCTGCCCCCTAGCAAATTGTTATTAACTCACCAACACTGGCTGGAGAGAGAGAAAAGACAAGCGAGAGAAAGACAGCTCTGATTAGTTCTTTTTTCTCCTAGGTGGCCCGATATGTCTGGAATAAAACTGACGGACGCCGCCGTACCCCCCTGACCACAGATCATTTGATAGGTAGAGGATATAAATCCTCTCCCTTTTTCTCCATCCACCAACATCTTCATATTCTTCACTCATTTCTTCGTTCAGCCCTGGGGTTCACCTGGTGATTCATATTTGATCTGACAGAGACTCACCCATGGATCCTCCATCACAGAGACCACAGAGAAAGCCATCCGCATCCTGCAGAAAAACCCCAACGGCTTCTTCCTGCTGGTGGAAGGTAATCGAGTCAAAGTCAAGTCAAAGTCATAATAAAGTAAAATTTATTGTCATCTCTGCTATGTACTGTACAAGAATACAGGAGATGAGATTTATCGGTTCCAGTTTTAACAGTGCAAGGAACAAATAAGGCCAAATAAGGGACATAAAAGGCTTCGATCATTCATTTGATTGGCAATTGATGCTGATATATATATATATATATAGTTAGCTTAAAGTAAACCATGTTTTTTACATGTAGCAAAACACATTCATACAGAAAATGTTATATAGTTTTATATTTCATCTTGTGTTCTGAATGTGTATCTTTATGTAAGCCAAAATAAATTTTCATAATTTAACATTTATATATATGTAATACATAATGTTTACAATATTTTTCTTGTTTTATATTATGCCATATATTTGTAATATATTTGTGTTGCTTTTTAAAAGCTGCTTTGCTACTGGTAAAAGTAGTAAAGTTTGTAGCACCACTACTTTCAGGAAGTTAGCTAATCTCGATACGTAGTAATCGTAAGTAGTCGTATTAGTAGCTGCTTGAGTAGGTTTACTAACGGATCAGGGTTACAGGCAGTAATTTAATCTCCATTATCTCAGCTATTTGCCTGACTTATCGAGATCAAGTCTTTTGAAGTCATGAGCAGCTACTGCACTTAACATCGCATTAAAGCTTAAAATAAGACTGTAAAATAAGACTAGACTTATGCTGCTACTTACAATTACCAACACACGTCAAAGAATTTACGACACACAACACCAACCAACCAGTCACATGGACGAATGTCGCTGCTTTAGCAACACTGAAGAGTGTTAAGCAGCGTTATGCCCACGCCACATTGAAATCCTGTGATTACAGTTCCGCACGGCGAGAGTGGAAGTGGACTGTTATTATAGTTTACAGTAACGGAAGGAATGTTGCAATGTTGGTGTTTACCCGGTTAACTTTTGGTGCGTCTAGTCCTGATCGAACCATGTTTTACAGGTGGACGTGATTGATCAGGGTCAACATGAGAGTCGAGTCATTCATGGCGCTCATAGCCGCTGTTCTCTATTAATGCGAAGCTAGAGCATCGGAGCGACCAAAGAGGAGGAGACGCCCACCATCATTACTGCTGACCACCGGTGACTCACTCTCCTTCACTGATAATTTCCTCCAGAGGAAACAGCATTCTGGGTAAACGACTAAAAAGAAAATGAGCTTGGATGTATGTTTTGTGTTGCAGAATGAAATGTTTGCAAATCACGTTCTACTGTGTAAGCGACGTAAGGTAAGTCACCTCTAATGTAACGGACATGCCCCCTGCCACTACCTGATGTATGGAACGCGCGACATAAAATCATCAACAATAACGATATCTAACGGACATCAGGAGTCCTCACATCACCACACACACTTACTTACCATCAGGCTCTCAGACACACTCTGACAATTCTCACTTACATCAGCTCGCTTTTAATGTCTTGTTATACTGGCGTAACAACAATCATCGATTCTATTCCCTAACTGTTCTGCTACCCACTGCACCATCACAAAAGTCACAGTCGAAATGCAAAAATCACAACACAAATGCAAGAGCCTTTAAAGAGCCTTGTAATGTTGAAAACTTAGTTGTCATTGCATAAGTAGATGAAAGAAGTATTTTAACGTGGCTTACTAAACAGATTATTGGATCAGATGTGTAAAGTACAGGTTATGTAGGGATCTTCGGAGCACGTGCAGCAGGTATGTGTCGTATCTCTGGAGACTCGGAGACCCACGGGGGTGAGGACGTGGCGGTGCTGGCGAGAGGACCCATGTCTCACCTGTTGCAGGGCGTCTACGAGCAGAGCTACATCGCTCACGCCATGGCGTACGCCTCCTGCGTGGGAGCCACTCAGAACCACTGCTCCAGCCCCGCCTCCCACGGGCGACGCCATTCATCAGCGCAGGCTCCGCCTCGACGTGCCACCACTGCTGAGCGCCATCCTGTCCTGATGAGCGTGGTTGGTGCTCTGAGAGGGAGAGAGGAAGGAGGAAAAGAGGGAGGGAGAGGGAGAGGAAGGGGGCAAAGAGAGGGAAAGGGAGAGGAGAGAAAAAGACAGGAGAGGGGAAGGAGAAAAGAGGGAGGGGAGAGAGGAGGGAAGATAGGAGTGAGGGGAGATGGAGGAGGAAAAGGAAGGAAGGGAGGGGAAGTAGGGGGAGGGAAAGAGAAAGGGAGAGTGGAAAAGGAAGAGGGAGGGAGGAGATGGAGGAAGGGAAAAAGTAATAGAGAGAGGAGGAGGGAGGGAGAGGAGAGATGGAGAGACAAGGATGAAAGATAGAGAGAAAAAAAGGGAGAGAGAGAGAGAGAGGAAGAGGGAGAGCAAGAGAGGAGGGCCAAAATAGGAAGAGAAAAGAGAGAATAGAGGAGAAATAAATAGAGAGGGAGGGAAATGAGACTGTCGGAGGAGGGAGGGAAACAGGAACAATACGAGGAAGAAGAACAGAGAGAAAAGACATTAGAGGGGGAGAGAGAGAGAGAATGTAATACATTATTTTTGTACCTGTCACATTAATTTCTGCCATCACATTTGTAATAATGGTCTGTTATGTTTTTAATGACATTTAATAAAGCTTAATTTTGTGCATCGCTGAGAGTTGGTGCAGAAACACACCTTCAGAAATCACACACATACACACAGAGTCATGTTCTCTAAATTATTTGAGATGCTTCTATGTAGGAATGGCATAAAATGTGTAACTTGGGGGAACTTGAGTTGATCAACAACACCAGACTTCAGAGGTGGGGGGACACACTGGCGGGGGGTCTGGGGCCCTAACATGGTAAATGTTAGGGTGGGGACATGTCCCTCTTAAATATAATGGCCACGACACTGGACTTACTGAATAGAAAATTGAGCTTCAGAAAGAGTTCTCTTTGATTTTTTCCTGTTTGGAGATGCAGTATCGAATGACCGCTGAAAACTCTCAAAAATACACAATTATTTAATGTTTTTAAAATCACTCATTTGCCGATCACACAAAAACTGTTGTCAACTCAAATCACGCTTCAAAGAAGTTAAAAGGAATCACCATCAAACATAGTTTATAGACACAAAATTAGACAGTACCTCATGAAGTCCTCATATAGTAACCGCACTCCAGCACCTTCAGATCACATGGTCAACTCCCTAACAGTACCAGAGTTCAGACATTAATAAAGATTGACAGGATTAAATTATTATTGTACTTTTGCAGAGCAGAGTGTTGCATTAGTCTGTCTGTAGATGGAGCTGCAACACTGAACACTACCACACTGCAGCTGTGAGAGGAGGTCAAAAGAAAA
>JAVGVS010000493.1:218256-230756 GCA_032718565.1 Distichodus sexfasciatus | reverse complement strand
CCGCCGCGCGCGTGCACGAGCACACGACCGCTGTCCGGCCGCCAGGGTGCTGAAACGCGCGCGTCCGTCCCTCCCCACGTCACGTAGTGGTGAGTACACCGAGAACAATGTTCCACCTCACACCGCGGGTTCTGTTATAAAGCTCTTAAGAGAGGAAGAACCATTTTTAGCTCCATAAAGAACATTTTCTGAGACGATGAAAGCACCTGTTATAGGAGAACAAACCATTTTCGGTTCCATAAATCATCTCTGACAGTAAGAAAACCCCTTAGGGGTGTCTATAAAGAACGCCTTATTGGAAAAAAAAAAACATTTTTATAGGATGAAAAAAACGTTTTTTGATTTAATTTTGTACCGAAAATGGTTCCATAAAGAATCTTAAATATGAAGAAGAACCCTTTTCACTCCATAAATAGTTGCGTAGTTGAACCATTTTTTAATTTTATTTTACCTTCTTATATGGAAGAACCATTTTTAATTCCATGAAGTACCTGTTATAGAATGCAGAAAAAAAAATCAGCATTTAGCTGGTTCCATGTAGTATCAAAGAGTGTTCAATAAAGAATCTTAAATGGAAAGGAGAACCATTTGTTTTGGTTCCATAAGGAACTTCTTATAGGATGAAGAGTCATTTTTGATTCCATTAAGTAAATGCTTCTATAAAGAGAGAAGCAGAGAAGAAGAAGAAGGATTTTTCGTTTCATAAAGAATTTCATGTAGGATGAAGAACCATTTTTGTTTCCATGAAGTGCCAAAGATGGTTGCATAAAGAACCTTAAATGGGAAGAAGGACCATTTTGGCTCCAGAAAGAGTTTCTTGGGGGTTGATGGACCATTTTTGGCTCTGTAAATAGCAGAAAATGGTTCCATAAAGAATCTTAAATGTGAAGAATGACCATTTGATTTTATAAGGAGTTTCTTGTGTCAGTTTCTGGTTACATAAAAATCCAAAAGAATCACACAAAGAGTTCACAAATGGAACCCTTTTGTTTCCTTAAAAAGACATATGGTTCCTTAAAAATGTTACATAGGAAGAAGGACCATTTTGGTTCTATACAGATTCTCTTGTGGGTTAAAGCACCATTTACGGTCCTATAATGGACATTTTGTGGAAGGAGACCCATGTCTCTTTTGGTACGGACAACCATTTCACTTCCAAAAAGGATGACATTATCCCCATCTATTCTTAAATGGATGAGGAACTACTCATGGTAGAACCTCTTCTGAGAAGGAGAACCAAGTTTGAATCCGTACAAAAAAAAAAAGAAATAGTTTTTGTTTTCACGTAAAACCTCTTATTAGATAAATAACCATTTTGGTTCTTTGGAAAAAAAATTTTTGGATGGTGCAATTAAGTCAGAAGATTTTTTAAGCGTCCTAAAAGAACTAATTCTATTTTTAAAAGGTTTTCCCCCTAGAACCCTATTCCAAAGCAAACGCGCGTTCGAAAATCTGTAATTTTGCATTTGAGTGCATGGCAGAACTGGGCGAAGTTTAAACGGCGAACTGGATAAGGTAACGCACTGCGGTGGATGAGAGGAGAGCGGGGTCTTTAGTGATGGAGGAAACGTGGTAACTGCCCCCTCGCTTCTTCACTCCGCCCCCTGCAGCGCACACACACACACACACAACTTGTTAAAGAGAGAGAGGGAGTTTAACACCTCTACACTGCAGGTTTAGTGGTGGTGGTGTTGGTGTTGGTGCTGGTGGGGAATATGGGCTGCGTCGCCTCTAAAACGCCAGTAGGTAAGAACGTCTTTCCGCGTCGTTTTTGCACGAAGCACCGGGACCGGGACCGCGGACTTCAGCTGTGTCGAGCTTAATGCATATGGGTTTGGACGAAGGCTGTGCACGTCGCGTGCGTGCGTGCGAGAAGCTTGTGTGTGTGTGTGTGTGTGTACTACAGAGAGAAAGAAGAAGAGAGGAAGAGAGATGGGTGTACGTACGCGTGTTGATGTATGTACGCTCATACGTGTGTGTGTGTGTGTTGTGCATCGTTTAGCGGAAACGGAAGGGATGCGGATGATGCCGTTGCTGAGTTTGCATCCGCGCATTGTGCTGCAACGCCGAGCAAGATGAACGGCCGTTGTTGTAAAGCATGTTCGCGGCATGATCTGCCCCAACACACCCAGTTTTACCCCGTCTGCCTGTCTGTCTGTCTGTCAGTCAGTCAGTTACCCCCATTACTACCGGACAAACGCCCCCCGCACTCACTTCACAAACAAGGTGATGATGCCGGAGCCCGGTTTCTCCCGCCAATACACCGGTGGTTTACATTCATTAGGCAACGAAAACAAAATATCACATCAACAACAACACAGCTGTAATACATGATGTCGTTAAACTGCAGTATCCTTCTTTATATTCGCTGATCAGTTTTTGTTCACTAACCTTGAGGGCTGGTTTCTTGCTCATGGATTAAGCCGAGTCTTGGTCAACTAAGTTGTAGCACCAATGGAGATTTGCCATTCAAACTCAAAGCTAGCCTGAGACTAGGCTTAATCCTCGACTGGGAAATCGACCGTAAGACTTAAGTTAATTATTTATTAAGTGCCATTTTTAGCGTTGCTTAAAACGTCCACTTTATTATTTGTTTAAGACAAGCTATTGGGTTTGGAAAAAAAGCGGTGCTTCTTAAAAAGTAGTCATTAGCATCACCAGTTGTAATTGGCTACTCCACAACACTGTTTAGCTATCTTCATTTGATGGCGTAACAGTAGGGTGCTCGTCCCGTGTTCAGAAGATCGCAGGTTTGAATCCAGGACTCATGAGCAAGGTACCGTCCCCAAGCACTGTTCGCCCTGCTCCTTCACGGGGTCAAATCCAGAGGTCACATTTGGTTATGGTGCATTGTGTGCTGCGCTGTGGTGTATTCACAATGACAAATCATCTTTCACTTTCATTTATGATAATGAATCAAAAATATTTACATCAGACTCTAAGGGCCAGTTTCCCAGTCTAAGATTTTAAAACGTTGTCTTTCAGTGGTAAATCTCTATTGGCATTGCAACTTAGTCCAAGACTAGACTTAATCAATGTTCAAGAAGGGTTAGAAGAAGGGTTTTTATGAAAAAAAAAATCACTGGTGGTGAAAAAAAATGTTATTAGTCAGACCATGGCATGATTTGTATAATGTTGATAAAGTGGAAAAATATTATCCTTCATTCATTCATTCATTCATTCATTATCTGAACTGCTTAATTCCAACTGGGGTCGTGGGCGTGCCGGAGCCTATACCGGGATCCTAAGGGCTCAAGGCGGGGAACAACCCTGGGCAGATGCCAACACACCGCAGGGCACACACACTTACACAATAACCCCTTACAGGGCCAATTTAGAGTCGCCAATCAACCTATATTGGATGCTTTTTGGACTGTGGGAGGAAACCGGAGCACCCGGAGGAAATCCACGCGAACATGGGGAGAGCATGCAAACTCCACACAGAAAGGCCCTACGGGGCTCGAACCCAGAACCTTCACACTGTGAGGCAGCCGTGCTAACCACTGTATGGAAAAATATTAATAAACGGCAATTAAACTAGACTAGTTTGATCATTCCTGGTCTAATACGCAATCATCTGCAGAGCCTGAACACTTGACATATCATCATAATTTATTTCAGTATGTTAGTAGTTAGGCAGCATTCGTTCATCACCCATGATAATAATCATCCTCAAAGAGAATGTGTTAAACAGACAGATGGAGAGAGAGAGCGAGAGAGAGACAATCAGAGCGAGAGAGAGGTATAATTTACAGCCCTAAGGTTACAAACCAGCTCTTCAGTGTATCAAACTCTTCTGCCTCCCGCCAGGTCCCGTTAACACGGTGTGGGTTAAACTCTATATCGCCCATTTTATTGCTACCTGATATTCAATACCTCACCAGCCGGCTCACTAATCGTCGTGGGGGGAGAAGAGGGGTCCGTTTGACCTGCGCAAGGCCATGAAACCAAATCTGTGACGAACAAATACCACCAGCATCGAGGTGTCATTGCCCACAGCACTGCAACACATATTTTGTAATTGGTGAAACTAGAGCCGTATCTACCCCTAACTCTGTCTCTTTTTCTATATAAATTGCCATTTAATTGTTTACTGTCAACATTTTCAAGTATTGTTAATATGAAAATATTGGTGCGTTGTCATGTAATTGTCATGTCACAAGAATTGTAGCTACACATTTAAGGGACGGTGAGCAATAAAATGTACCTTTCATTCTGAAAAATAAACTTTATTCTCATTTCAACTATGTAGATGTACATAGAGAGACAAGATGACGTGGCACCAGGTTCTACAGTTTGAACAGATAAGGCTCATAAGTAAAAGGTATATTAAAATATACAGTACTGTGCAAAAGTTTTAGGCAGGTGTGAAAAAATGCTGTAAACAAAGAATGCTTTCAAAAATGGAAGTGTTAATCATTTATTTTCATCAATCAACAAAATGCAGTGAATGAACAAAAGAGAAATCTAAATCAAATCAATATTTGGTGTGACCACCCTTTGCCTTCAAAACAGCATCAATTCTTCTAGGTACACTTGCACACAGTTTTTGAAGGAACTCGGCTGGTAGGTTGTTCCAAACATCTTGGAGAACTAACCACAGATCTATAATCCTATAATCCTACAAAATAATATAATGACTATAATCCTACAAAATCCCTGACTTTGTGCAAGTGTACCTAGAAGAATTAATGCTGGTTTGAAGGCAAAAGGTAGTAACACCAAATATTGATTTGATTTAGATTTTTCTTTTGTTCGCTCACTTTGCATTTTGTAAATTGATAAAAATAATCATTATTTATATTTCTGAAAGAGTTCTTTGTTTACAGCATTTTTTTACACCTGCCTAAAACTTTTGCACAGTACTGTATAATTAGAATAAGTCACATAGAATAGAAAAATATATATACATAGGCAGTAAAATATAAAAAACTTTAAACTAGAGGTAGGAAAAAGAGACTGCAATAATTACATACACAATCCAACTACAATTTTGGTTCTGGAAATTCTTTTTGCATTGGATGTGCATATGATCTGCGGCAATTAATGATTGTAACGGTGCAAGAATTTGGAAAATTGGTCGGTGATTATCAAAGTTTCAGGCACTGAGCTCCCACAGTGTACATTTTCCATAATTCTCACCGAAGCAGCTGCAGGGAAAAAATGCTTATAAACTTTATAAACTGTTCTTATACTCAATCACCGACAAAATCCTGACACCATCGAGGTGTCGCTTCCCACAGAGCTGCAACACCTATTCACTGGGACTCAATGAGTTATTATTGTTTTTTTGTAATTACTGAAACTAGAGCTCTATCCCCTCCCCTCTCGCTCTCTCTCTTTCTCTCTTTCATTATCTCTCTCTCCATTGTTAACAGGTCGTATTAACAACCACAGCAGGCACGTAAGAGTTTTCCACCAGCAGGGCCTCGTGGAGCAGCTCTTATTGAATGTTAGGGCAGTAATAGTAATACTTAATAGTTGTGCTATAGGTTTACTCTTAAAGCAAATTAATTTTAAAAAGTGAAACATGATATTAAAAGTTATATGGATATCTATAATTTTTTGAGTGTTTTGATTTTTGACTTGCGTAAGTTACACTGTCCATTTAGCTTTTCAGAATCATACATTTAGATAAAGACAGGACTTCATCCTCTGACTTCATCTCACAGCAGTCAAAAGCATGCTGTGATGCAATAAGCCTATCAGATGGCACTTCTGCCAATTCAGCACCAAGTAGAAACAAGGAAACGTCTGATAGTTCAAAATACCCATCTTTGTAAAGAGAGAAAAATTATATTTTTGTAATGCCTTGCCTTACATTGTTAATTGGTTCAAGAACACATGACTTTAGTCCCCTAAAAGACCCCCGACTCAGAGTGATTTTTATAGAATATTTTTCTTTTATTATTTCCGAATTACTTTGATGAAGACTGTCGAAACGACATGAGGCACGGTATATACAGTATATACAGCACAGTGAGTGTTGAGGCTGGAGTTGGTTGGTATAAAAGTCAAACAAAATTGTTCTCCCCTGTCTAAAATGACTTATGGTCAACGAGACATTACAGGTCCTTGTAGCCCTTAGTGTGTTCCAAATGTACCAAAAAACCTCAACGTTCTGCTGTTGACCGCATCAGCTCCATCTGGCCTCACACCGAGCAACAGGCTCACGGAAAAGGCTCGTGGCCACCAGCAGATAAGGCCATCTGTGGACAGCGTGTGTCTCAAATGACCTCATCTAAACTCTGAGTGTGTGTATGAGAGACAGAGAGAACGTGTGTGTGTGTGTGTCTTTGCCGTCCCTCTAAGCAGCGTTTGACTTTTCTATTTTGCGGTGAACCGTTTTGCCGAGCTCGTTCCTCGCCGTTGTAACTGTGCCGAGACGAATCTCCCGCCCTTGTCTTTTCCAGGATCAGAGCGTACACATAAAAAAGGAGGGAATAATTAGGCCAAGGCCATCTCCAGCCTCAGTGACGTAGTGCTCACAACGGTTCACTATCTGATATAGTTTTTTACCGTTTCTGTGTCTCCTCGATAAAACTAATCAAGATGATTTGAACTTGTTCACCATGCTACACTAGACCAACTCTATTTGTTTGGAGGAAAATAGTGTACGTACTTTTGACATGTCCATTGTTAAAGTGAAAGTGAGTGACTATTTGTTATTGTGAACACACCACAGCACAACACACAGTGTACCACAGCAAAATGTGACCTCTGCATGTGACCCATTCGTCAAGGAGCAGTGGGCAGCTAACATGGGCAGTGCCCGGGGAGCAGTGCTTGGGGACGGTACTTTGCTGAGTACCTCAGTGGTAAAAGTCTAGGTTTCGAACCGGTGACCTTGTCCCCGCCTTGTGCCCGTAAGTTCCCGGGATAGGCTCCGGTCCCCCCGTGACCCTGGTTGGGATTTATGCGAATTCGTGGGGTTTGTGCGTTTAGGCTGACTGGTGACTCTAAATTGGTACCATTAGGTATGAATGTGAGTGTGTTTGTATGAGTCTGTCCACTGCGGTGTCCCGGGATAGGCTCAAGTCCCCGTGACCCTGTGAGGGATTAAGTGGTTGAGATAATGAATGAATGAATTTCACTGTTATGTTGTGAACTTACAATTATCCCAAACAACAATATTTTCTTACTAATGACACACAACAACTTTAACAGCAAACAGCAAAATGTGACCCTCCACGGCAAAACCAGTCGCTTGTTGCAACGGAGGTTTCCAAGAAAAACGAGCGTTTATGTTGCGTGGGGTAAAATTTTAGATTTTTTGTTTTTAGTGTTTTGAAACAGTGGAAGGTCTATACTGTACTGTTGTGAATAAATTTGGCTGAAAAACTTACCCTTTCCATCCTAAAAACGTGACTTTCTTGAGGTGAGGAATTCAATTCCAGCAGAATGTTAAAAGTTTGTGTTTTGACCGCTCTACTTCAATATTTACGCTAAATCCACTGGTTGACTAGCGTGAAGATATTTCTCCAGAATCCATCTTCGTCTCCCGAGTTCAGTTAACCTAACGCAGGTAAGCTATCCGTGTGGCTGTGAATGCAGCGTAGGCTACCGTAAATGCAAACGTAGCCGCGACCGCACCAAGCGTCTGTGAGTGCTACGGCGATAGTCAACTTCAAAGGCAGATTTCTCCGTTTCTCACTTGGCGTGACAGGAGAAACCCGACTCCTTTGAATGTTGATATCTCAGTCATATGTTGTCCGGTTCATTCCATATAGGTATCGTTTTGAAGCTTGATTTATGCCCTTTCATGAAAACATAGTAACTCAATTTTGAAAATTTGCAACAAGCGACTGGTTTTGCCGTGGAGGGTCACAAATGTCAATTTATGAGCAGATTCGACAACAATTATCTGTCATAAAGAATGTTCAAAATGCCCCACTTCTGCACAGACACATTCAGGAAGTCGCCAACACTAGCAGTGAAATGCATCATCAGTAACACTTTGTTTTTACATTTGTTGGTAATGTTTACAGTGTTTTGGGCAATATAACAATTAATTCCATATGTAACAATGAAAGAACTGTCAACATTTTCCAAAGGTATGAGCAAAGGTAAAGAGCTTCCATTTTAGACTCATAATGTTCATGGAAAATCAACAAATATGAGGCTAACGTTATAAAACTGGACTTCCTCTTTTGTAAGGTCATTGAATAATTTCAGCTTTTGTGAGTATAAAAATAGCAAATGAAATTGTTGATAATAACAATAATGGAACTACAGGTTTAACTTACCTCACAAAGAGGTGGAAAACACAGTTCAGCACCGATGTATAAGTATCATAGACTTGCCAACTCACCTAACAACAAAAGCAGAAGCACAAAATCACAATTGGACAAAAAGTAGCTAAAATAGTTTTGTACATTATTTAAATGTTAAAAGGCACGTTCCCAAGGGACTTTTACAGATGTACCTGGAAGAAAATGTGACACATAAAAACGGCACTAGACCCCGTCTCGGTTAGACGTCACCTCTGGGAGCTTAGTGTTTGGACGGTGTCTGCGTTTCCCTGGTGCACATCCATTAAAGCCCATGTGTTGATGACGTGAGCCTGTGAATCATAAGAGAGAGTCTGTTTAGAGGTCGTGCAATCTGTTGCATGAAGCTCAAAATAGTTCACATTTTTAAAATAGAGGCCAAAAGTGTTATTGGGTCGTGCTGTGCAGCCTTCTCCTTATGGATGTGTGAATGTCTGGTCCAAAAAGCATGAGGCATGAGATTATCTACCACGGTGATGCACTGAGAAATGTCGGGGAAAAATGAATATTGTCAGTAAAAACAGGTCAAAGAATGAAATCAAAAGCTGGGAATGACTGAAATTTTGCAAAGTACGTTATGAGAAAAATGATTATCTAGAATAAAAACAGTTTCAAATGTTAGTTAAATAATTTTAACTTTAACATCAAATAATGTTATCTGCCATTTATGTCAGATTTGAAACAACATGTTGAATGTTAGATTACAATTACTATTTCAAACTTTGGACAAATGGCAAATGGGTCAAATAAAGCTTCTAAATTTTTATTATTATTTTTTTTAAGGATGTTGTGCATATTGTTGAATTTGGAAAAATGTGTTTAAACAAGTCTCATTTGTTAAATATCATTTCTAAGTGTTATTTAAAAAAAAACACTTTAAAAAAATCAATGTACAATGTAGTGTACATTTACATTAATTGTTTCCAGTTGACACTGCTTTGCCCACATCAGTGTTCTCTGTTTCCCCCACAGTGGCGAGTGGGACGCTGCGTGTGGACTGGAGCGCTCAGAGCTCGTTATCCGAACTGGCGCTTTTGGGTACCACGCGGACCAGCCTGGCGCGAGGCCTGTTAGAGGACCTGGACCAATATCTCGAGGTGACAAAGTTTGATTTCTATATTTTCTATATTTCTGTATTTGACATTTACAGCAATACTGTCATTTTTACAGTCTTGAGCTGTGGTGCCTACTGCAATTTAGCTTTTCAAAATTTGTGAATACTACGAGTCCGCAGCTGTTTTTGCACCATGGACTGGTTTCGTGCAACACAATTTGACCACGGTAATAAGGGTGGGATGCAATGATTATACACTGTAAATATAATTATGTGGCTAAGCAGTTTTGAAGGTGTCATGGCTTCGTTGATTAACCGGTTGACAAATATAAAGGAATAAACTGTGATGAGACAAGTACAGAAAAGAGATGCTTATGGAAGTTTTCATGTGCAGCACGTTCTGTGCAGTCCGGTTTGGAACAGCCCACAGCCCGGTTGCAGTCCGTTGCTCGGTGGTTGTGGACCCTTGTGTTTGGGGAACTGGACTGATATCTCAAGGTGCCAAGGTTTTATTTCAAAACCAGACTCTAATCCCCATATTGCACAAAGTCTAGAAATAGTCAGCACTATACTCCCTTTCTTCTTCCACCGCCCGCTGGCGGGCATCAGCAAAGAGCAGAGGGCAGCTCCCACGCACCAACAGTGAAAGACGATTTGTGTATAGTAACTATTGTTGTCTCGCTTTAGGGTTATGCAAATAAAAAGAAAACAGCAACTGTCCCCTTTAGAAGCTCACCGTTAATTAAGATCATCAGATTTTTAGAAGAGTTGCAGCGTTTTGAAGGAATGATAACATCTCTGTAAGGCTGGGTATACACTGTGCGATTTTTTAAAATCATTTTGTAAACCTCCAGCTCAAACTGTACGGCTAAATTGCATGTGTTGAAAAGCCAAAGCTCCCGATTTATGCGCACACACTATACCGGCCAATTCTGGGATGCGACCTGACTGCTCACACTACACGACACATTGGAATCCCGTACCCGGAACTGTGAAGTCGAGCCTCCAGTGCCTCTATCCAGACTACACGTGGCATCGCCATGTTTGTACTCTGTACTCTGCTTGCATTTCACTTCACAGTTCTGTGTTGGCGCAGGCACAATGAGAGAAACCCCACTGAGGTTGAGGTGAGTCGGCTCATGGCTCTGCTTCAACAGTGTGATACCCTCACGAGGGGCGGCCAGTATTTCAAACAGATTTGACTGTCATCCGTTCGGGAGCTGGTTGTGAGGGGTTAATCTGTGCTTGTTACCCCATGTATACTACACGATGCATGACGCATGATTAAGCTGAAACTCGGCCGATCCAAAAAAATAGCTGTACAAGTGAAAATGGGCAGAAAATCACACAGTGTAAGTCTAGCTTTAATTTGAATGGCACCCCAGAGTCGTAAACCAATTTTTACAATTAAAATTTCAAATAAAATGTATGCCTCAGTACAGATAAAAGGATCACGTTGCATTGTTACGTCCATATTAAATAGCTGTAAATTGGTTTCATTTCTGCACATGAAAGGTTTGGACAGAATTCAGCCTGTAGCTGGAAATCAGATGCTGCTTGTTTTTGTTTTTTTCTTGCAAAAACAGTCTGGTTACATCAGACTTATTTGTGGGCTACTCAGTTGGGAAGTATTTTAAAAGACGTGTAATGCATGCTTGAGTAAGAGTAAAATTACAGTCTTGAAGATATCAGTATCCCCCTCAAAAAATTCCAGTAACAAGAGTAGTTTTAATTGGTTAGTTATAGGATTCCATGAAGAACTTTTAATTAGAGTAGAACCATTTATTTTATAGAAGTTGGTTGGTGGAACAGAGTTTCTTCAGACTTTGTATTACAAAAAATGACTTTTTATCCCAAGGTTTTTCACCAAAATCTGAAGAATTTCCCCCAAAAAACCTTTGATATAACTAAAGGTCTGTAGATCCGTTACGCGTTCTTCACTAAACTATATATCCTGTAAATGAGTATTTAAGAAGCTTTATTTAAGAGCAAACTTCTCTCTGACTAAAGTGTGGAATTTGATTGAATTCTATTAACAAAAGTTCTTCAGGGCACCACTAATATCACTTTATAGATTAAGTCAAACACAAACCGTCTTGCTGCCATATCTCTGGAAAAGGCCCCAAGCAAACTGTCAAGACAAATTAAAAAAGGACAGAGCTCTCTTCCGAAATTAAGTTTCCAACCAAGCTCAGTCATTTCGGCATGTGGAGCAGAAAATAGTTTTCTCAGCCCTCCCCTGGTACGATAATTACCTCATTAACTAAACCGTCCGAGTCGTTAGAGACCCAATTCCGCTCTCGGTTCCTTTTACTGACTTTCATTAAATGTTCACCAGTTAGTTTTCTAATTATTCGCAAGTCATTCAAGGTAATTAGCAATTAATTTCTAACGATTACTCCCCTCAAATAGAATCTTCAACGACACTGCTTGTAATACCTTTTGTCTTCAAGTTCATATAATTTAAGTAGTCTAAGATTACCTTTCTATAACCTAAAGCCAATTCATTTCTTCTTCATAGATTTATCTTCATACACTTTACATTTGATAAAACATATGATAGCATGGATTTGATAACTTAAGTGTAGTATGAGAGAATATTGGGTGTCATTCACTAACCATTCTTATGTAGAAATTAGTTCTTAAATCCCACTTACACAATTATTATAAAGATCCTGACATTTGCCAGTTCTTTCTTACTTAAGATTTTTCTTAAATGCAAACCCAAATTTTATTGCAATGCAATACAGCGTTTGTGCATACTGGATTTTCTTCAATTTTACAATTGTTCTGCAGATAATATAAGAATATATAAATCTGACAGACGTTTATTTAGATCAAATTAAGAAAAAATGATGAATATTTTACTTCTCTTTAGTTTCTCATGCTCAATGGTTTTGACAGGGCTTAATTTCAGTATATATTTTAGATAAGATTAGATTTTTAGTTTTTGTCTAGAGGGCAGAGACGTTCTGGTTTGTAATATAATACTTATTGTTGTATTGGGAAAATATAATAGCATATAATGTAATATTGTCAGCATACACTGTTATATGTGATAATCGTCTTTGCTGCAACAGCACTCAACAATGCGAGAGTGTGTGCTTATGTTGTGAGAGTGACAGTGTGTGTGTGTGTGTGTGTGTGTGTGTGTGTGTGTGTGTGTGTGTGTGTGT
>JAVGVS010000493.1:0-203360 GCA_032718565.1 Distichodus sexfasciatus | reverse complement strand
CACTATGTTAGCTGCTAATGTTCACTATGTTAGTTGCTAATGTACACTATGTTAGTTGCTAATGTTCACTATGTTAGCTGCTAATGTTCACTATGTTAGTTGTTAATGTACATGATGTGAGTTGCTAATGTTCACTATGTTAGTTGCTAATATACACTGTTCGCTGCTAATGTACACCATGTTAGTTGCTAAATGAACGTAGTTAGCAACTATGCTACGCACCCCAGAGCGCTTTCTCTGCGCTTCTCTTCATGCTTGTTGTTGCTAAGTTATGAAAAGTGTCTTCGGGCACTTCCTCATTCCTTCCTATTTCATGTAAACATTGTAACGTGGTCCACTGAGATCGGTAGTTTAGCCGACATAAAAGAGATTATCTTTACTGGTAGTGACTGTGTTTGTCCCGCCCCTTCCTTGATTTTGAATGGCTAGCAAGAGATAAGTGACATTGACGAGTGCAGCGCTGTTGTAAAACGGATGTCAACTTGCGTCAGCACGAAAACCGCGTTTGGTAGACACAGGCCCTTACAGGAACTAATCTGACAGTAGAATGTGCTTGTGTTCACGCTAATTCTGACACATGCAGATAAACATTTTAGGAGATAACATTTCACCTTAAAAACACACCACACAACGGTTATTAATGAGACTCCAGTTCTAACCCTTAAAATTTTGATGATCGTACTTTGCGATTTCACTTCCGAACACCGATCTATCAACCCCCTCACACTTTACTGTCACTTTTGTTTTCCAGATTTGTCATCGTACCCTCATTACCTGCGTGACCTGTTACACACTCAGGTGTGTCAGGCTCATCTGAGGAGACGGGGCACGTGCGAGGCCGAGAGCGGAGTCGCCGTCGACCTCTCGCCCCCCGTCGGGTCACCGGGGTCGCCCTCGGACACGCTCTGCTCCAGCATCTGCAGCCTGGACGAGCGGCACCCGCTGCTACGGGACCTCGGTCGCCGCGGCGACGCCACCGCCCCCGCCGCCGTCGACCTCGCCGCCAAAATCCTGGGGGCGTTACAGGGCGGGGAGGAGCTCTTGCTGGCGCGCTTGCACCGGCTCGGCCACCGGAGGGCGCACTCGCCCTGCTGCCCCGCCTCGTACACGGAGGCCTTCGAGGACAACGACTCACCGTGCAAAGACTGCGGGGGCGGAGTCTGTTGCCGACCCCCTCAATATTCGGGGCGCAGGAAGGTTTCGGACGTGGCGTCATCCGGCGTGGTCTCGCTGGACGAGGAGGACGAGGAAGGAGACGAAGACGTGGAGGAAGAGGAGGAGGAGGAAGAGGAGAGGGAGTGACTTTCCCAAAATTCGGCTTTCGTTTTTTTCCTTCTCCCCTTCAAGATGTTCGTCTTCTTGCTCGTCTGTCCTCTTCGGAATGACTCGGCATGTTTTAAGTTGGACTCCGCCCCTCTCATTTGCATACTCCTCCTCTTCCTCGTTGGCTCGTTTTCGAACTTTTCCTTCTTTCTTTCTTTCAGCGTCTCAACAATCTTTTCTACTCTGCGACAGGGAGGAAGAGTTGGGAAAACGTGACGAATGATCGTTGTGTTTGGAGCTAACGACTCAGCGAATCAAAGACGCTACTGAAGGAAGTGACGTTACTCGTTAACGGTTAAAAATAAACAGGACTGAGAGACTGAAACCAAGCCGTAACTGAAAACTGTTTGCATGTGTTGCAAGTTTCCCGCCGGGTTCGGGCCGCTCGGTCTTTAGCACGGTTCGTGAATGTGGCTGTCATGTTTTTTGCCTCGTCCCGCCCCCTTTTTTCCTCGCCTCCCCCTTTCCCCCCAGCTAAGGGCCCAATGCATTCTGGGTCCTGGCATTGCCCTTCCCATCTCCCTCTGCAAGAGACAGTTGCATCCGTCGGGCATGGCTGCTTTGCTAGGTACAAATTTTTACTGCCAAACTAACTAATCTTAGCCTGTCACAATCAGCTGTGAGCAAAATGCTGGAATGTTGAATGTCAGCTCAGTGACAGGAATGTGTATTACGAAAAGATTTTGGACCCATTTCTTCACCTCTTATTTGAATGATCAATATACGAACTGCATCGTTTGGATTTCAGTCTCAGTATTCCATGTTTGCTTTCTAATTAAAATGGATTTTTACGGAGCACCTAAAGCAGGAGTGTCCAGTTCCAGTGCTGGAGGCTCGGTATCCTGCAGAATTCCCATCACACCTGGTGAATCAGTACTTGTGAGCTTCAACCTGAGACTAGGTGTCAGTGTTCTGAACCTCCAGGATACTGGCCCTCCAGGAGCGGAACTGGTCACTACTCCTGTCCCTAGAAGAACAAGTGGGGGAAAAAAAACAAAGCTCAGTTTCTTATGTTCAAGAAAATATTGCAAGCGACACGTGCCCAGGCAAATGCAGCACATGCAGAAAGTAACGAGTGCTCACGAGAAAGTAAGGTGTATCCAGGAAATGACAATGCATGTTTGCGAGAAGGTAAAGTGTGTTCACGAGGTATTATCTCATGCTCTTGAAAAAGAAATTCTTTAAGGTATTAATGATAACTTGTGAGCGCATGATACCTTCTCGTGAGAACTCGATACTTTCTCGTGAGGACCCAATGCTTTCTAGTAAGAACTTAATACCTTCTCGTGAGAAACTAATGCTCTCTCGAGAGAACTCGATACCCTCGATACCCTCCTTTTTTGTGAGAATCCAATACGTTCTCCTGAGAACTCATTACGTTCTCACGAGAACCTGACGCTTTCTTGTCAGAACCCAATATATTCTTGTGAGAACTCAATATTTTTTCCTAAGCACGTGAAACTGACATTTGTGTTTTTTCTCACTTGTTCCATTAGAAGCTCCATAGATTTCAAACCCATAAATGTCTTAAAAGTAAAACCGTAGAAGGTCTTGCAGGTCTGTCGGTGGTGTAGAGATGTCCAAAAAAAGAAGGAAAGTGTTGTAAACGACGCAGCCTTGTGTTTGTGGAGGTGTGGGAGGGGGTAGTGGAGGTAGTGGGGTGGGTTTCGGGGGTCATGGGAGATTCGGTCTATTTTTGTAGGTGTGAGGATCGCGACGCCTTTCTGGAGTGTGTGAGTTCCTCATTTGTTCGTTGTGATTACTCTCTTGCCAGCTCTCACTCTCTCTCTCTCTCTACTCATTCAAAGCTATCACTGTGTGATATTGTCCATACAAAGAAAAGAGAAAAATATTAAGAGAACAAACACGTTGCCCTTTTTCATTCTTTGAATTTTGCCACGTTTTAAAATCGAGAGAACGGCGGATTCATGGCCTCGCATTTAAACCACTGCTCAAAACATCTCCTTTTCCTCTTTATTCTCCGTAAATGTCAAGTGCGCTCTCTCTCTCTCTCTCTCTCTCTCTCTCACTCTCTCTCTCTATCTATCTATCTCTCTCTCTCTCTATCTCTCTCTCCTCCCACCCCCATTTCGTGTCCCCTTTCAACGGCTAATTTGGCCGGCTGACATTCGTTCTGTCGTTACCATGGTTATCTATGATTCCCTCAGACGAAATTATAAGGGCCGTCAATCAGGCAACTCTGGAAAGCTGATTGGCTCCCGGCTCTTAGAAACTCCGCCCACACACACATTTACTTACAAAGTGGCACCGACTTGGACAAGACAAACCACCTCTGTGTGTGTGTGTGTGTGTGTGTGTGTGTGATATTTACATTTCAAGACAGGAGTGTGTAAGGTAGAGACAGACAATGTGAACTGTTAAAATAATTTGGAAATAATTTGTGTTGGTTTGTCCCAGTCTATATTTTTTAGGTTTTGGGCAGAGGTGCAATCGTGTGTTTTGGCTTTACTTTAGAATTTGGGCAAATGTGCAAATGTGTTTTTTATTTGACGAGGTTTAGGATTAGGATTAAAGGGTCACATTAATGAATTAACTACATTAATACACAAGTTTAGATAACAATCTACATAAGCAACAAAGTGTGTGAGTGTGTGTGCTGTACGTGTGTGTGTTTGGCCACTGCACAGGGCTTTTTTTGGAACCTCAGGGGATTCTGTGCCTTTATGTAAACTGTGTTCACTTCCTGTAGGTCACTTTCTGTCAGGCCTTTAGTGCGTTCGTCGTTTTCCGTGGCAACAGTGTCAAAGCTCAAGAGATTCAGCAAAAGAGAACGTTATTAATGATTGTTTTTAATGCATTTATAAAAGCGATATTTTGCATGTGCAAGCCGTCTTTTCCTCCCTCCATCTCTTTTCCCCCATTCTCTCCACCCTAGGGGTGTGACCAAACATCAGTGCATCGATTCAATGTTCAACAATCCCCTAGCATTGATCAGACATCCCATTTTATTTTGAGCAGTTTATCTATTTGATTTCAAAGAGAGCGTTGTTTTACATTTCAACATGTGGTTGAGCTCAGGAATCAAAACGTCAAATGATATTTTAGTTGCTTTTTATGATTTGATTTGAACGTGAGTTTGTTAAATCAGCATATGATATTGTCTGATATGGATCGCTGAATCGAAGAGAAATCGTATCTTATCAAAGCAGATTTTGTGATACAGGATGTGGAACTGTTCTCCATTGAATTGATATAAAATCACATTGTGATGAAACTACATCCTGCTCCCCACCTGCTTGTTCTTCGATTCCACTCTACTTCATGCCGGGCAAGCAAACCGTGCTTTTGTCTTTTATTTTCCGTCCATAGTGCTCTCTTTCCCTCTCTCCACAGGGGAGGCTTATGTAAGAAGTTGAGTGTTACCTTCGCTGACATGCAATTAACCAGCGATTATGAAATCACCCCATGAACCCCTCCACCTCTCTCTCCCTCTCTCTCTTCTCACTCTCTCCGTCTCGTCCCCCAGCTAAACTGGGCTACTTTATTTTTGAGGTTAAAAGCCCTAAGTAGCTATTTAAGTTATTGAGGGCAAGACATGGATCTGCACCCAGCTCTCTGATTGGCTGATGGTGAGCAGGTCGTGCAATTTTGCTGCGAGAATCAACCTGAGGGTCGTCCGTCTCCCACCGGCCTCATTTCATAGACCTGAAACGACATTGAAAGAGTGTGTGCGTGTGTGTGTGTGTGTGTGTGTGTGAGAGAGAGAGAGAACGATGTGGGGTTTAATTTCTGTGAATAGTCCAGTAGTTGCCCTCCACTTGTCAAAATGTCTATAAAGCGTCAGACAGAAATATAGGGAGAGTGAGAGATCCATAAATAGAAGTGGCGTATTGAAGATGGTGTGTGTTAAACACACATTAGTCTCAGCCGTTGACACACTTTTAATTAAGACTTCCCATGATCCTCTAAGGTTTCAGCTATGAAATGATACACATCTCTCACATCTACCCACCCCAATCTTATCTTTCTCTCTCTCCCTCCATCACACACACACACAGACATACACACACACACACACAAAAGTTAATTAGGAAATCTTATTCCCTTGATCATCTGAGGAAATCCACAGCCAGACTAACACACTGCACACTCACACACAAATACATACACACTACACACACGCGCTACACAGATGAAAAGTAAATTCCCTGAGAAGATAACACACAAACTCTCATTTTGGGTCGACTTTTCTTTCTTCTTGATTTTCTGTCTTTTAGGTGACTATGTGCTAAGTATTTGAATGCCAGTTGTTTGGAAATGATGACTTTCTTTCTGCATCTGATATGTTTTGAAGTTATCAATAAATTGATTAATGTTGTTTGCAAGACGTTCTGAGTTCATAGTCATTTTTTCATTAAAAACGGTTAAGGATAAAGTATATAAATAAATAAATAAATAACAAGAACAATTCTAATATGGTTCCAGCGCCATGTGCTTGGACCCCTAAATATAGACACAAGTAGTGATGATCGGGTGCAAAGCACTACAGCGCAAGCAGCTAGCTTCTGATCACGGGGCGAACACCCTAACTGTTACGCCACCAACTGCCCCAAATATATATAAAGGGCTGAAGCACTTGAGCACTTCTAGCACTTCGAGGTTCATAATAATTTAATATTAGCCAATCCATGCGATACTGATCATAAATAATAAATGTATAATAAATACATTTGCTATTATAATAGTCAAAAAACTTAACATTTAAATATTTCTCCTTAAATTTCATTCTTCTCATATATAATCAGTTTATATGTTTAAATGGATTGTGGTGCCAAAATCATAGTGCGTATTGTATTATCAAACACTCAAACCTAATTTGCTCAGCGTCAACTGACCCACAGGCAGAAACAAATGACACAGAGAACAGGTCAGTGGGGCAGAACCAAATTAGAACCTCAGGGTCTTGAGAATTTAGGGCCGTTAGAAGATACACACTAGATCCAAATTTGTCCTCCTCTTGTTCTGGAGTGTGTCCTCTCAAGAGCTTTTCCATCTCTTATCAGCTCTTCCGTTACTCCTGAACCCAGCCGCCAGGAGCCAGGCCATGTATGGAGAGGTGAACGTTCCACTTCCACCCACAATGCACCAGGGCGCGCAGATTTAAATCAGAGACGCCGGACAGCTCGGCCTGGCTATTTCGCTATGGCGTCTTCCACATCTTCGTCTCGTTCTTCTTCGTCGTCTTTTCACTCGTTGGCTCGATACAGCATCAGTTCCATCCGAACCGAGGGCTCCAGTTCGCCTAACGACCTCCACCAGCATTTTCTGGACAGTGAATTTGGGGACAAAGTGGCCGTTCCTGCCTTCAACACCCACCTCCCAAAAAAGTGCCACCCAAAACCCTACCTAAACTCTCCGGGGGGTCACGGAGGTGACTCGGAGACGTTCGGCAGCAGCTACGGTGACGAGAGAGAATCTTACGGAGGTTACCAGGGAGACAGAAAGTCCTGGACGGGGGGTTACCAAGGTGACAGGAGCCATGGAAACAGCGTACAGGGTGAGTGCCGATGCCGTTTCCTTTCTTGGGGGTGAAGGAACGAGGGATGACGTAGTGCGATGAGGGAAGAAGGGAGGGAGAAATGAACAGGTGAGAGGATTATCTATTGCTAATTTCTGCCATTATTAATTCATAAAGTCTGGTGGAAATGTAGGAGAGATGAATTAAATGACATGAATTTTAATAAATAATAATGTTTTGTTTTCATTTTCTTTTTTAGCTCATTTCTTATTTATTATTTGTGCTTTCATTTATTTTAATCATGTATACATATATCTTATATGAAAGAAAAGGTCTTCAAAATTAATGTGGTCTCCAAAAAAGGAAAATCGCTATTTTCGTGATGTTTTTCAACATAATCGGCCCGAATCTAAATAAATAGAACGCAGACTTCCGACTCATTACGGCAGATTGGGTCACATATATTCTTATACACTCTATACACACACACACACACACACACACACACACACACACACACTGAATGTGGCTAATGTGACCAAATCTCACTTCTGCATTGGTTTCTGACTTCTGCTTGGGATCGGTACCTTGCTCACAGGTACCTCAGTGGTACTGTTTACAGAGGTACTTTTCACCGGTACTGGATTTGAACTGCCAACCCTCCGATCACAAGTCCAACTCCCTAAATAGTTGGAAGCAGTTGTTTCTGCTTGGGGCAGTTTGTTGTGTAACGCTTAGGGAGTCGGCCCCATAATGCGAGGGTCACCGGTTCAAGTCCCAGGCCGGTAAAGGTAACACTGAGGTACTCATGAGCAAGGTACCGTCCACAAGCACTGCTCCACGTGCTGCCAAAAAGCTGCCCACTGCTCCTTCACGGATGGGTCAAATGCAGAGGTCATGTTTCGTTGTACAATGGCACTGTGCTGTGGTGTGTTCACAATGACAAATAATCACTCACTTAAATTCCCGAAATGTTGCCTTATGGAGAAGTCGGGGGAGTGAGAAGTGGGACATGCAGTCATTACTCCTCACAGCCTTTATTACTCCAGAGACGCGATCTGTCACAGCTCGGCACCAGCCTGGCTACTACCTCATGCAGCTGGAATCATTCACTTCAAAACATTAGAAACTGAAATAAACTTGAAATGCAAAGTTTTTGTGTCACATTTTAGCCTTGTGTCAATGATTAGAGCATCACTTCTTCTCCTATTTGAAGGCGAGTGACATCACAGATGTACAACTTATAAAACAGCTATATCTGGGTTAATGACACAACTGAGTATGAACTCACTTCATACACAGAAAGGATGGAGATAAACCGAGAGAGAAAGAGAGCACATTTGAAGTGAAAGTGAGTGATTATTTGTCATTGTGAACACAGCACACCACAGCACACAGTGCACCACGACCAAATGTGACCTCTGCATTTGACCCATCCGTGAAGGAGCAGTGGGCAGCTAACAAGCACCCAGGGAGCAGTGCTTGGGGACGGTACCTTGCTCATGAGTACCTCAGTGGTAACTTTACCAGCCCTGGATTCGAACCCGCGACCTTCTGATCACGGGGCGAACACCCTACCGTTACGCCACCAACTGAGTGTAACTTGTGCAAGCCAAAAATCCAACCGTTCACCAGCTAAAAAGCAGCTAACAAGCTCCAACGTTGCAACCCAAATTCCACCATTTCCTCCTTCAAGTTTTACTTAAATTATTATTTTCTCTTTCTCGCTCTCTCCAGCTAGTTCTGGTCGTCCAGCCAGCATGGGCCTGATCCGGGCAACCGGCGACATTTACTTCCTGTCTGCAGACGTCAGTCAGTTCGAACCGCATGACGTGGTGGTGATGGCCTACAACCACAGCGTCGTTATACATGCCGAGAAGGTTTGTGTTGGCGTATGCGTTTATATCTGGTTTTCCATTCCGCAAGTCCAAAATTTACACTTCTTTACCCTCCTACCTTTTTGCAATGATGTATGTTTGAACCTCACCATGTGCTGATGTCCTAGGGCTGGGCAATAAATCAAAACAAATCAAAACTGACATTAAGACCTTCCCATTGCTGTGATCTTGCCAATGTCTGTTAGTCAGATTATTGTTAATAAATCACAAAGATATGCATTCTTTCATTATAAAAATATTTTCTAATGAAAGAGTAAATTAACTGTTCAGCATATTTATTGTACAAACCTTGTAAGTGAATATAAAAGCAAAAAAACAAAACCAAAAAACAAAGAAAATAATAGTTCATTAATCGTAATTGGGGCAAAATGTTCAATTAATCATGATAATGATGTCACATCGTCCAGCCCTATGATGGTCTTCAACCACAACTTTGTTATACTAATACACTCCATCTCGTTTACTGTAACCGACCGACCCACAGGTGGGAGATGACGGGAGCGTCAGAGACAAGTTTACCCACAAGTCCTTGCTGCCAGAAGACATGGACCCGCTCTCCGTTAGCGGCACCCTGACCCCAGAGGGTATGCTGGTGGTCAGTGTGAGACGCAGCTCCAAATCCACCTCGAATTTCCACAAGGAACCACTAGAAACTCAAATGTGAACTCTGTATTTGAACCCTCCGTGAAGAAGCAATGGGCAGCTGGGGTGCAGCACCCGGGGAGCAGTGCTTGGGGATGGTACCTTACTTATGAGTACCTCAGTGGTACCTTTACTGGTCCGGGATTCCTACCGACAACTTTCAGATCACGTAGCGAACGCCCTAACTGTTACACTACCAGCTGGCCTAGCTTCATCACAAAATGATTTTACAATATTACAATATTACTGTATCTGAATTGTAATGTTTTACACGACTCCTGCGTTACTTTTGAGCTACTTACACCAACATAACTGTGGAAGTAGAACTCGGCATTGTAAAATGCTAAAATGTAGTTTACTGCAGTTCATCCTACATCCAGTAGAGGGCGATGTGGTGCAGCATAATGACTGTAGCCTCACACTCTGTAGGAAATAGCTCTTTTACAGACTTTTGATCTCATGCCAAAGGTCTCGCAGTGATTTTATAATTAAAAACAAAAGTGCGTTGTAACACGTGAGTAAAATATGTAACAGGTATAATATTAGTGTAAATGTATTAGTAATGCCTTATATTACGAAGTTACAGAAAAAAGCAATACATTACTGCAGTGGTCCTCAATTGGCAGCCCACGGGCCAGTACCGCCCAAGTTAGCGATATATCTTACCCCTCACGTCACATTGGCAATAAACGTAAACAGACGTCCCTATGGCTGTCTGCGATTAGCGTTCTCTACGTCAGTTGGTTGACATCTCCGCTAGTCATTACGAGTGAGTGAAATCTCAAGGATAACAGATGCGATGAACTTACCGGACACTATATTGATTTCTCTGTATGTGAAATTATTTCCGATTAATTCCGTGGACAAAAATTAAAGTAATTGTGTAAAAACGCATTAATTACGTTATTCACAATGTAAACACGTGCTCGAGACTCTCATGTGGAACGCCATCATGCACACAAACGTAGTTTATAATAAAACAGACACTGTTCTTACTATTTCTAGTAGTTAAAAATTGCGGGCGTGCGAGAAGGTCCGGGGTTGGAGCTCCGGGTCGTGGGGTCTTTCTGTGTGGAGTTTGCATGCTCTTCCCATGTTTGTGTGGGTTTCCTCCGGGTGCTCTGGGTTCCTCCCACAGCCCAATACCATGCACTACAGGTTAATTGGTGACTCTAAATTGGCCCTGTAAGGTGTGAATGTGAGTGTGATTGTGAGTGTGTGTGCCCTGCGGTGTGTTGGCGCCTGCCCAGGGTTGGTCCCCGCCTTGTGCGTTCACATTTGTGTCATTTATTCTTCTGTTATATAGAAGCAGGTCAAATAGCTCAGATAGACACTTCAGCGTGAGGTAGAACAAAGAAATAAATAAACAATACAAGTAATTATTGTCTATTCAATTCACCATCGGCATGTGATGGACATTTTGGCTCCCCCAAAAAAGCATTTGGCTCCTAAATATATGGGGTCAGTTGGGTGCTCGAATACTTCTCTCGCTTTTGACCATACATGTGTTTTCATCCCTGTATATATTTCTTTGGGGCGGGGTTGGGTGATGTGACGTGGGTCACCCTCAGCCTGACTTAATAATTGGGATAAGATCACTGCATTACTGTAACACCTCATGTAAACCACTCCCATACAGGTATAGATCTCGTCTTCCACGGAACTGTACCATTACTGTACTTTCGGATACAGATATAAAAATTAAAAAAAACACTTGAACTTGAAACGCAAGCTTTCGTGTCACTTTGCAGCCGGTCTGAATATTCAAGTTGACCCACAGCTACATTTCCATTCCTGTTTGACGGCGAGTGATGTCAGGTCATGGATGTACAACTAGCCGCATAGGTGACTTTCAAAAACGCTATATCCGGGCATATGACTTAGTTATGTCATGTTCATATAGTCTCCAAGCAGTGTTCAGAGGTGTGTGTGTGTGGGTGTGTGTTGTCAGTGCACTGTACAGTACAGTCAATGCAACCTTGGATATAAATCGATCTGACACACTTTTAAGAGCAGCAAAATGAAATCTCACGCTTGTCAAAACTCATACAGCATAGGCCATATATCCCATGTCAAAAAACACACATACACACACACACACACACACAAAGTTAAATCATATCATTAGAAAACTGTCCTCCGAATCTCGTTCATTTACACTGGAAACTTTATGATATGTATTTCCTCTATATTTCCTCATCTTGAGTAACTGGAACCAAAAAGTGCAACAAACATATGCCACATAAATTCAGACCAGCAGCTGCGGTTAGGCTCACCACAAATATTTGCTTCCAAAAGGTTTAGACAGTCTGTCAAATTTAATATTTTCTTCCACATGTCCAACATTGAACTGCCCTTTTCCCCGCTGCCTCAGATGCAGACAATCAAATCTAAGCAGATCTTTTCGTTTGCAATTTGGCTAGCAGCCGGACGGCGAGGCTCGTTTGGGGAGAGACGGTGGGAGGCTGATGCTGGTCCTGAACCCATGAGGAGAGATCAAATCTGATATGTGCTGCTGTCTAACCAGAGCGTTTGTGCGTGAGGGCGACAAGAGAGCATCACGGCGCTATCAGATCTGTTTAACAGCCAATCAGTCAGAAGGCCTTCAGATTATATGCTGCTGTAACACTATTAGACACACACACACACACACACACACACACGCTCTGTCTGGTATAGCTTTCTTCATCGACTGTTTTCTTTTATTTGTTCTACTTGATAAAACAAAAACAAATATAGTCCAAGTGGCAATGCGTGGGGTCAAAACAAAGTCATGCAATGCAGCACAAAAGCAGCTAGCTCAAGTTAAAGAAGCAGCTAAAGCAAGATTTTTTCTATAGGCCACATGGTTCAAGTGTTATAGGCCAAAATGCATTTGCTTTGCTATAGCGCCACCTATAGGACAATCACTACATTTTTTATTCTATTTTGAGATGCATATCATCCCTACTGATCCAGTAAGTTTAACCTTTGTGTGACTTACGGTTTAGGCTGTGTATTGACATTTTTAGCGCCCCCTATTGTTCAGTTCTTGTTTATACAGAATAAGCCACGCCCCGCTGCAATTATTCCGCTAATTTTAGCCGCCCGTTTGTGAAATCCCACAAAAGCTTTGTGTTTCGATATCATTCTAAATCCGCAGATTCAACACCTCACTTGCCTTAATCATCAAATTAGTCCAGGAGGAGTTCACGAAAGACTGTTTTACATACTATGCAAATTAGCTAAAAATCTCAAAATAAAAAGTTTAGAAACCCAATTAAAAAGTTGTTTGGCTTATGCCAAAGAATTAGAGTTGGAGGTCAAAATGTGTTTGCCTTAACTATAGCACCAATTATAGGCCAATCACTATGCTTTTCGGCCTGTGCCGAGATGCACACCATTCCTACCTAACTACCATGTTTCAGTGTCCAACTCATGGTTTAAACTACAAAAACTATAATAATAAATATAGCCAGATGCGTCAATGAGCGGGGTCCAGGCAAAAGTCCCAAAAAGCAACACAAATATACAGACACACACTCACACTGCTGATGCAAATGTTTATGACATAAAACCACATAACTAAATGAATCATATCAAGACATAAGAAGTTAAACTGTAAAACAGTAAAGTGAAATGATAAAATAAAAATTAAAGCTGCGAATAGACATTTGTGACTTGGTAGTGAAGCCACTTTTTTGTTATGACAGCTTCAGTAAGTTGTGTTTATAAAGAAACTAACCTCTAACAGTGTTCATATAAGAACTGGGTGGTTTTCTATAATTTCATGTAAATTATAAAAGCTCCGTTTTGACATCACATAAACTTATGTAGCACTTAACTGCTCCCTAGAGGTCAAAACGTGTTTTCTATTGCTATATTCAAACTGTAGAACCTGGAGCCACTTTGTCTCGTCTCTGTATGTTTGTGTATATATTTGAGAAGACAAAGTTTACTTTCACTTTGACAATAGCATCAATTATTGGCCGAGCACTATGATTTTTGGCCTCTGGCCAAACTTGCCCTGAAATTTTCAGCTTTCTGCAAGTCATGGTTCGAGCAGCACAATCCATTCTGTGCTTGGGGACGATACCTCGCTCATGAGGATTTAAACCGGCGACCTTCTGATCACGGGGTGAATGGGGCGAATGTCCAACGCCCAACCGTTACACCACCATTATTATTATTATTATTATTATTATTATTATTATTATTATTATTATTATTATTATTAATTATTATTATTATTAAGCACTTTGTGCTTGGACCCCCAATAAATTAAAAAAACCAAACAAATACAAGAGCCCCCTAATTAACCCCTTAACAAAAAACTGTTTCATCATGAGCACCTGTAGAAAATTTCTCCAGAAACTCTAAAATCTCTTGCTTTTCAACGGGCCTAACAGACCCAATGCCCCACAACTACCCCTTACCAACCAACTGCAATTTACCCCACCTAAAACCACCTAACTGACCCGTCTAACAACCCCACCTCAGGGAAAAATATCACGTTTTCCAAACATCATGGGAATCTTTGGTGGCGAAAGTATTGCACACACTGACACAATGAGAAAGAAACAGAGGGAGAGAGATCTGAAGAAGTTAAACTACATTAGTATCATCTCAGATTATGGGTCTAAATCCATCAGATTAGTATTTACAGACCCGTGCCTTTAATCCCTGCGAGGGACTTTCATGTCGTTTGTTCTTTCTCTTTCTCTCTCTCTGTGTCTCTGGAGAACGTCTGAAAGTCGCACCTGAAACGCACCCTGGGGGCTGGCAGCCTCACGTGCTGGGATTCCGGCCAATCCAGCCCGCGTGGGGGCCAGCAGCCAATCAGGAGGCGGCCTGACTGCGGCCAGGCCTCGCGAGTGACTGGAACATATGCTGTTTATCCTCTCAGACACCGCAGCGGAAGGACTAACGAGGGGGAGTGGCGTCAAGCAGCCTTGATGCATGAGAACTAGAAAGCATAGCTAATTGCAAAAGATGTGAGACAAGCATCTCCATATGGCCTGTATACTCAGTAAAATAATAATTTTAAAAAACAAGTTAAAATAAGTGTTGGTGCAAAAAAGCGTCAAAAAAGGCAGAATCAAGAACTATACATGGTAAGAAAAATTCCATGTGCGGCAGGAAAATGTGTAAAAAAATATATATATTTGCAGCGCTGATGGTGGAGATGCCGCCTCTGGACCAGAGAGGGGTGTGAGTTCGAGATCCTGCCTCCAGCACCACCACTGAGACCTGAGCAACACCATTGCTTCTCGGGAAACTTCAGGGTGTTTTTCTGAGAAGAAATTCCCAAAATTACCTAAATGTAAAAAATTAATGGAATGCTGTTGCAAAAAACATCTCAACAAGGGCTTTTTCACTCTCTTTACACGTTTGCAAAATCCGGCATTAAGGCGACATAAGGCGATGTTAAAACCTGTTGGTGTGTGGAATGCCATTTTATTACTGAAGTGAGGAAAACGTTAAAATAAGTATGTCATTGTGAACACACCACAGCACAGCATACACTGCACCACAACCAAATGTGACCTCTGCATTTTTGCAGCACCTGCGTTCCATAAGGAACCCAGCGGTCTGAGACAGGCGAGGAAGCAGAAAACAACGAAAGGGTATTTAAATGTTACATTTCTTTATTAGTCCCTGATACAAAAACAGTCCTGCTTTCGTTCCTCTCCACTTTGTTCACACACTCCGTGTGTTTGTTCTTTCTCGTCGTTTTACACAGTCCTCGTGACTTTAAAGTTTCATTTCAAATCCATTGTGATTGCCCGTTCCCGTCCTCGCCTCCCACTGGCTGGAGCCGCGGTAGACTCAGCCCATTCCACTTGCGCCGTCGTCCAGGAAATCTGTTCCTGCAGCACCGCGTTATTGCACAAATTCTCCTTGCCCTAGATCTTTCTGGATAACAATAATAACAAAAATAAAAATTTCTGTGCTCTACCATCGATTTTTTTTTTAAAAAAGATTGTTAATAAATAAGCACTGGTGATTAAAAAAATGTTTAGATGAGATAAAAATGGAGACAAACAGAAAACAGGCAACATAAAACACACATAAAAACAATAAAACATTAGATAAAGAACAAAGGAACTTTTTTAGTCCTTCTGTCCCATTGTCAGGAGAACAGAACAGAAAACATGTTACTATGGTTGCCTGGCGTGTGCATGCAACTGTATGATGATGTGTTATATTACAGGTGTGTGTGTGTGTGTGTGAATCTAAAAGTGTGTGTGTGTGTGTGTGTGTATGTGAATCTGAAAGTGTGTGTGTGTATGTATGTGAATCTAAGTGTGTGTGTGTGTGTGTATGTGAATCTGAAAGTGTGTGTGTGTGTGTGTGTGTACGTGAATCTAAAAGTGTGTGTAAGTGAATCTGAAAGTGTGTGTATGTGAATCTGAAAGTGTGTGTGTGTGAATCTGAAAGTGTGTGTGTGTGTGTGTGAATCTAAAAGTGTGTGTGTGTAAGTGAATCTGAAAGTGTGTGTGTGAATCTAAAAGTGTGTGTGTGTGTGTGTATGTGTGAATCTAAGTGTGTGTGTGTGTATGTGAATCTGAAAGTGTGTGTGTGAATCTAAAAGTGTGTGTGTGTATGTGAATCTGAAAGTGTGTGTGTGTGAATCTAAAGGTGTGTGTGTGTATGTGAATCTGAAAGTGTGTGTGTGTGTGAATCTAAAGTGTGTGTGTGTATGTGAGATCTGAAAGTGTGTGTCTGTGTGAATCTAAAAAGTGTGTGTGTGTGAATCTAAAAGTGTGTGTGTGAATCTAAAAGTGTGTGTGTGTGTATGTGAATCTGAAAGTGTGTGTGTGTGTGAATCTGAAAGTGTGTGTGTGTGTGAATCTAAAAAGTGTGTGTGTGTATGTATGTGAATGAAAGTGTGTGTGTGTGTATGTATGCAGTCTAAGTGTGTGTGTGTTATTGCTTGTGCATCAGTGTGTTATAGAGCCATGTATAGAATCTAAGTGTGTGTGTGTGTGAATCTAAGTGTGTGTGTGTGTGTGTGAATCTAAGTGTGTGTGTGTGTGTGTGTACTCTGTAACCCCCTGCTGAAATCATTAAAGAGATGTTTAAATACATTAAAAGGCACTTATCGAGCTGAAATAATTCCAATATTCTGGTAACATTACACTATCCTTCAGTACAGAAAAACAAAAATCTCCTTATAAACACCTCACTGCTTACTCTCCCAGTAAGGGACTGGAGTCATAAATCGAAAGCCAAAACCAAAAGTGAAGAACAAAAAACAACACAAAAGTACAAAACATGACAAGAAAAAAAAAACACAGTCTTAAGTTAATTGTCTGTTATGTGACATCAAATATATTAAATTTGTTAACCTAACAAAATCAACGTCTAAACAAGCAACCAGTGATTAAAGCTTACTGTTCATGAGGAAGAGGAAAAGCGGGACTCCCGTCAGCGGTCAGTCAATCAGTGTTAAATCAGCTCGCCGGATTAAATAAAACAAAAATGTACAAATATGAAGTGCCTGAAAACATCGATAATAATGAATAAGGCAACCGTCGACAAATATTAGAGCATCAGTCTCTGCTGCTTGTTCTGAGATTCCTTTGTCTCTTCCCAGTTCGGATATTCCTTTATTTTTGGTCAAAGTGACGAAAAAAATGAGATTTTCAAGCCGTCAATGTGACAGGCCTTTCCACATACAAACGGCGCTGAGAGACAGACCAGAGAGAGAGAGAGGAGAGATTGTCGCATGTGGTACTTTTAAATCTGATGTAAGAGGTGCGCCAGTTCAGAAAATCTCACGATTCGATTCGCCCGACTCGATTCGATTCAAAATTGATTCACGATTCATAAGCGATTTTGAGTTACTTTTCCCATTTGACTGTGGCAGATCAACAAAAAAAAATCACACAATCAAATGTAGTTCGTACTAAATGTAATGCATCATGATGTTTCCCCAGTTTACAACTACAAGAAAACTAATATTCTCACGCTACAATTTACACTGATCCTCAGCATTAAGTCTGTTTTTATACAACACTATTTTAGAATCAGAATGAAGTTGAAGTTTATTGCCAGAACGCTGTCCACATGAAGAATTAGCTCTGTCTGGCGTGTGCTGCGTGCTCCTGATCACTCCTCGCTCCAGATTCCGGGAGATTTGATCTCATTTGTGGGCATCAGGAGCCACTACCAATATGCGGGAGACTTGGGATGTCTGTATTAAATCTATCAATAAGATGCATGCGTGTGATAAGCAATGTGACATCTTTAGCAACGCGTTCTACTCTTTAGCCTATGTTAACTGCGTTCGTAGTGTAACAATGTGATTTCGATACGCCGCCAGCAGAAGATATCACAAAATTCATTTTACCCCGGGATGGAAATTTATCTCGGGATTGGCATTGATAATGTCGCATCAGGGGCCGAACTCCACCTCGTGGTACAGAGACAAAAGGAGAATTGTCAGCGTGTGACTGTGTGGTGTGCCCGTGGTGTAAATAAGATAAAATAACATGAGGCTATTTAGTTTGTTTAATTAAAGGATAAGGCATAGACCTGTTCTATAGTAAAAGGTAGCGTTAAAGTAAACTAGTGCGTTATGTTAGTTGAAAAAATATGATTTTTAAAAAAATGCATGGTCGATTTTTGAATCGTCAGGGAAGAATCAGGATTAGATTTTTTTCTCTTACCGCTACTAGATTAACCTAAAGAAACCACCTTCCTTGACTTCTTCAATCCAGTGTTTTTGCAGAACGCTCAGCACCAGCTTTTAGTCCCTTCAATCAAACCACATGGAGGATATTTAATAAACTACATTTCACAAGGTAAAAACGCTCATTATTTGGGGGTGCGAGTTGAGACCCATTTCGAGTAGATCTTATTAAAGGAAGTTGCTAAAACATTGCCAACAGAAAACAATAAACTACAGACCAAGGTCTTCTGTCAGTGAAGCAGCTTCTCATTTTTTAAGCTTATTGCAGTTAGAGTTCAACAGCTGGTTAATATTTGCAGTAAAACCAAATTTTTGATCAACATCAAAGTCAACACCTATCAGAGCCTCCAGAAATTTCACGATACGCGTCGCCAATTAACACAAATTCAGTCAGTCCCCTCAAATTCATTGTGACCTTGCCATTTTGACAAATCAACACAAATTTTCCACAATTTTTTGACCAATCGTCGTCAAATGTTGGCAAACTCACTTCCTTGTTACGTTTGGAAGAGGCAGGAAACGTGTGATAAAAATGCCTCACATTTACCCTCAAAAATAACTAAAAGGTTAACACAAATAATAGTGGTTATGTCAGTCAGCCATTATCTGAAACGCTTAATCCCTGTCGGGGTTGCAGGAGGAAACTGGAGCCTATCCCGTGGCGGAGCCCGACCCCGGGGGCAGGCACCAACACACAGCCAGGCATATGGGCTGGTTTTGTTCCCTTCATTTTAAGTAGTCGTTAACAAATAATTATAAAGGGGAAAAATTGCAACTTCTTTCTGCAACTGTAACAAAACACCTAAAAACACTGCAACTTTCAATGCAATTTTTTAGAAAAGTCGCTGCAAAATCAAGAATTTTAAGCCGCAACAATCTCAAAAAAGGCCCTCGAAATCCTGGAAGGGACAGCTAATGAAATGACGTGCATTAAACAGAACCAGGGCTGTAGTTCTGCATTTACTAAAATTAATATACGAGCCATAATACTTAAGTGAAATATCAGCTCAAACGACAAATTTGGCGTTTTAAGCTTCAACCCACACATTTGCTGACTTTCTGAAATCCCATTAATGGAATCCTTAGTAATTTTACTCAGAAAAACCACCAGTAAAATTTCCTTCCAATTTCCATCCAAACTATAGTCAAAAATCAAAATTAATTAGGAAGCGTTTAAGCGCCTAAACTCAACCAGGAAAGCACACCTCCGCTCACGCCAACGTTTAACCCAACAAACTGCTCCACAGCACTCGCTGAGAGATGATGAGATGAAATTCAGCACAAATGACTGAACCTAAAGTAGGAATGTTTAAATCACAAATTAATACCTCACTATATCTGTTCATAACTGACTTTACTTTGAAACATTATAACAATCAAATCTACACTCTATGAAAAGTAATACACAAATAATTATGAAAAAGAAATTAAATATTTCTTTAATTTTACAAAAAGATGAACTATTTTGGGTCTAAATTTATAGTTATAATTCATACAGTTTAATACATTTGTAATTTGTTAGGAGTGCTTTTAAGATTTTGAATATATTTGATCAATCGCCTTGTCTTAAGTTCTTGAGGCATAAACCAGGAATAACCAAATTTTTTGGGGAAACTAGAAACTACCACCAACTATTTAATTACAATGAGCACATTACGTGTTTCTAAATCCAATTTATAATACATAATTTAAAAGTCATAAATACAGTCTATTTAAAAAAAAAGACTCCCTTAAGACCTAGACATCACGCAGGAAGGTGCACTTTGTTATTGGCTATTAAAATGCTGAGATGGTGAAGAGTAGATGTATGTTTACAGGTGTTTTCAGCAACTTAAAAGTCACATTTATTCACTGTTAGCTACATTATCAAAAGTTAAAAGCTCAAAAGCATTCATTTTATTGCATTTTTAGATACAGCATCCCTTCAGTAAAAATCAGGTAAAGCAGCAACGGTTTGGAGTGAATTGTAGTGTTAGTGTTGGTTTAGTCGTGTAAGAAGTGCTTAAGATAAAAGTTTTTGCTTTAGTAAAAGTGCAGCAGTGTGAGATTAATCACTATAAGGTTTTTAGCGTCTATAATACATAATTACACGATCGACTGCTGAAAAATCAAGTGTTGCGGTTCAGAATTGTTGCATACATGAGATTACGAACGTACTTGCGTTTTCACCGACTCAGTTCCCGAAACGAATGAACGTGGAGGTTTTTCGCTCATTTTAAAAGTGAAAAGTGTGAAAAGATTTTTACAGACGCCGTTAAGTAGCTGCAGTGTTGTTGGGGACTCGCTAAATTCTCACCTCCTTCTCACTTTTATTCCCTCTCTCCGACTCACTCGTCACACCTCTGCCTTTCAAACGCATACATTAGGAAGACTGGATTGAATAAGAGCAAGAAAAAACGTCAAAGCGAGAAGAGGTGGCGGGTAAACGGCAATGAAAAAGATTTTGTTGGGTTTTTTATCAGAAAGGCAATCAAGCATAGCTAAAATAGGTCCCTTTTTCCAAAAACCACAAATTTTAAACACCCTTCCAAAATAAACGTGCCGGAAAACCACAGAGGCGCGTCGCCGGGAAAGTGTGGTTTGAGGATGGAGAAGAGAGGGAGAAGTTTATAGCACCTCATCCCAGATAAGAGAACATTCCGGAAAGAAACCCGAAATGTGCGTTTTTACTCCGTTGTGAATATAAAAACCAGGTAAAAATCCTCCTCCGCCTGGTTCCGTGGTTTCACTGGGACTTCTCATCCGAGTCGGAAGGCTGGTGGTCCTGCGGCAGCGTCAGGTTGGTGTGCCGGTTCCAGAGCTTGTGGAGTTCCGTCACCTCGGCGTCGCTGCTGCTGGTGCCGCTGTCCCGGAAACTGGCCAGAGGGGGGCGCACTTTCACCCCCTTCACCGTCACCGAGCCCTCGATGTGTGCGCCTTCTACAGAGATACATTCATGGAACAATACTAGACGGTTGTGACCCTCCACCGCCAAAACCAGTAAAGCAGCCATAGCGGAGGGTTCGAGAAAAGCAGCGTTTATGTTGCGTGGGAGTAAAATTACCCCGGATTTTTTGTTTTAGTGTTTGAAACAGTGGAAGGTCTATGCTGTACTGTTGTGAATAAATTTGGCTGAAAAACTTGCACCTTTCCATCCTAAAAATGGGACTTTTTCTTGAGGTGAGAATTCAATTCAGCAAATCTTTAAAGTTTGTGTTTGACAGCTCACTACTTCAATATTTCACGCTAAATCCACTGGTTGACTAATGAAGATATTTCTCCAGAATCCATCTTAAATCTCGAGTTCAGTTAACCTAACGCAGGTAGGCTATCCGTGTGGCTGTGAATGCAGCGTAGGCTACCGTAAATACAAACGTAGCCGCGACCGCACCAAGCGTCTGTGAGTGCTACGGCGATAGTCAACTTCAGAGGCAGATTTCTCCGTTTCTCACTTGGCGTGACAGGAGAAACCCGACTCCTTTGAATGTTGATATCTCAGTCATATGTCGTCCCATTCATTTCATATAGGTATCGTTTTGAAGCTTGATTTATGCCCTTTCATGAAAACAAAATAACTCAATTTTGAAAATTTGCGACTAGCGACTGGTTTTGCCGTGGAGGGTCACATTTAATACTGTTAACCACTAGGGGGCGATTAGCGCGCACTTATGCTTGGACCCCGCTTGCTGCTACATCTGTTTCATATTTTACTTTGAAAAAACCAGGCACTTTCTCATATTTATTAACACTGTCTTGACGAATAATATTTACGTTTGTGATAAATTATTACCTCACATTCTCTTAGCAAAATGTAGCATAATGAAAGAAATTGGCTCTGGGGCGCAGTAACACAGTTCAAAAAAGATCCTCAATTCATCAAACCTACAACTATCAACCTGCTTATTGTTCAGCGGACATTACAACATACACACAATAAACAACAGCATGCACAGAATGAAAAACATGTTCAGAAGATTGTTTCTGCCAACACTCCTGTTTAACTTCAGGAAAAGCAGAAGTAAATCTGACCTCCCGCAGCGACACCACCCCGATGAGCCGGCCGATGCTGGTGACGTAGGCATGATCCAAACCCAGCAGGGAAAATATAGTGTGTGTCTGCACAAAAAATATGACATTCGTGTTTTTAAAATGATACCTGGAAATTGTGAGAAATTTTGAAGTAAAATATTACTTTTGTGACTTGATTTTGGTATCTACAAAGGAGTCCACTGATGAATTCACCTCCACCAGCTATTTGGTCATGTGGAAATTATAGTAATGTGCCCGGGTGCTTGACTCCAGTGTTGCTTCTCATACAGTTTTCAGGCCCAATATGCAGTAGAAGCTGACGGTGCATATATAACCAAAAGCATTAGTCATATGGATAGATGTTTACTGAATTCTACTCATGCTACCATTGCAGACATATTTGCGGGAAACAGTCTCACAGTGTCATCCAAGCATTCTAAATGGACCCTCCTATTCTATTCTGATTAAAATAGTGTCATACAAAGCTGTATCTTTCATAAGACAATACACACTTGTGCTGTATCTGTCGTATCAGGAACCAGTAGTGCTTCTGTGCTGGCTGATAAACTGCTGTGTTGGAAACTTTTTTTCCTCTGGTCCCTGGGTAAGATTGCTGAAGCTAGCACTAACACCAACGTTATCTGGGACTCATGAAAACTCAGTTGGCTTACGTGCATTTTCTTCGGTTCATCTAACATAGAAAACCAATCAAACATCATTCGCTAAACTTAACAGAGAAGTCCACATCTGTTCACATGAGCACATCTGTTCACCTGAGCCCTTGAGTCCTGTTTATATGTTGTTTGATGGTTTATTTGTTTGTTTACATGGGAAATATATTTACTATTGTCTATTTATGTAAATAATTTTGGTGACGTTACCATATTTTAAGGAGCTATTGGGCGTGCTTTGCAGTTTTCAGTTGATTTAGCTTTGCAAATCATGGTATAAATGTTAGACTCCCATTTCAGGGCATCTGCTCGTCCTTCATGATTTATTGTGTGCTCTGTCCAGTCTTACTGAGAAATATATTTACAAAAGTTCTTATTACATAAGGCACTGTCATACTTATGCTTAGTTTTCTAATGGAAAGACAGCAGACTAGTTAACATGTGATGACTATGTCAGTTCCATTTGGAAAAAAGATGCTATCCATGGCCACTTATATAATTAGTTACATGATCTCTGACGGTGTGACTCATCTCCTCTTCTCTCTCATGTCTTCTCATTTTCTGGTCCAAATGTCACATATTCTTCCTTCAACAGTCATCTTGACTGCATATTCATTGTCATTCACACTGATTCCCCTTGCATTCGTGAGCCCACACAACTGTCTCCGGGCCTCTAGATGCTTTGTTTGGGCTCATCTCATCTAAGTACATGACAGACCATGAACTATACACGTGTGGGAGGAGAAACACAATGAGTGGAGGTCAGATTGCAAGAGAGGAGTGAACGGGAGGACAGACAAAGCAGGTAGAACTAGAAGGAACGGGATGTTAAAAAGTGTGTGAAAGTGTGCATGTTTGTGTGTGTGCGTGTGTGTGTGTGAGGGGGTGGGGGGAGCGAGAGAGAGAGAGAGAGAGAGCGAGAGAGAGAGAGAGAGAGAGAGAGAGAAACAAGAGAAAGATAGAGAATGGGGGGGAGGGAGAACAACAAAAAGAAAGATAACGTGAGAGAAAACCAGAGAGAGAGAAGAGATGATAAGAGAAAGGGAAAGAAATGAGAAGAAAGAAAGAAAAAACAAAAGAGGAAAGATTAAAAGGAGAGATCAAGACAGAAATGATAAAGGGAACGAGAAAAAGTAAAAGAAAATAAGAGAAAGCAGAGGAAAGAGAGAAGAAAGGGAGGGAGAGAGATGGACGCACAATACAATCACCAATGTGAACAAACACTGAAGTGTGTGTGTGTGTGTGTGTATGTGCGTGTGTGTATGTGCATGTGTGTGTGTATTTGTGTGTGTGTGTGTGTGTATTTGTGTGTGTGTGTATGTGCGTGTGTGTGTTCACCTCTCTCATGGTCATGTCATCCTCCACGTCTGGGTCCTGCAGCAACAAACACAAATCATACCAGTGTGTGAACAAAAACCATCAACATGTACACACATATACACACCATGTACACACACACTATACACACACACACACATGATGAAAGAGAGTCTGAACCTCTGGTAACCTTAGCAACTGTTGCTGACTGCTCAGACTGAGTGCAGCAGAATTATGTAACCAAACAAGACGACATGCCTGCAGTAAACACACACACTTCAGTATGTCTCTGCAGCAGGTGTGTGTGTGTGTGTGTGTGTGTGTACACATCTGTCAGATCTAATTTGATGTCGTCTCTTCACAAACGTCAGTGTATATGAGACAGTGTGTGTCTTAAAGGCCTAAACCAATAGGCCTTTAAGACACACACACACACACACCAATGTGCACACACACAACAACATACACACACACACCAATGTGCTCACACACACACACATACACACTAATTAGTGATTAATGGCTTTGAACATTGCTTCATCGGTACAGGAATGATTCATTTGTGACCCTCCACGGCAAAACCAGTCGCTTGTCGCAACGGAGATTTCCGAGAAAAAACGAGCGTTTATGTTGCGTGGGGTAAAATGTTGAATTTTTTGTTGTTAGTGTTTTGAAACAGTGGAAGGTCTGTACTGTACTGTTGTGAATAAATTTGGCTGAAAAACTTACCCTTTCCATCCTAAAAACGTGACTTTCTTGAGGTGAGGAATTCAATTCCAGCAGAATGTTAAAAGTTTCTGTTTTGACCGCTCTACTTCAATATTTACGGTAAATCCACTGGTTGACTAGCGTGAAGATATTTCTCCGGAATCCATCTTCGTCTCCCGAGTTCAGTTAACCTAACGCAGGTAGGCTATCCGTGTGGCTGTGAATGCAGCGTAGGCTACCGTAAATGCAAACGTAGCCGCGACCGCACCAAGCGTCTGTGAGTGCTACGGCGATAGTCAACTTCAAAGGCAGATTTCTCCGTTTCTCACTTGGCGTGACAGGAGAAACCCGACTCCTTTGAATGTTGATATCTCAGTCATATGTCGTCCCATTCATTCCATATAGGTATCGTTTTGAAGCTTGATTTATGCCCTTTCATGAAAACATCATAACTCAATTTTGAAAATTTGCGACAAGCGACTGGTTTTGCCGTGGAGGGTCACATTTTATATCCTCTCTCTCTTCATCTTTGTTGTCTATTTCTTTTTCTTGTGTTCTCTCTCTTCTTTCTTGCTCTTTCCCTCCTCTTCTCTTGCTCTCCTGTTCTGTCTCTCCTCTGTATGCCTTTCTTTCTTTCTTTCTTTCTTTCTTTCTGTTCTCTCCATCTCTCTCTCGTTTTCACTCTTGCTCTCTCTCATTCTCTCCCTTGATTTCTCATTTTCTCTCTTTCTCTGTCTTTCTACTGTTCTCTCGCTCTCTTTTGTTCTCTCTTCTTCTGTTCTTTCTTGCGTTCTCTCATCTTTCTTTCTCTTTTTATCGTTCCCTCTTTCATGTTATTACCTGTTCTCTCACATCATCTCTCGCTCTCTTGTGTTCTGTCTCTCCTCTCCTCTTCTTCTTTTCGTTCTCTTTGTCTTTCTCTCTTTAGTTTTTTCCCTCTATTTCTTGATCTCTCTTCCCCCCCTAGTTTTCTCTTTTTCTCTCCGTCATTCTCTCTCTCTTCTCATTTTCTTTCCTTCATTCTTGCTCTTTCTCTCTCATTCTCTCTCTCTCGGCAGACAGTGGATTAGAGTCACACTCACACACACTCTCTCACACACACACACAAGTGATTAATGCCATTACACACTGCTTCATCACTACAGGAACAGCACTATTTCTAATTTTCTCTCCTTCTCACGTTCCCTCGTTTCTCTCACACTCCTTCTCCGAATTCCCATCTTCCCAAAATGGCAGCAGTGACATCACAGAGCAGTCACTCATCACTTCTCTCTCTCTCACACACACACACACACACACACACACACACAGAGTTAATAATCAACCCTTCTTATTCACTCTCCAACTCCTTCACCACGATGAGACTTCTGCAGCATTGGAGGAGAAAAAAGTCACAAAACACACACAAGTTCACTCTGAATAAAAATACACACATGCACACAAAACATCAAGCTGGAAAGCAATAACACTCATCCATCACGTTACACTAAAGCACACGATGAGAGCAGCTACAGGTTATGATCAGAACATTCACACGTCTTAACGAGAGACAGAAGGTATTAGACAGAATGATTAGTTTATGAATAACTGCATGAGCGTGTGTGTGAGAGTGTGTGCATTTTGGAGGGTTTAAGCTGCGGTGTGCGTCTAATTTAGCATCACAACACAGATGAAATACACCTTCCCGTGTTTCTGCTGTCAGCTGTATGTTTAAAGTTGGGTTTTTATTGTAACTTCAGTTCATATTCATATTCTCATTTTCATACTCAAATTTTCAGCTTTGGTAGACTTCACTGTACAAATATCTAGGGACGCTCGATGATGTCACGATGATATCGGAATCGGACGATAATTGCATTAAAGTCTTTGGCATCGGACCACGCCTTCGGTCTTAAAATGTATTGCGTTATTTTGTGCCAAAATTCTGAGCACGCAGTGGAATGTTCTCGTCTTTATGCGTGTGCGCAAAATAACTTGATGTCTCCTTTTTCGGCAACTTAACCTCTTCCCACGTTATTTCTCCGTTTTACCCTTTTTACCACTTCTTCCCTTTCTACTTTCTCCCAGCACACAGCAATCACACAGCTTCACTGGAAATTTAATTACACACTACCCGCAGTGGCACCGTAACTGCCGCGTCTACGGCGTGGTGTTAATGACGTAAAGCTGAGACGCTGTTTCTAGCAGAGTGCAGCGTGAGCGTGCGTGTCAGAGGGAAGGTGGCGTTATGGGTCATGACAGCCGTCTACTTGCAGTAATGTTATGTAACGCTGTCCGGCTCTGAGGACGAGGCTGATGCTGATGATGCTGATGATGAAGATGATGACGGACAGCTCGGCATGCTAGCTCCGACCCGGCCTCCGTGCCGACGTTCACCTTTAAAACGTTCAAAGCTGCAGCGTTGTTTCGATTAAGTGGAGAGTAAAAACTCAAAGGCGATTAGCAGGCACGGGGGCGATGAGGGCGTTCGTCGCTGAGCATGGAGACGAGTGGCTGACGGGACGGGACTCTACTTTTCTGCCCCGCGTTGGGGTTCGCGGCGTGGGGTTCTTACCACGACCAATATCCTGACACGTTTGGGCTTCCTGTGCTCAGGAGCCGCCCCCTTCTCCACACTATTGTTCTTCCACCGGGACACAAACGGGGAGCAAACGTTAACACAAAACTAACGACACACTGAATTAAATAATAAATTGGCAGGAGAACCGAAGTCTCACAGTAACGATGCGGTTGGCTGAGAGAAGAGTAGGAGAGAGACTTTAGACTGGTTAAAGAAAGAAAAAATGAAGAGAGGAATGTGTGTGTGTGTGTGTGTCCTACCTCAACATCCCCGATGTCTGGATGAGCACAGAAGAGACTCTTTAAGGCAATGCCTGAATCCTGACCTGAGAAAGAGAGAGAGAGAGAAGAAGGGAGAGAGGCAGATGAAAAGATAGACAGATTGAGAGGAGGAGAAGGACGGACGGAAGAAAGTGAGAGAGACGCAGAGAGACGAGGGAGACAGATTGAGAGGAGGAGGATGGACAGACAGATGGAGAAAAAGAGAAATAGACAGATGGATGAGAGAAAGAGAGAGATGGAAGTGAGAGGAGAGAGAGAAAGAAATGTTACAGACACGAAAACAATTGGGAACAGCTGTAGAGCACACTGCTGTAAGTGTGTGTGTTCGTGTATTTATGGCATTGTGGGGACCTTTTTATCCCCTAAAATCACTTTTATATGTTTTTTGGGTTTTGTGGGGACATTTGAGAGGTCCCCATGAGGAAAAACGACTTTACAAAAATGTGCTTGTTTTATTTGAGAAACTAAAAGAGGTAAAAGATGTGCTTTTGGTTACTGAGGTTAAGGTTAGGGTTAGGATTAGGTGTAGGTGTAAAATTATATAGTCATTATGGGAGCCTATGGAAGGACCTCACAAAGATAATAATACAGAGATAAGCGTGTGTGTGTGTGTGTGTGTGTGTGTGTGTGGTTACTTGGTAACTCTGAGCTTCTCTCCACCACCGAGTGTCTCTTTAGGGCGGGTTTCAGAGGTTTGGGTGAGACGGCGCGAGACGGACTGAAGGAAGACTCGTCTGTAGAGATCTGTAACACACACATAAAATCACACACACTATGAGGTCAACTGTGGTCAATACAAGCTGCTTTCCAGCCTCTTGCCCTGTCCCCTTGGAAACGGACTTCCTGGTTGACCTTGTGCCCCGCCCTTATGCTCCCCACCCACCACCTCCTATGCCCTCTTGTCCCGCCCACCCGAAAGCCGATTTCCTGGTTGGCCTAGTGACCCCACCCTTATGCCCTGCCTCGCTTCTTGTGCCCTCTTGCGCTGCCTCCTGCCCACCTTGGAAGTCCACCTCCTGGTAGCCCTTGTACCCCACCCTTATGCCCCCTTGTCCTGCCCACCATCGCACCTGGAAGTGGACTTCCTGGTTGCCCTTGTGCCTCACCCACCTCCGGGTTGCCCTTGTGCCCCACCTCACCCACGTGACCGTTCCCCTTCCCTACCTGGAAGCGGACCTCCTGGCTGGCCTTATGCACGGGCTCGTCGCTGGGCGCGGCATTGGCGCTGGACGTTGGCTTGAGCTGGTTCTGAGCGCGCTCACGCAGGTACTGCAGCCGCCTCGGCCGACCCAGCTGCTGAGAGAGCAGAGCCTGCAACTGAGCGCGCTCAATAGAACCCAGCAGGATCATGGACTCTGAGAGTGGACAGAGGCAGAGCCAGAATGAGAGAGAGGGAGAGACAGGTGGACAGTCAGATAGACAGAGAGACACAGTACATCTGACACCATTTAAACACTTCTCAGCTCAGCTCCACTCCGCCCCCTGCTGGATGTTTGTGCTGCTGCACTTCATGTGCCACTAAGAGGTCAGCAGGTCACGGGGACGACCCCTTATGTCATCATAGATGTAACCCCTCGCATGTTGCCATAGAAACGACAGGGTGGTGGTAAGTTTCTGACCCCACAAATAATTTTATTTTTGTATATTAGAAAGCGCGTGTGTGTGTGTCTGTGTGTGTGTGTCTGTGTGTGTACCTGAAGACTCGACGAGCGCGAGTGTTTTGAGTCGTTCTGTCAGCAGGACGTCGTGCAGGTCTCTGTAAGTGCAGTTTAGAGTGATGAACCTCACATCACGAACCATGATGTCCTCCACACGGATATTATACTTTCTACAGAGAGAGAGAGAGAGAGACAGACAAAGAGAGACAGAGAGAGAGAGCGAGAGAGAGAGCGAGAGAGAGACAAAGAGAGAGAGAGAGACAAAGAGAGAGAGAGAGAGAGACAAAGAGAAAGAGAGCGAGAGAGAGACAAAGCGAGAGAGACAGACAGACAAAGAGAGAGAGAGACAAAGAGAGAGAGAGAGACAGACAAAGAGAGACAGAGAGAGAGAGAGAGAGAGAGAGAGACAGTGAGACGCATATCACAATATAGTAATTTCTTGTAAATTTGGTCAACTTTCACAAGTTGTTGGTGTGTTGGTGCTCAGCCCTGCTTACACACATGCTCAAAACACTCTATTTACACTGTTACTGAACGCAGAAGGTGCCACAATTTGTATGCAACCGACAATAAAACGTCAATTTTGCGCTGTTTCAAATATTTAAAAACAGTTTTGGTGACGCACTAATATCCTGGTGCTTTTTAAAATCAGGAATTTTAGGACGCAACAATCTCAAAAAAGGCTCGTCAAATCCTGAAGGGAGTGACAAATATTCCACCATTATATCCTCTGCGTCCGCATCCACGCGGCGCCGTGGTGACTACTACCAACTCTCATCCAAACCATGAACTAATGCCGATGTTAACAGTGTATTTTGCGACACAACGAAACAAATGATGGAGTGTAATATGAAGCGTCAGGCTTTTTCATTTCATCATATCGTACGGCCGTCTCCAAGACATTTTCTGACCTTAAAAGTTACGTTTGTCCCCTTCCTGCAGACGTAGAGTCTGAAATGTGTCCTCAAAATCAGTTCAGGACAGAAATAAGTGCACACACACACACAACAACACACACCGGATCTGGCAGTATTTCAACCCGCTGTTGCCAGCCTGCACCGGTGATGATGCAGTGTTCCCTGAAGATCTCCTCAAACACACCCACACAAACACACCCACACACACACACACACTAACGAATATATCAGCAAATCTCAGGATATTTTCCCCATAAAATCAGCACAGAAAAGAGCCATCGACATGAAATAACATACACCACAAACGTTTATCAAAAATGTATTGGTCAAAACAACCCACACACATCATGTCAGGGTTCCAAAAAATGTAAAAATGAGAAACAACTGTGTGTGTGTGTGTGTGCGTGCGCGCGCCATAACTTACAACTCAATTACAGTATCAGAAATAATGGTTTGTGTTCTGAGCTACAGCAAGGCTGAAGGGGACAAGCCCAAAACACACAGCGTCCATTACACACTTTCACACTCCTGCTTCTGCATCATTAACAATGTTGGTCCATCAAACGTCCAACAAACTCTCTCCAAAAACCGGGCGCTCGTAAACCTCATGGCAGCCTAATTGAGTTATGTGCCCGACTCCCACCACACTGCCAACAAAGTTTCCAACAAGAAGAAAACTTGTTAAAAGTGCAGTTTTGTGTGTGTGTGTGTGTGTGTGTGTGTGTGTGTGTATTTTACAATTTTTTATTAACATTAATTACAACACGGCGGAGTAAATCTTAAATTTCATCACAATACGGTATTATATCGATTCTACGGTCAGTGATTATACGTTTTATGTATATATATATTTTTTATGTTTTTATAAAGGATGCACAATGTGGGAATTATTGGCCGTTGCCGATGTCCGATATTTTTCATGCGTTTATCTACCGATGCTGATAAATGAGCGCGTAAAGACAGGATATTTTGCTCGCCAAAGTTCCACAGCGTGTCGATCTGACTCCGACATCACTGTGCATTCCTAATGTGTCTTGAAATACCAATAAACTTCAATCTGATTCCGATCCAATATCTGCCGATATCACAAAGTCTATTATATGATTTTGATTTGACTCAATTCATGAAGCAGCGAATGATGAGACATCATATTCAAATTTACAACCATCACTTCCATTCATATCAAATCACAAAAAGCTGCTAAAATATCATTTGACGTTTGTATTCTCAGCTCAACGTGGCATTAAAATGAAAAACATCTTCTCTTTTTCAATATAAAGAGTAAAAGATCAATATAAAGAGTTACAATATGTACTTTTATTTTAGATCGATGCTAAGTGATCATTAATCACTGGATCGATGTATCATCACACCTCTGTTATAACTGTGGCAGTTAGTAGCGTAACGGTTAGGGAGCTGGACCGTGATCTGAGAGTCGTCGGTTCAAGTCCCGAACCGGTAAAGGTACCACTGAGGTACTCATGAGCAAGGTACCGTCCCCAAGCACTGCTCAGGTCACATTTGGTTGTGGTGCACTGTGTGCTTTGCTGTGGCGTGTTCACAAAGACAATCACTCACTTACATCACTTAACAGTCAAACATTCCAGTTCTGGTTAGTATGAGTCCCCATTAGTATGAGTGTGACTGTACGTGTGTGTGTGTGTGTGTTGAGAAAGACAGACAGAGAGGGAGAAAGATAGGAAGAGAGGAAGAGACGATGGTGTAAATGACCAGTGTTAAGTAACAAAGGTCTTGTGTAATTCTTCATTTACATACAGATTGTCCATTTACACTAATTGGGACAAGACACCCTAAGATCACATAACCTTCTGAAATAACACACACACACACACACACACACACTACTTTAACACAGTAAAAGGACTCCGTCAGTAAGGCTACACACACCGTGCAGCTTCTCATTAAATATCGCTGGTTACTTTCAGTTACACTGAAACTTTCATCATGTGCTCTGGAAAAAGAGAGACATCCGAGTCCCGGTGACTTCAGCAGCATCTTCCTTCCTCCAACATCAACTAAGCCAGTGACCAAGTCTAAAACAAAGCCTAAATGTTGTCATTGCAATAAAAAACACGTCATTTATCAGGACTAAATCGTATGCATAAAAACTCATGAGGTGTTTATTACTGACCTTTAAGCCCTGAGACAGATTTTTTAACATATTTTTGCTCAAAATAAAAATGTATATAAAATGTGTAGATCTCAGCAGCCACAATGTCTATTTTGATGCTTTTGTTATCATTATAAAGGTAACACTTGTGAGATTACTGTGGAATCATCTTACATGTTACTGGGTCAGAATAAAGGACGATACAACACAGCAGAACATGAAAAAAAATCATGTTTGCCAAATAAAAAAACATTATCTGCGTAATTGGCGGTGTCTCGGCTTTCATATGATATACGGTATGCATGGTTAGCCACAGTAGTATAGATTCTACAGCCGTATTTCTTCAACGTAGACCTACACAGTGTTTTTGTTCTTTACTTATTTACATGTTTGGTGTTGGAATTGTGTTATGTTTAGGTGGAATTTGTTGTTTGAGATTTTTAGACGGTGATGTGGCGCATGCAAATGTTTGTTTACGTTTACCGACTATTTAAAGCCTTCCTGTTCTGCCCCCGGTACCAGGGGCGATCGGGCTGAAGAGCTTTAAGTTATAATGTGATTTATAAAGAGAACATTAAGCCTAACTCACCAGTATTTACTCACATTTCTTGGGACACTTAAATAGTATAAAATTATACAGCCGGAGAACTGGAGGACAGGCAACTCTGGACGAATACAAGTAGGATCGAATGGATGGATAAAGTGAAGAACAAAAAGAAGGATGCAGGGATGGAGGGAGGGAAAGGCTGACTCACTCACAGTGGCCCAAACCAAGCTTGGTGATGTAAGGCAGCTTTGGGCAGACTGGATAAGAAGTGCATGGATGTACAGAGTAAAGAAGACGTAGGGTGAAGGGGAGAGAAAGAGAGACTCACTCGTGGTGTCCCCAGCCCAGCTCGGGGAGGTAGGGCAGCTTCTTGATGCGGATGATGGAGTCGTAGATGGAAGGCTGGAGGCTCTGTGCCACGGCGTTGGCCAAAATCACCGCGATCATGATGGGCAGAATGTGGCTGATCTGTCCGGTCAACTCAAACACAATCACCGCCGTCGACACCGTGTGTGTGACCGCTCCGGATAACGCTGCTGCACCTGTGAACACACACTTTTAATGGAACGTAGATACACGCGTAACTGCACATTTACACATTTCAGTTTTCTTTTGAGAACATTTTTCCTATTTTCCTAAGTCTTTGAAGAATATTGTTTAAAAACTTGATAAAAAGTATTTTGTGGGTAAATGAGACAACAGGTACATTTACTGCAACGGACATGTAGAAGTATTTTCAGAACAAATTTAAGATGAAAAAGAAAAAATTGGCGCCGTCTGTGCCTCTCCTGCATGCTTTCCGTGACAACAATTAACTGTAGGGATGGAGAGATTGATGGATGGAAGAAGGCAGGGAAGGAGAAAGTGATAAATGGATACAGGGAAGGAGAGATGGGTGGATGGATGGATTAAGCGGAGTGATGGATGACAGAGAGAGGACGGAATAGACAGGAGTACAGAGGGAGGGACTGACGGTGTGAGGAGGGATGGAAAGCTAGAGGGATAAATGGAAGAAAGGAACACTTGTGGTCAGACCAACTGGGCTTGGGCTACTTGGGAGAGAGGGACAGAGAAGACCATTCTAAAAGAACTGATCATATTAATAATTAAGGATGCACCGATCCAACTTCTTCAGTTCCGATACTGATATCGGATATTTGGGTTTTGGGTACGGGCCGATCCCGAGCACCGATCCGATACCAGTTGTTAATTTATATGTTGTGTATTTCTCTGTGGGGTGGAGAATCAGGTGAGCGCGGACTGAGCACCCAGCGTTTTTCTGCTCATTGGAGCGAATCAGAGCGTCCACGCGGGCGTTGAACGCTGCGTGCAAAGATTTCCTGGTACCAATTTCTGCCACAATCCAGACGTATATATTTCATATACTATATATTATTTTATTTTATCACTTTTATCACGTTAACACTTTGGACAGCCTGATTACTGCCCCAACAGGTAAACACACAAAATGACAAACTTGCCTGCAAAACACGTAGGGCATTCATTTACATTACTTTCAGGGTTTTTTTTGGAAAAAACGGTTTATTCCTTTAAACACAGTTGTGTACTTTAGTGACGCTCCCTAATCATGCAGCGCTAAAACCATCAGGAACACAGAGATGGTGAGTGAGAGCTGGTGTTGTTTAGGAAATTAAATGGTATAATGGTGTGACGTGATTGTGGGCTTGTAGTGTGTTGCATTGCTTGTTCTGCTCATTGTCATATCAACATGTAGGGATTAGTGTGAACGTTGAACGCATATGTAAACACAGAAAAACCTACAGTTTAACTGAACAGATCGGCTGCATAGTTCAGCCCAATGCCACCGATACCCGATCCAGCTATTTGAGTCGCTATCGGACCGATATTCCTCCAAGTATCGGATCGCTGCAACCCTATTGATAATGGATGACCAGTCAACACTGCCACAGTAATCACTAAACTCAATTAAAAACTGACAAAAGAAAATGTATCGATAAAAACAGCTGAGAAACAAAAGTGAGAGGAACAAAAGAAAGAGAAGCACTGAAGTACACACACAAACTCTGGGAGAGTAAACACACACACACACTAATGCGTTCTCAGAAAGAGCGAAAGATGAAAGGTCCTCGAGAGACGGAGAGAGAGAGACTCTGCTCCATCTTCAAACACTTAGCACACAGAATACTCAAAACACCACCAAGCTGTGTTCCGACACATTTCTTGGTTACTGTGAGCATCCAAAACAACTCAACACTCGTCTAGTCAGCAAACTAACAAGGTTGAAACGAGAGTGAGTGAAGTCCTGCTGTTTAGAGGGAAATAAGCACTGAAATAGATAGTAGAGCAATATACTAACACAGCAAAACTCAAGAACACTAATGGAACATTCTAGGCTAATATAGTGTGTGTGTGTGGGTGTGTGTGTGTGGGTGTGTGGGTGTGTTCCTTACCCACTACTGCATATCCTCCTGGTACTATGGAATAAACGACTCCATCCGAATGAATTCCTTCCGGGAACCAGGCAGCCATGCTCTCTCCAACCAAGCGCCCAAACGCAGCACCTAACACACACACACACACAGTCTTAGGGCCTGTGTACACCAAACATTTTTTGCGCTGGCAGCACCAATCTTTAATACAAATCCTATGAGCTTCAGCGTTCAGGGGTAAGTTTCCCAAAAGCATAGTTGCTAACGTACACCATGTTAGTTGCTGACATACACTATGTTAGGTACTCTATGTTAGTTGCTAACATACACTATGTTAGTTGCTAATGTACACTATGTTAGTTGCTAATGTACACTATGTTAGTAGCTAACATACACTATGTTAGTAGCTAACGTACACTATGTTAGTAGCTAACGTACACTATGTTAGTAGCTAACGTACACTATGTTAGTTGCTAATGTACACTATGTTAGTTGCTAACGTACACTATGTTAGTTGCTAACGTACACTATGTTAGTAGCTAACGTACACTATGTTAGTTGCTAACGTACACTATATTAGTTGCTAATGTACACTATGTTAGTTGCTAACGTACACTATATTAGTTGCTAGCGTACACTATGTTAGCAACTATGCTTTTGGGAAAACACCTCAGAGCGCGCTCTCACACACACACACACACACACTCTGTCTCTCTCTCTTACCAATGACAAAGACTGGCATGAAGGCTCCGCAGGGCACGGGGATGGTGGTGGCCAGAGCAGACATCCAAAACTACAAAGAGACACAACGAGAAAATCCACTCAGTACAACTAGAGAAAAGACGTGGAAGTGTGCTACACTCGCGTCCCGCTCAGTTAAACTCCTCATTTAAACGCTGAGCCCATCTGTAAACCCCACTCAGAAGACAGAGAGAAAAGAGGAGGATAATTAAGACGGAAGCGGTGAGGAAGACTGTGACGCTGTTAAAGAATTTATAGAGAAAAACTCTGAGAGCGGCCGCACTTTTAACGATGACGTACAACGAGACAAAGCAGCAAGAAACTTCAGAGGAAACGTCGTTCTTTGGGTTCTTCCTCTCCGTCTAGTATAGACACACAGAATTCAACACACATCCTAATGGTGATGGTTCCAGCTTACAAGGTTCAGACGACTGAGAGTGGCGTGTGATGTTTTGACATTATGAACACAGCACAGCACACAATGAGAGAACAGAGAGACAATAAGATGAACAAGTGATTAAGACAGAAAGTGAAGGAAAAATAAAGGAAGAGAGAGAGAGAGAGAGACAGAGAAGGAGGGAGGTGGGAGAGAAGGAAGGACAGAGAAAGATAGAGAGGGAAGGATGGAGAGAGAGACAGAGAGAGAGAAGGAGGGATAGAGAGAGGGAGAGCGAAGGAAGGTGGGATAGAGGGAGGGAGAGAGGGAAGGTGGGATAGAGAGAGGGATGGGGGAAGGACGGAGAGAGGGAAGTTGGGATAGAGACGGAGAGAAGGAAGGTGGGATAGATAGAGAGAGAGGGATGGGAAGGAGGGAGAGAGGGAAGGTGGGATAGAGAGGGATGGGGAAGGAGGGAGAGAGGGAATGAGGGAGAGAGGGAAGGTGGGATAGAGAGAGGGATGGGAAGGAGGGAGAGAGGGAAGGTGGGATAGAGAGAGAGGCATGGGGAAAGGAGGGAGAGAGAGGGAGAGAGGGAAGGTGGGAGGAAGGGAGAAGGACAGCAAGGGAAGAGGGGAAAGAGGGAGAGTGAGGGAAGGTGGGATAGAGAGAGAGGGATGGGAAGGAGGGAGAGAGGGAGAGAGAGATACAGACAGAGAGAGAGTGTATGTAATTTTGAAATGACAATTTACATCAACATCAACAGATCACACACATGCATATCTCACACACACACACCGTCGTCCACATGATACACACACACACACGTCGTTCTCCACACGACACAGGCCACCGGTCCCCATGGCGACACTGACGACATCACTTCCTGTGCTGTAACAGAGCCGGCCCAGGTTCTGCTCAGGTTGTCAAGGAGACACACTCGTGCAGGTACCAGCAGATGTAAGTAAGTAAACACACACACACACACACACACAGCTGTAACATCCAATAATCACCAAGCTGTATATGGAATCTTCTAAACAGAATTTTCTGTCGGGTGGAGTCGGCCCCATGATCAGAAGGTCGTCTGCTCAAGTCCCGGATCGAGTCAGGTACCGTCCCCAAACACTGCTCCCTTGGTGCTGCCCAAAAAAGCTGCCCACTGCTCCCTCAGGAATGGGTCAAACGCAGAGTCATATTTGGTTGTGGTGCACTGTGTGCAGTGCTGTGTTCAAAATGACAAAATAATCACCCACTCACACTCACTGAGGTGTCATATGAATATAAAAAACAAGAAGAGCTACAGGAGGCTACAATAAACATGCGCTGGATCAAACTTCACACTAGCTAAGCTCATTATGCCTCCTGTACACTTCCACAGGTTTTCATGTTATTTACTGTGATACGAGCTGCGCTGGACTACACATTAATCATGTAAAAACTGTATTTACATATAAAGCGTGCGGTATACAATATGCTAATTATTCATCTACAGACTGGAGCATGAAAGACAGAAAAGGTTAATGAGAAAAGACAAGGATGTCACTTCACCCAGAGAGAGAGAGAGATGAGAAAGAGAGAGAGAGAAGAAAGCAAAAGAAAGGGAGAGAGAGATGGAGAAAGAAAGAGAGAGAGAGAGAGAGAGAGAGAGAGAGAGAGAGTGAGACAGACAGACAGACAGACTGAGTAAAAAGCGAGGGGGGGGGATGGAGAGAGAGAGGGAGAGACAAAGTGAGAATGAAAGAGGGAAAGAGAAGGAGAGAGAGAGAGAGAGAGAGAGAGAGAGCGGTCTGTTTTTGCCAGGTAAAGAATAGATGTACAAGAACCTAAACCAACATACACACGCACGCACACGCGCACACATACTCTAATAAAAGAGGTGTATTACGTGGTTGACAGATTTACATCATTCCTGCCTGAGAAACACTCAACAATTAAAGATAATTGCAGTGTGAGAGAGAGAGAGGAATGAATAATGAGAAAATGTGTGTGTACTGTACATACAACATATGAATGTGTGTGTGTGTGTGAGTGACAGGAGGTGTGTTCTTATCAGCCAAGTATACCAGCTGTGACTCAAGAGTGTGTGTGTGTGTGTGTCTCCATCGTCATCAATCAAACCCCACTCTGCTGTTCCACTGCTACTTTTCCTCTACAACTTTCAGGCCTCGGGCTCCTTTACTTTTCTCTATTTCCACCCACTCTCACTCCATCACACACACACACACAGGGTTCTTAATCCCTCCTCTTTGCAGGTTTTTTCGCTTCCCATCTCTCTGGTCGTTAAGACTTTCTGCCAAAACTAACTTGGCAAAACTTCAGACACACACTGCATTAATGTCTGCATCACTCTGCATCACGACAACACTCGCACTGTGCTGAGTAATACTCGAGTCCCGTCACACTCGCGTTGAGTCCCGTCACACTCGCACAGTCTCCTGTTACACTCACGCTTTGTCCTGTCACACTTACAGTATGTGTCCTATCACCTTGCATCCTGTCACACTCGCGCTGCCTCCAATCGGACTTGCATCCTGTCACACTCGCTCTGTGTCCTGTCACACTCGCGCTGCGTCCCCAAAAGTATGTGAAGCAACCGTGTGTGTGTGTGTGTAATAAGTCAGGTGCCTGCCTTCATGACGATGAAGATGACGAGTGTGACGAAGACGTTGGCCTGCGGGTGTTTCCAGGCGGCAGCGTGTCCGATGTACTCGAACTCCTCGGCGATGCCCTGCTTGGCCCAGGTGCGGTTGTCAAGCAGCGTAACCAATGACTCCTTCTGAGTCAGCTACAGGAAGTGAACACACAGCAACAGGAAGTCAGTAAGACGTTACGCTGAAGACAGTTATTTTATTATATTTTATTTGTTTGTATCTACCACAAACATAACAGAAGATACATTCTGCTATTTAGTGGTTTTATTTGCGTCATTGTTCAGTAACAGTGTGTGTGGGTGTGTGTGGGAGTGAGTGGGAGTGTGTGTGTTTAGCTAAAGAAAGAATAGGATAATTATAAAAAGGAAGAGAAAGACCAAAGGAGAGAGAGAGAGGGAGAGAGGGAGAAAAGGGAGTGTAGGGGAGAGAGAAAGGAGAGAGGGAGAGAGTAGGGAAAGAGAGAGAGAGATGGAAAGAGCAGAGGAAAGAGCATGGGAGGGGAAAAGAGAGAGAAGAGGAGAATATAAGAGGGGGAAAGAGCAAGGGAGGAAAGAGAGAGAAGAGTGTAAAGCAAGGGAGGGGAAGAGAGAGGAGGAAAGAGAGATAGGTTAAGAGAAAGAAAGAAAAAAAGAAAGAAAGAAAGAAAGAAAAACATAAAGCCCAAAAAATAAAGGAGGAGGAAACTGATCATAAAAATGAACACAAAAGTAGCACATGACGTCCCGTCCCCACATCACAGTGTGGAGAAGAGTAAAGTGTGTGTGTGTGTGTGTGTGGTTAGTAGGGACCAGACTAATGAACAAGTCTCTGCTTTTTCCCTGTTCCTTGTTGGTGGTGTCTTATTAAAATTAACAGCAGCAGGTCCCAGACTCACACACTATCACACACACACACACACAATCATATACACACATACACACTATCACACACACAGTCATATACACACACACACACACACACACACACAATGATATGCACACATACACACTATCACACACACACAGTCATACACACACACACACGATATACACACATACACACTATCACATACACACAGTCATACACACACACACACACACACACGATATACACACATACACACTATCACATACACACACACACACACACACACACACACACGATATACACACATACACACTATCACACACACAGTCATATACACACACACACACACACACACAATGATATGCACACATACACACTATCACACACACACAGTCATACACACACACACACGATATACACACATACACACTATCACATACACACAGTCATACACACACACGATATACACGCATACACACTATCACATACACACAGTCATATACACACAGTCATATACACACACACACACACACGATATGCACACATACACACTATCACACACACACAGTCATATACACACACACACACACACAGTCTTGTATTACTGTCTTTGTGAGGTCTTTCCATAGACACCAATAATGACTAAAGTACATAATTTTACACCTACACCTAATCCTAACCTTAACCTCAGTAACCAAAAGCACATCTTTTACCTCTTTTAGTTTCTCAAATAAAACAAGCACATTTTCTATAAAGTCATTTTTCCTCATGGGGACCTCTCAAATGTCTCCACAAAACCCCAAAAAACAGATAAAAGTGGTTTTAGGGGACAAAAAGGTCCCCACAATGCGATTAATACATGGACACACACACACACACACTTATAAGAGACAAGGTGGAGGAGAGAGGCAGGGGCGGGGGAGAAGAGTGAGAGAGAGATGGAGCCAGGGGTAGGAAAGAAGGAGGGATGGAGATAGAGGGTCAGGAGAGAATGGGAGATGGAGAAAGTGAGAGGAGAGAGAGAGGGAGAGAGAGAGAGGTGGGGAAACCTGTCTATTAATTGATAAACAGGAGAGCCAGAGCACTAGGGCAGAGGATGAGTCACCACACTGTCGTGTGTGTGTGTGTGTGAATGTGTGTGTGTGTGTGTGTTACCTGGCCTGCCATGAACTGTCCGAATCCAGGTGGGAAGGTCAGAGTAGAGATCAGGAGTGTTACAAGAGCGGGATACAATAAACGCCTAAACACACACACACACACAAATATGCACGTTACCCACAAAGCATTACACTTAACATGTTCATACGGAGATCTGTTAGCAGATCAACACTGTGAGCCAAAAAGGCAGCTTGGTAGCTTTAGCAATAATTTGGCGAAAAGCTGCTTTCAAACATTGCTCCTGCTTCTACTGCATTCAGAATTAACACTGCGTGACATCACACGCCTGGCACTCGCCCACATCACTGCTCCAGGACAAGCGCCGTTTCAGCACCAGGGATATCGGTAGCTTGTCATCACCAGGGACGCAGCTCCGCCCTTAACGGCTGCAGAGTAATCGACGCCTCGTTAAACCTCGTGAAGGGGAGGATAAAAGAAGATCCCAGAAAGCACCACGCGGTCGGCGAGTGTCAGACACCCAGTGCCCCTGCACCCTGACCACTAATTCTGTAAATTTGTTCCCTCTTTCTCTTTTCATGCCCTGAAATCACGTTCCCTGCACCACGATGGACGTCAAGACCCACCCTCAAAACCCTGGAGAACTTTCACGCGGCGGCCTTTGCCCCCGCAATAATAAAAAAAAGAGCCCCTTCGGCTCGTGTTAAACTCCCTCTCTGTGTGTTTGCGCATTTATTCCACAGGAACCCGCCACAATTAGTACCAAACTAGCATTATGTTGGGCACAACGCCCGAAACGTGTAGCTCCAGGAAGATGCGAAATGACAAATACCACAAACCATATTAACCATACATGACAACTTTAACAGTGAAGGTAGTGCAGCTACACATTTAAGGCGTGGTGGTGCAGTATGAATATATTTAGCACACACACACACACACTCACTTCTTCATGAGGAACTTGTTAATGGTTTTCTGTTTCCTGATGAACTGGACAATCAGTCTGTTGAGATAGACGAACAGGGCACCACCAAAACCGCTGGCGATCCTACACACACACACACACACACAGTATTACAACAGGAAAACATCACAGGGACATCAGGGCTTTCATTGGTCTCTTAACTAAAACTCCTAACCAACTTCAGTTTCTTGGTAGAGCTGCAGTATGCTAATAAGCTCATACATATTTATTACAAACGAGCAAAACTGCTCATGAATAATGAATGATTAATGAGGAAGAACCTTTATGAAGAGCTTGTTAAAGCAAGAGTGAGAGAGAGTGAGACTGTGTGTGTGTGTGTGTTTGTGTGGGGAATTAAAAGACATCTTAACATCTGTTATATTCCCTTCGTGAGCTGTGTTCACTGCGCTGTAAAACACACTGAGCAATTACCACAGAACAGAGGTTTTACACTCCAACACCAACACAACCTGCAGCTTTAATAAACTCGTTATGCAAACCAGCGGCCGGCGGACTGCCACCACGCAAAGCGCCACCTGCCAAAATTAGACATAACCAGATGGGTAAGAGCTGAAACGCAAAGGATTCTCAAAATGTGTTTTTATTTTGTACAAACAGCACCATCCACTACTTTTACATTCAGTGCTGCAACTAATCCAGTTAACTTAACCAGATATATAAAGCTGTGTATCATTTGTTTTACTACTACTACTACTACTACTAATAATAATAATAATAATAACAATAATAATAACAATGTTATTTGTATAATACTTTATATGCGATTATTCATATAATACAGCATCCAATCATGCATAGAAATTAATACATTAAGTATTAAATCAAAAATAAAGTTAGTTATTAGAGAATTAGCAGTTGGACTTTAATAAGTTAACAAATAAGAAAGATGAAAAGAAATAAAATAAAAGGAAAATATGAATAAAAAGAAATTTTAACAATGAAATATTTTTAAAGCAACTAAAAATAAAATGCAAGTAAATGATTGTGGAAATTAGGGAGAGATGCTGTAAGTACAAATACTGAATTTTAAAAGCCAGGCTGAAGAGATGAGTTCGTAAAAGCTTTTTAAAAATGTTTGGAAGTGGTTCAGCTTCTCTAATTACTGCGGGTAATGTGTTCCATACTTGCATCATGACTAAACAAAAACAAATAACAAGCTGTGTTCTGACTGTCTATTTTTACGGTGAAAACGTGAGAAATGGTGTGAAATGGTGTGAAATGGTGTCACGTGGAAATGACCGTTACACACAAACTGTACTGTGTATGTACCGTATATTTTCAGAGGAAAAAAGATAGATAGAAAGAAAGAAAGAAATATGTACAGAGGGAAACATATAGAGAGAGAGAGAGATGAAGAAAGAAAAATACAGTACAGTATACAGAGTGGAGAGCGCAAGTGAAAAAGAGAGGGAAAAAAGAAAGAAAGAAAGTAAGAGAGGCAGAACATTGGATTGGGAGAGAGAGAAAAGCAAAGGGGAGAAGGGAGAGGGAGTGAGTGTGTATGAGAGAGAGAGAGAGAAAGGAAAGGTAGGTGAGAGGTAAGTGAACGAGAGAGATTGTGGAACAGTAAGTGTTATTATCAGGATTATGCAGCAGTGATGCCGTAAAGCAAAGCGTAGGAGGACAACTTCAAAACACAGAAAAAGAGAAAAGTATAAAGAGAAAAGCGAGGGATGAACACGTCCTGACAATCTGTAATGCCTCAAAACCTGAGAGATGGCAGGAGCGAGTGCATTGCCTTTCATCTTTAATCTATACAGACAACCCTGCCTCTTTCTCTCACACACACACACACACACAGGTATGAGTGATGTAATACAGTAAGGGTGGACCGATTATCGGGGGCTGATATTAGGCATTTTGCCGATTATCGGTATTGGTGTTTAATTTTGACCATCACCGATATGAAGTCATTACCAGGTGCGCTACCGTGGCTCCACTGCCGTCTCTTCTCTCTGTGCCGTTTGCTCTCGACTCACTGCTTCATTTAATGTCCCGCCCACAACAGTCTCTGATTGGCTATATGTCACACGAGTAGTAGCCAATCAACACTGAAGCCTTGTCGACACTCACACCACACTCACACACGAGAAGCAGGAGAAGAGGAGAGGTGCAGCTGGGCCTGGTGTTTGTAAAATTCAAACATTTTTTCGGATATTGGTTATCGGCCCCATTAACTACCGATAATTAGTATCAATATCGGCCCTGAAAAACCAACATCGGTCGACCTCTATAATACAGAACGTGAGCCATCGCTCTGCTTTAATACACATCCGTAATACACGTTACTTTTAAACCATAAACGCTGCGGCTCTGTCCCAAATCACACACTACACAACTACGATACGTTTAACACTGCCTTCTGAACATCTCACACACACACACACACACACTCCATCATATACACACACACATGCAGTCTTACCCAATGACAGCAAAGGCTGGCAGCTCCTGAAGGTCAAAGGGAAAATCCAGGCGGAAACGAGTCTTGAAGAGAGCAGTTATGGTCTCTACACACACACACACACACAATAAATGTTATCATATTCAAAAATAAACATCAATCTAGAGCAATACTTTGATTTAATATTCAACAAACCCATGGCTTTGATCCAAAATGAAAAACCTCACATATTGCAACACTTCATACAGAATAGAACGTATATTTTAGTAAAAGAGATGATTGTTTTTCATTTAAATGTCGGTATGAGCTCATAAATATTTGTGATTTGATACGAATGTGGGTCATTCTGTTAAAGACGCTGTCTGATGTCGATCTCCAGCTCCTGAATTCAGTCGAATCGAAATCATATCGTCACAGACTTTGTGATATCAGCACGTATCGTATATAATACTGTATCGTGATAAAGCTGACGATTTTGACCCCTAATACACACCTGCTAATATGTTTAAGGAACACAGCCCCACCCAAGAATACACACACAAACACACCTTCATCCCGGTTCCACACTGCCAACACTCTGAAGATAAAGGCACTGAAGGTAGCAGCAAAAAATCCTCTCCAGTAGTTTCTCACCGCAAAGAAGGTGGAGGTGACCTCAATGCTGAAGAGCACACCTGAAACACACACACACACACACTTCAAGTTATAACTAGAGATGCATTTCCACAAGAAAATGCCAGTTTTGTAGATGTTACATGAAAACTGGACGAGTAGAAAGACTTTGACTAAAGAGTGTGGGGTGTGACAATTAGAGATATGCAAAGAGGATCATGGGCCCTCGAATCACATCGAATTTGGTGGCTTTGTGAAGAACAGCAGCTGCTCAGTAAAGCGTAAAAATTTGAGCTCCGTGTTAGTCTATGAGGAAAAAATGGACGGAACTTACAAACGAGTGTCGATAAGCACTCCAACACTGCATAGGCCACACGTTTTAGAGTTGGAACAAAGTTTCTAGCGTAAAAACTGTAGAAGGAGTAGCAATCAGGAAAAGTGTGTGGAATAAAAAAAATTGGGAAACCAGTGGGAGTGTTCACACGAATCACATAATTTCTTTGCAATATAGTATTAAAAACAGCATATTCATAATAGATAAAAGGAAAGTTGTCTAAATTTCTTGTTTTTCATATTAAAGATGCCATGTGTTAAAGTCTGCCTCCAGTAGTCACAGCCAGCTGCTGAAAATCAGTAAATAAAAAAATCAGACCCTCCAAATCAATCCAAAACCCTACTCGCAACTATTAACGCGAATTCAGCCAATTCCCGCGAATTCATTACTACCATGCAAATTTTGACCAATTACAGCAACTTTCCACAATTTTTGACCAATCACTGTCGTTTCCCGCAAAACGTTGAGCCATACGTCAGTGAACTCACTTCCTTGTTACGTTTGGAAGACGCAGGAAACGCGTGATAAAAAACGCCTCACATTTACCTTCAAAAATAACAATGATTAATGGTTAATAAAAATAATAGTGGTTTTGTTCCTTTCATTTTAATTCATTTTTAAACAGTTATTATAAACGGAACGCAAAGTTTTCCGCAACTTTATTGCAACAAAACGCCTAAAACACCGTAATCAGCCGTTTTAGTCCACAATGATCTCAAAAAAGCCCTGTGAAATCCTGGAGGGACTGAATTAGTTATGTCTGATGTACAGCAAGCAGCTTTAAATAGATGAAACGTACACACGGCACATTTAATGACGTAAGTGTTGTGCCTAAATTAACACAATGTCGTTTGAAAGTTCATTTACAGTTTGCACAGCTTTCATGAACGCACACATTCGTATACAAAGGTGTGTACACGCAAACAACGACATAACACAAGATGTAGAAGACACTATAAAGTCAGGTGTGTGTGTGTGTGTGTGTGAACTCACCTCCAATAGGGGCAGCAAAACAGCAGCCAACGCCAACAGCGCACGCAGCCGCCAGCATCTCAATGTTGCGAGATTCATTCTGTTAAACACACACACACACACAATTTACCATCTTACTGTGTACGTGGCACTCACACAACTGAACTGAAAAAAATGTAAATAAATATACAAAATGCATGCTCGCATAACACACCAATACACACACACACACACACACCTGTATTCTTAATTAAATTCCAATCCGATATACACTTGTTGTGCCTAACTGACTGTTGGCATGAGAGAGAGAGAGAGAGAGAGGAAGAGGAAAAGATGAACAACACAATTATAATGGATGAAGGAAACATTTTCCACACAAACACAAACCGTCACACACACATTTCATCTTTTTCAGCCTCACATGCTAATTTATGTCTCAGTTGTTAACCACAATTAAGACTCCGCCTCCCTCACTAATAACCACACCCCTATAACCAAGACTCCGCCTCCCTCGCTAATAACCACACCCCTATAACCAGGACTCCGCCTCACTCATGAAGACTCCGCCCCTAATAAAACACCTCTCACTAACAACCACATCTCTATTACCATGACTCCGCCTCTCACACAAAGACTCCGCCCCTTCTCCAAGACATCTTTCACTAATGACCACACCTCTTTAACCTAGACTCCACCCCTTCCCCTAGACTCCACGCCGGTCACTCATAAACACACCTCTACAACCAAATCACTAGTATCTTTTGCTAATCTGTCCACATTCCAGAAGATGCTCAAAATAATCTGACGTCAAGTTGCAACATAATCTCACAAATGATGTTGATGAGTCATGCTCAACACAAACATGAGATATTTACAAAAATGCAGGAAAATGCATTGACGATGGACAGGTGGTCGCCCTGAGCAACACTGTTACGAGGACCCGATGCGACAGACGCCTACACACACATTTCCTGTGCACTACCGAGGGGATTAGACTTGAGGGGAGGAAAGTTGGACAGTGTTTTCTGTGTTCTCCATCTTGTGATTGTGCGAGCGTAAATAATAAACGCACTTCCTGTTAAAGTGTGTGGGGGGGGCATTAATGACGTGCATTGTGGGAAATGAAGGTTCTAGCACAGCTCCTGACTACACTCCTTACCTTAATCCCGGTCAGGTTGGGGTCCTGAGAGTGCAGTGAGTCGGGAGAGAGATAGAGCAGTGAGTACACACACACACACACACACAGGAGGGGGAAAAGGCAGAGGAAAGGCTAGTTCTCTGCAGCACTGCAGAGGCTGAATTATCATTCCACACCACGCAACAAACCAACCTTTTTTAATGTGTGTGTGGGAGTGTGTGTGACAGAAGGATGTAGGGTACAGTACGGGTGCCAGATGAGTCACACTGAGAGAGAGAGAGAGAGAGAGAGAAGGATGCAGTGAGAGAGAGAGAGAGAGAGAGAGAGAGAGAGAGAAGGATGCAGTGAGAGAGAGAGGGGGGGGGAGGGAGGGAGAGAGAGAGAGGGAGAGAGAGAAGGATGCAGAGAGGGGAGGAGAGAGAGAGAGAGAGAAGGATGCAGAAAAAGAGAGAAAGATACAGAGAGAGAGAGAGAGAGAGATACAGAGAGAGAGACAGAGAGAGAGAGAGAGAGAGAGGGAGGGAGGGAGGGAGGCATAAAAAGAAGAAGAAGGAAAGAGGGAGAGAAGTGTGAAAGTATATGAAAAGAAAGAAAGAGACAGAGAGAGAGATGCAATGCAGGTGGGTGAAATAAGGAAAAAGGAAGGGGAGAGGGAAAGAGAGAGAGAGATGGATGGATGCAGTTAGAGAGAGGAGTGAAATTAATGCAGTGAAGAAGACAGTGTGTGTGTGTGTGTGTGTGTGTGTGTGTGTGTGAGAGAAGGAGAGAGAGATGGATGCAGTTAGAGAGAGGAGTGAAATTAATGTAGTGAAGACGGTGTGCGTGTGTGTGTGTGTGTGAGAGAGAGAGAGAGAGAGAGAGAGAGATAAGCGGAGATAAGAGAGGAGAACTAGGAACAGGGCACTTTTCATGTTGCATTCTTTCAGTTTTCTCCCTAGGCTTTACTTCCTCCTCCCTCTCTCCTCTCTCCTCCTCCATCATCTCTTATGTCATCCTCTCAGCTTCCTGCACTAAGTGCAGTGTGGGTAGAGAACACACACACACAGGCACACACCTCCGACTCCTACATACACTTACCTGGACTTGAGTTAATGCAAAAAAACAGTTTTATCTGGCTTTACACTCCCCCAACATTGGGACTCCAGTTAGCTCAATAATACTCTATATTACACACACACACACACACACAGTCTCTGACAATCAGGCGTATTGTTTTGCTTGCCTCCAGGTCATTTCTGAACATTTAACACTGCATAAACATTTACTAATTACCTCATAATTCCCGAAAAGTGACTGTGAACTTTTGCTGAGCAGCGTATTTTAGACTACTGGGATATTTTCATGGACCCTCTTGGGAACACACACCACGAAGATGTAACAAGCCTGATGTCAATTACAAAAAACCCAAGAAGCTGCAAATCAATAATTGATGATGGTTTAATGAACCTTTCGATTTTAACACATTTCTTCAGGAAGAGCGATTCTTCAAAGCTCCTGAAGCAGCGAGCAGCAGAAACTGATGTTAAGAGTGTGTGTGTTTCATCAAGAAATGTTGTACAGTATGTTATGTACAGTAGTGCCTTCAACTGTGCTGTATGTATCTGTGTGACACACACAGGGAGAAAGAGATACAGGGAGAGAGTGCAAAGTGTGTGTGTGTGTCTGTTAATAGATCATAACATCTAAAATGTGTCAGATGCTTATTAAGCCATCTGGGTGTTGTAAAATTAATACCTGTGTGTGTTGTTTATCTGTCGTATGTTTGGTTGTATCGTGAGTATGTGTGTGTGTGTGTGTGTGTGCATGTGTGTACAAGTGTATAAGCGTGTACTTGTGTGTATATGTGTATATGTAGGGGTGGGCGATATATATCGAATATACTCAATGTATCTCGGCCTGTTCCACGTACGATGTAGTAAATGACTATATTGCGACCATCGATTATAAATCCTAACGTTACTGTTAAACAGACAGCATGTACTTCCTGTTTTGCTTTTCTGCCTCAAACAGACAGCTCACTCCCATACATCAAGAAAACTTCTACTTCTAGGGCGCAGGTATACGTTGCTGATTTCCTGAATCGATTCGATTCCGATTCACAAGGTCATGATCCGATTCAGTTCTCGATTGATTTGATATCAATTTATTTAGAGATTTCTTTGCGTCAATACTAGTTTTTCTTGGTTATAAAATAACTTGAGTCGAGCATATCCCTATGTCGATGGACTTCCTGCACCAAGCCGGTGATTTGAGCGAGCAACTTCAGCCATGGCTCTATTTGGTTTGGGTTTAGCGGTCTCGCGTTTACAGCTCTCCTTACGCGGTCGCGAAGTAGTGCATAACCGCGGGAAAAGATCGATCCGCTAAATTTTTACCCCAGATCGATGTCATTCGTATTTTCGAGCGGTCGATATTGATCGGTGAATCGATTTTTGAACCCAGCCCTACCTAGCACATGCGTGTTTTGTACCGCTTTCGTGTTTCGTTTGTCTGCTCGCTCCCGCACCTATGGCGTCACATCAATGCCAAAACTAGAGCTCGCAAAATGGCTTGCCTCAAAAATTTCAGGTGTAGAATTTTCAAATCACTGAGACAATTCATGGAAACGAAGAGAACAAAATTAAGAGAATCGAGTGCTGTGAACGTTTGTGTGTGTGCGCAAACTGTATTTTCCTCTTCGAATATCTTTTTCCTCGATGTATTTAAATGTTCTTCTTGTTTGATAGATTACCCGTGGCGGCTTTTTTTGCTCAGGTAGAGACTTCTCGCGTCTTGTGGTTTAGCCCGAGGTTTGGCAGTTTTGGGGGCGGGTTTGCTGCAAGTTTCTGCCTCGAATCCTATTGTGTGGCTCCTGGTTTTATGTGATTGACTGCCGCGCTAGACAGTTTCTACAGAAAAAACAAAGATGGAGTTATAGTTACTAGTTTATCGACCTTATAATTATAATTCAATAGTTAGATTATTTGTAACCGCATAATCAATGGCTCCCCTTGCCCAATATAAAAGTTTGCTATATTATACTTTGGTTTAAAATAAAAGCATTTACTATAATGTTAAACTTTGAATCATTGTTATATTAGTGTCATTTTATACAACATAAATTGAATTTATCATTTATACAGTGATTTAGAGGAAATTTCAAGGTATTGAGATATATATCGTGTATCGTGATATAAGCTTAAAATATTGCGATATTATTTTTATGCCATATCGCCCAGCCCTATATATATGTATGTATGCGTGAACGTGTGTATGCATGTCTGTATGTCTACGTGAGTGTGTATGTACGTATCGTATGCGTCGTAAAAATACGTGTATCTGCGTTTGTGTATATATATACATGTATGTGCATGCCTGTGTCCGTGTACATGCATGTATGTATATAAGTGTGTGTACATGTCTGTGTGTGCATATGCCTGTATTTATGTGTGTGTGTGTTGCTGTGTATATTTGTGTGCACATTTGTGCAAATATCTGTATGTATCTGCATTAAAGAAGTGCGTGTGTGTGTGTGTGTGTGTGCCTCTTGCCCCAAAGGCATTCCGCTGCCCAAGGCACAGGTGAGGCCGATGACTTTGGCTACGAAGGTTTTGAGAGTGAGATATTCCTTTAACACCACTCCTCTCAGGATGGTCTTCATCTCGGGGATCCCTGAGCCTGGGAGAGAAGCGAATAAAGACTAAGGTTTATATGACAAATACAGAATCTTCAATCTTAAATGTATAAAATGACAAATCAATTTCCCATTCATTTATTAACCTGAAACAACATCTTGTATCCCATCATTAATTCTTTCATATGATACTTATTCTATTTTACACATATTGAAGCTGGATAATATGACAAACATCACGGAATATTTGACATTTCATCGAGCTACTATTTTGATTCTTTTTATGCTTAATTATTCTATCAATTTTTCTTGTCAATTAATCGGGTAATCTGATTTAAAAATTAAAAGACAATACATTTGTTTTTAGGCTTATTCTAGTGTGTGAGTAGAAGTTAGCAATACATGCTTTATACTGTTGTATTTAGGACGCCCTGCACTACTCACAGTTTGATGTGTAAATGCTGATATAGTTAGCAAATCAGCATTTCTGTGAAAACTGACTCCTTTTTTTAACTAAGTCAAAATAAAATAACAATAAAGAACATTGTTTATTGCTGAGTTACTGAAGTTTTATGATCTATTATTGTCTGTTATTATCTCTTTAGCGTAACATTCTAACACTTCTTTATCCGTTTGGTATCCATCAGAATACAGAATAACTTTTTTTGATGAATAAATTTTCTATATTTCTTTTTTCCTATTGATTACACTAACATTATAAAATTTAAAAATCAGTCAATTAAAACTGAAGAAATACTTAGGATTTTTTGGTCATTTTTAGACCAATTGAATCCTATAAAATGTGCTGCTGGCCTTTCCTGGAAGAGAACTACATTTCTACAATCCCCTCTGGCCCGCAGAGCGCGTCACAATGAAGCTTTAAGCGCGTGTTACAGAATAAACTATGGAAAATCTATGGGAAACTCAATAAACAACATTTTACATTGCAAACATGTCATTTATGGGTTTTTACGTATTTACTTCTGTTTTTGTGCACAGAATATCTCACAAATACTTTCACGTGCTGAGGATCAGGTCTTATCCTTGACTCGCCTCTAAAACAATAATAATAGCGTCTAAATGTAAGAAACACAAGCCGGTATACCTTAGAGTACAATAGATGCGACAAAGCTTCGATTCTAGAAAAATTGCCTCGACCATTTTTTGTAATCGAATTATTCGAATAATCGTTTCAGCTCTAATTTCACCTCAATGATTTACAAATAATTACCTTCTATTATTAACCGTCATATTTTTACTAATGAAAGACCAGATATCTTTGTGATTTTAAAATAATTAAATATGAATTATTAATTAATAATAATGAATGATGTAGCTGGGTGGGACGGTGGCGCAGTGGTTAGCGCTGCTGCCTCACAGCGAAAGGTCCGGGGCTCGATCCGAAGATTCGTGGCCCGTCTTCCATGGGTTTCCTCAAGGCGCTCGGTTTCCTCCACAGTCAAGACATGCAGTATAGGTTAATTTGGTGACTCCTAAATTTAAGCTATAAAGTGCTGAATGTGGGTGTGATTGTGCAGTGCCTGCAAAAATAGAAATCTTAACAAACCAGAAAATCTTAAAAAAAGAACATTAGTCTTGTTTTTTTTTTATTTTTTTATTTTAAGAATAAGCAACTTGACTAGACTTATGCGTGTGAGATAAATAATCTAATTTTAGAAACATTGACTACAATTATCTTATTAAGAAACTGATTGCTTTGCTTGACTGTCATGAGGACCTTACCATATTATCCTTTTCTTCATCTTATTTTCTGACACTGATTTTTTTTGCAGTGTGTATTGTGCCCCTGCAGTGAGTTGGCACCTGCCCAGGGTTGGTCCCCGCCTTGCCCCTGTAGGTTCGCGGAATAAATTTTCGATTAACTGCCCAGCCATAGCATGTAGAGTGTGTGTTAGAATAAACAGCACATACAAATCCTCCTCCTCCTCAAATTTATAGTGCATTAAACGAGCGTGAGTGTGTGAGATACCAGCAGCCTGCGGTGCCACGATGTGTGTAAATCCTGCAGAGAAGCTGATGAGAACTACAGGGTAAAACCCGAGCCCAGGCCAGAATGCTGCAGAACCACATTACTGTCCAAACCCCCATACATCCACTTCTGGGCTGGAGAGAGAGAGAGAGAGGAACATGGTTTAAATTACGAGGGGGTATTGGGGGGGGGTCTGATCCCTGCAATCAAGACCCAGACCCCCCGAAGAGACAAAAACACCACCTCTCGGAGGTTGAAAGCATCAGTATAGCTGGCAGTTGGTGGCGTAACGGTAGGGTGTTTGCCCGTGATCAGAAGGTCGCAGGTTCGAATCCAGGGCTGGTAAAGTTACCACTGAGGTCCTCATGAGCAAGGTACCGTCCCCAAGCACTGCTCCCCGAGCGCTTGTTAGCTGCCCACTGCTCCATCCCGCGGATGGGTTAAATACAGAGGTCTGTTGGTTATGGTACACTGTGTGCTGTGCTGTGGTGTGGTGTGTTCACAATGACAAATAATCACTCCCCACTTTCACTTCCTCTGTTACTGTAAAACTATAAATGACGTACAGTAAGTCCACCTCCCTCTCATCATATAACAGGATTTCAGACAGAGCTAATGTGGAGCGTAGCCTTTCTGAACCTCTTCAGTGTTACTAGAAGCAGCAATTTGTGGATTCATTCTCATCGTGTGACCGGTTGGTTGGTGTTGCGCGTCATGCTGCCGTTTGACGCGTGTGGGTAAATGTAAGTAGCAGCTGAAGTCTAGTCTTATTTTACAACCTTCATGTTCTTGTTGTAAGTGTTTGTTCTACGGATGCACGTTAACGTCTGGAAGTTGAATTATTCACCGTCGTCTTTCAGACTGGCTGGAGTCAACGCGTTGATGATCAGCTAAGACAGACAGACTCTTTACATTTTATTTAGATTTTATTTTAGTACGTGAAGGATCTGAAATCCATCTCCAAAAAACAAGTCCTGGAGTCGAAAACACACACACACACACATCGGGTCACTGCTTATTATGGCCAAAACGTTAGAAGCGTCTGTCCTCAAGCTATAACATCTTCAGGACATGACACCACAACTTTCTGCCTGTTTATTACAACACAAACACATGTGACCTTTTCCCGTCATATATGTAAACACACACACACACATACACACACACAGGTTAGTTGGTAATCGGAGAGTCGCCGGGTCAAGTCCCGGACGGTAAAAAGTACCTCTCAGGTACTCGCAGAGCAAAATACCGTTCCCAAGCACTGCTCCCCGGATGCTGCCATCCCCCACTGCTCCTTCATGGATGGGTCAAATGCAGAGTCACATTTTGGCTGTAGTGCACTGTGTGTTCACTCAAATGACTTCTTGGACAAATCAATAATATAGTGTTCAGACTCTTAAGCTGAAGTACTGCTCCATGTATGAAGCTGGTCTGTCATCACGCCAACTAGCTTGTGATTGGCTGCGAGACGGGATGGAGGCGGAGTTCAGGTTTTTCCACAGGAAAAGAAGTAAACACTTTATGACCAGGCCGTTACAATACAGTATTTGCCATGTTTTCATTTTGGATCGATGCTATGGGATCGCTGATGGGTGAATCGATGTCGATGTAAATCTTTAGGCAAACTGCATCTTCCACCTAGGGCTGGGCAATATGGCCTCTAAAAATAATATTGCGATATTTTTTAAGCTATATCGCGATACATAATATATATCTCAATACCTTCAAATTTCCTCTAAATCACTGTATAAATGATAAATTTGACCCCTCGTTGCATAAAATGACACCAATATAATGAATTTACGTAAAGTTTAACATAGTAAATGCTTTATTTTAAACAAAGTATAATATAGCAAACTTTATGCTGTCTACTGGGGACAGACAAGTGGGCAAGGGGAGCCATTGATTGCGTGCTTATTAAACGTGTAATAATTATAAGATTAGATAAACTTCTAAACGTTTTAACCCACCTGCAGCTGTTCCTCTTCCCCGTCATCTTTGTTTTTTTTCTATATAAACTTTCTGTAACGTGCAGTCAATCACAAAACCAAGCTAAACTGTTGGGATCCATGAGCAGAACCTGCCTATACCTGCCCCCCAAACTGCAAAACCCGCCCCTTTCAAACCCCTTGGCGTAAATCTCACTTTCGAGCAAAAAGCCGCTCATCAGTAATCTGTTTGCACGTCAGGACATTTAACACCTACACAGTTAACACAGTTTACGCGAACAACATTAGCCGCAACCCGCTGGTCGATTCTTAATTTTGTGCTCTTAGGCTTCACATTTTAAGCTTCATGACTTTGAAATTCTGCGCTTTGGATTTTCTGGCCGAGCCATTTTGCAGCAGCTCTAGTCTTGGCATTGATGCTGGCGCCATAGATAAGGTTTCTGGCCCGGTACAAAGCCTTGGCGTAGAAATCTCACTCGAGCAAAAAGCGCTCATCAATGTCTGTTTGCGGCGCAGGACGATTTAACACCTACACAGTTAACGCACAGTTCGCGAGCAACATTATTGCAACCGCTGGTCGATTCTTAATTTTTGTGCTCTTGAGCTTCACATTTTGCGCTTCGCGACTTTGAAATTCGCCCGGAATTTTCGCGGCCGAGCCATTTGCAGCTCTAGTCTTAGCATTGATGTAGCGCCATAGGCGAAGTCTCGCGGGCTCTGGCGGTACCATGGCGCATCGCGCTAGGGGTTTTCTGGATGGGCGGGGAGGCCAGGCTGTCTCTTTGTGAGACAGAAAAAGCAAAACTGAAGCGAAGTATGCTGTCTGTTTTGATATAATCACATTTACTACATCGCACGTGGAACAGGCCAAGATACATCGAGTATAGTCGATATATTGCCCACCTCTACTTCCACCACTACATTTAATACAAACAATATCTTAGCAATTGACCAAAGTGGGGGCATTATTCTAAAATTAATAGAAGCGCAAAATTTGTCCCCAGAACAAGTCTGGGTCAGAAACTCACACACACACACACACACACACACCTTGTAGGCAGAGGGCGATGCAGAAGTCCATGACCCAGCTGACGAGTGCCATCACCAGGCCCAGCAGGATGAGAAAGATCCAGTCTTCTCCCACTCGTGAGATCAGGAACTACGAGCAGTGTGCTTGATACACACTGGAGACAAAAACGCACCACTTTTACTCAAATGCTGCGCACACAAAAGCGTTGTAGTTAGAAGAGTAGAGAAGGCGCGCACTTTCGTGGGCAAAAGCAACCCTGCAATAAGAATGCAGATGTTTAGCTGGCTAAGTGCGACACAAGTTACTCGTATACGGAGAAAATGATAAAAAAGAAATCAATAAGGTGAAGTTGCAGGACTGCCTCCCTAGTGGACAAACACACAATAACACCACTTTCGTAACAAGGTAACGAATCCATCGCACATTTCTCACCAGCCGCTTCATATATGATAATGTGACCCTCCACGTAAAACCAGTTGCTTGTCGCCAGCGGAGGTTTCTGAAAACCGGCGTTTATGTTAAGTGGGGTAAAATTTTTCAGGTTTTTTGTTTTTTAGTGTTTTGAAACAGTGGAAGGTCTATACTGTACTGTTGTGAATAAATTTGGCTGAAAAACTTACCCTTTCCATCCTAAAGCGTGACTTTCTTGAGGTGAGAATTCAATTCCAGCAGATGTTAAAAGTTTCTGTTTGACCGCTCTACTTCAATATTTACGCTAAATCCACTGGTTGACTAAACGAAGATGACTCTCCGGAATCCATCCTCCCGAGTTCAGTTAACCTAACGCAGGTAGGCTATCCGTGTGGCTGTGAATGCAGCGTAGGCTACCGTAAATGCAAACGTAGCCGCGACCGCACCAAGCGTCTGTGAGTGCTACGGCGATAGTCAACTTCGACGGCAGATTTCTCCGTTTCTCACTTGGCGTGACAGGAGAAACCCGACTCCTTTGAATGTTGATATCTCAGTCATATGTCGTCCCATTCATTCCGTATAGGTATCGTTTTGAAGCTTGATTTATGCCTTTTCATGAAAACATAATAACTCAATTTTGAAAATTTGCGACAAGCGACTGGTTTTGCCGTGGAGGTTCACATATTTCCCGTGCAAACAGAGTTAATCAATTTACAATTCAAAATAAAAGTTTCAGCACTGTTTGTAATTTCTAATACTTTTTGGGACCTCCCGACTGATTGCCACCCACGCTTAAAATGATCTAAATTAAAAATAAGAGCGAGAAGCATCCCTGCCTCCGATCACTAGACTGCCGACGACTCGTACAACTCGGACTGTGTCGTGACCAAACGCGACGGCGTAGGACGACGACAGGTTTTCCACGTGATTTTTGTTCTTGCACCTGCTCCCCCGCCGTCTCTCTCTCTTTCTTCCTCTCTTTCTCTCTCTCCCTCTCCATCCGCCTACATGCAAGCTGTGTTCTCACAAGTCCTTCTGTCACCTGAAGTGTGTGTGTGTGTGCTAATAAAGTTAGTCAAAGCACAGTAAAGCGCTTCTCCCACTCATTAATAGAAAATGTTCTTATCAACACACTTGTTGCCTCTTATGACCCACGCAAAGCTTCTCGCTTCACTTTTATCTCCAAAATCAGACAGGAACTCATCAAGACAACGGCTACCAAAACTCTGAACTAAACGGGCTCGGGAGATAAATTATTACAGTGAAAACCGTAACCTTGTCGGCATAGTTTTAAATAATCGTTGATTAATCATAATCAAGGTAAATGTTCAATTAATCGTGATGTCGATCTGAGGTCATATCGCTCAGCCCTACTCTGATGTTATTGGTACTGCTATCAGGACTGGTGAAAAGAAGAAAATAGATTTATTATTGCTACAAAACGTTATTGCTACATAAAAAGGGGAAGAAAAGTTAGTGAGAGAGAGAGAGAGAGAGAGAGAGAGAGGAAGAGAGACTGAAAATATCTCTCTCTCCCTTTCCTCCGCTGTTTATCTCCCATTATCTCAGCAACATGAGAGGCATTCAGTATCCACAGCAACCTGAATCAAACCCAACCGGTGAATCACTGCAGACACAACAGCACTCAATATGATGGAGGGACAGTGAGAGAGAGAAAGAGAGGGGGGGGGGAGAAAGAGAGAGAGAGAGACAGAGAGAGAGAGAGAGAGAGGAGGAATAGCAGGAGAGATAGACAGAATAAGGGAATAGAAGGAGAAGAGAGGAGAGAGAGAGAGAAAGAGAGAGAGAGAGAGAGAGAGAGAGATAAAGGAGGGAGATAAATCAGTTCCCATAAAAAAGTCCATTATGTGGGAGAATAAACTGCAGCTCTGACTCTCATTGGTCCATTAACATCTAATGAGAAACCAGGTTTGGCACACAAGTCAATTACACTGACAAGAACACACACACACACACACACACGCACACACACTCACACACACACACACACACACACACACACATACACACACTCACATGAACACACACACACACACACACACGCACACACACTCACACACACACACACACACATACACACACTCACATGAACACACACACACACACACACTCACATGAACACACACATGAACACACACATGAACACACACACACACACACGAACACACACGAACACACACTCACATGAACACACACACACACACACTCACACACACGAACACACACTCACATGAACACACACACACACACACGAACACACACTCACATGAACACACACACACCCACATTTAAGCTCTTATGACAGGCAGAACATGAAATTCAGTGTTTATGCAAATGTAATAGGGACTTTATGTAAATGTGTGTGTGTGTGTGTGTTCACGTGTATGTGTGTGTGTGCGTGTGTGTGTGTGTGATTTAATCCTGGTTTGTTTTGTAAAGCTAAAAACATTTGCCCAACATCAGTCTCACCACCTACCTCCCATCCCTCACTCCTTTATTCCTCCTGTTTCATCCCTCTCTCCATCTCTCCCTCTCTCTCTACAGAACATGGTGCTAGACCGAACTGGTCACACATAAATAATAACAGACTTAACAGGTCAAGAGGGACGAGAACACACACACACACACACACACACACACAGTCTGGCCACTGAGTCAGACGTCTTGTTGTTAATAAAGACATTAATAACACACAGTAAAAACATGGTGTACTTACTGCAGGCTGGGATATTACACACACACACACACACACACACACACACACTGCAATTTCCCTACCATAATAAAAGCCATTCATCTCAGAACTACAAAAACAACACAAATCTCTCAACACACACACACCTCCCAGCTCCACATCACACACTCCTCTACACACTCTCCATCTCACTCTCTCATGCTATATCACTTTCTCATATTCTCTCTTTCTCCAGATCACTCTCTCATATCACTCTCTCATGCTATATCACTTTCTCATATTCTCTCTTTCATACTCTCTTTCTCCAGATCACTCTCTCATGCTATATCACTTTCTCATATTCTCTCTTTCATACTCTCTTTCTCCAGATCACTCTCTCATGCTATATCACTTTCTCATATTCTCTCTTTCTCCATCTCACTCTCTCATAATCACTCTCTCATGCTATATCACTTTCTCATATTCTCTCTTTCTCCATCTCACTCTCTCATGTCACTCTCTCATGCTATATCACTTTCTCAAATTCTCTCTTTCATACTCTCTTTCTCCATCTCACTCTCTCATAATCACTCTCATGCTATATCACTTTCTCAAATTCTCTCTTTCATACTCTCTTTCTCCAGATCACTCTCTCATATCACTCTCTCATGCTATATCACTTTCTCATATTCTCTCTTTCATACTCTCTTTCTCCATCTCACTCTCTCATAATCACTCTCATGCTATATCACTTTCTCAAATTCTCTCTTTCATACTCTCTTTCTCCAGATCACTCTCTCATGCTATATCACTTTCTCATATTCTCTCTTTCTCCAGATCACGCTCTCATATCACTCTCTCATACTCCCCGTTTCCCTCCCTCTTATCACCATCTCACTCTTTCTCTCTTTCCTTCTCTTTTTATATCATTTTTTTCTCCTCTCTCTCTTTCACTCTCTCCTTCTTTCTTCCTTTTTCACTTATCTTTTACTTTATTCATGTTTTGCCTTTCTTTCCTTCTTTCCCTTTTTCCTTCGTTCTTTTCGTTTTTCCTTCTTTTTACCCTTTTCTCCTTTCCTTCTTGCTCTCTCTTTCTCTCCTTTGTTTTCTTTCATGTTTTCTTTATCTCCATTCTTTCGTTGTTCCTTTTTCCCCTTCTTCCTTTCTATTTTCTTTCTCTTTTTGTGTTGCAGTATCTCTCTCTCTCTCGCTCTCGCTCTCGCTCTCTCTCTCTCTCTCTCTCGCTCTCTCTCTCCCTGACACACAGAGACATGCGTGTGGTGTGTACAGTAGCTCTGTGTCGGGCAGATGGCTGGTGTGTTTAATTGATGAGGTTATTAATAGCTGGAAGATGAAGCTTTTCATTTATTCATCAGCATTAATGAGTTAAACACCTGTGAAGCTGCGCAAAACACACACTCACACTGATACAGCAGAAATAAATCAGACTTTTACCCCAGAGAAAACCCTGCGGAGCAACGTCCAGAGAGTAGCGAGAGCCTGAGGAGAAACCACACAGCGTTAGAGAGAGAGAGATGGGGACGAGACCGGAGAAACAAAGAGAGACAAACTGAAGACAAGAAAGAAGAAAGGAGAAGAGAGTGAGAGAAGAAAACTATCTATAAACAAAGTGAAGTGTAAAGAGAGAGAAAACGAAAAGAATGAGACAAGAAAATAGAAGGAGAACAGGAAAACACTGTGGAAAAGAAAGCAGCGGAGGATGAGTGAAGAAAGAAAGATCAACAGATAGGACAGAGGAAATGAAAGATGGAAGAGAAGAAAAGAAAACAGACACAACAGAGAACTGGTGTGCAAAAAGTATTCAGTCGAGAAGAAGTAAAGAGAGTGAGAGAATGAGTGAGTAAGAGAAGGAAAAAAAAGAGACAGAGCAGAGAAACTTGTGTGGAAAAGAAAACAGAGTGCGTGACGAGAGAGGAACAGAATGGTGGAGATGACGAGAAAGAACGAGGGAGAGAGAGTGAGAGAAAGAGAGCAGGAAAAACAATGAGGAAAAGAAAGCAGCAGAACATGAACGAAGAGAAGAAAAAACAGGACAGAAAAATGGTGTGAAAAAGAGTGAGGAACTGAGTGAAGAACAGGAAGATTGCAGAGAAGAAAAGTGTGAGAAGTAGAGAGAGAACTGAAAAACGGTGTGTAAAAGACGACACAGGAGGATGAGTGAAGAGAAGAACTGAAGAGAGGAGAAAGAGAAAGAACATTCCCACTTGTTTACTAATGAGAGAAAATAAAGAACACTCATCACTGCTCAACACACGTTGTAGTGTCTTAAGGCTGATACGTGACCCTCCACGGCAAAACCAGTCGCTTGTTGCAAATTTTCAAAATTGAGTTATGATGTTTTCATGAAAAGGCATAAATCAAGCTTCAAAACGATGCCTATATGGAATGAATGGGACGACATATGACTGAGATATCAACATTCAAAGGAGTCGGGTTTCTCCTGTCACGCCAAGTGAGAAACGGAGAAATCTGCCTTTGAAGTTGACTATCGCCGTAGCACTCACAGACGCTTGGTGCGGTCGCGGCTACGTTTGCATTTACGGTAGCCTACGCTGCATTCACAGCCACACGGATAGCCTACCTGCGTTAGGTTAACTGAACTCGGGAGACGAAGGTGGATTCCGGATAAATATTTTCACGCTAGTCAACCAGTGGATTTAGCGTAAATATTGAAGTAGAGCGGTCAAAACAGAAACTTTTAACATTCTGCTGGAATTGAATTCCTCACCTCAAGAAAGTCACGTTTTTAGGATGGAAAGGGTAAGTTTTTCAGCCAAATTTATTCACAACAGTACAGTATAGACCTTCCACTGTTACAAAACACTAAAAACCAAAAATTCAACATTTTACCCCACGCAACATAAACGCTCGGTTTTCTCGGAAACCTCCGCTGCGACAAGCGACTGGTTTTGCCGTGGAGGATCACATATATACTTGCTGTTAACTACATACGTACGTACGCACAGCCGCGATCCGTATCCTGCGTTCTTTGCATCGGTTTTTGTGCACGTACTCAAAAATTAACGGAACGTACACAGAGATGCAATACCTGCGTAATTTATAGGGGGCAGTGTTGCGAGAAACTGAAGGGTGACAGCCAGTTGCTGAGCGCTGCCTACTGGGTCACCATGAGTCTGACTGTGTTCAATATGAGGGCGAATTCGACGGAGCAATTGATCAAACATTTTAGGAGACATTCGGAAATATTCCCGGTGTTTTTCCTCGTCAATGTCTCTCATTAGAAAAACCAGAGAAAAGAATTCCCCATTTTGCTGACGAGATCTATTAAGTGGTGGAACGTACCATCTCCGCCATTTTCATTTTCTTCTCTGGTGCCGTCAGCATGATGAAGATGAATGCTTCTTCGACTGAAGACATGTTTGTTTGGAATAACAGATGGCGATTTTAAGATACAGGTATTCATTCATTTATTAGCTTTGCGGCCTGACCCCTGGTGGTAAGGAGTACAAACTACAGATTACAGTACAGACGCAAGTATATCAGCACAAACGTTAACAACGCAACTGTGTACGGATACGCATACGTAGATCACAGCAAATATATTTCAGCCTGGAAAGAGCGAGGGAGAGAGAGTGAGAGAATAAAATAGAAAGAAAGCAGGAAAACAATGTGGAAAAGAAAGCAGCAGAAGATGAACGAAGAGAAGAAAAAGCAGGGCAGAAAAATGGTGTGGAAAAGAGTGAAGAACTGAGTGAAGAACAGAGTGAAGAACAGGAAGACTGCAGAGAAGAAAAGTGTGAGAAGTAGAGAGAGAACTGAAAAATGGTGTGTAAAAGACGACACAGGAGGACGAGTGAAAAGAAGAACTGAAGAGAAGAGAAAGAACATTCCCACTTGTTTACTAATGAGAGAAAATAAAGAACACTCATCACTGCTCAACACACACACACAGATGAAGAGAGAGAGAGAGAGAGAGAGAGAGAAGTGAAGTTCTGCAGATGACAACCTGTAACCATGGCGACCACATACAACTCCTGCTAAGTGCTCACCTGTTACTGTGTGTGTGTGTGTACAAAACTGAGAAAGTGGATAAAATATACAGTAAAGAACTAAAGAAAGAAAAAATGAAAGAAAGGCAAAAAGAAAGAAAGCAGAGCGAAAGAAAAAAACAAAAGAAAAAAAGAGGCAGAGAGAGAAAAGAGAGAGAAAGTGAGATAATGACAGTGGAACAAAAAGAGATAAAGAAAAAGACCAAACGTGGCCCCCCTCCCACTCCCTCTCTCCGTCTCCATCTCTCCCCACCCTCTCTCACACACGCACTAGACACACACACGTACAGCCTGGTGAAGACGACAGCACACAGCAACTCCTCCTCTCCTCATCCCTCCATCACTCTCCGTCTCACAGAACTCTCTTCTTTTCCACTTCTCTCTCTTCCTCACTGTACAGCGCATCTCCGCCCCCTGCTGGTCGCATGTCCCTACTGCAGGTTTACACACCTGCAAAACGTACCTCGATAACCAATAAAACACCCCACAACCAATAAAAGAGCGAAAGAATAAAAAGAAAGTTAAAGAATTTGAGAGAGAACAGGAATGTGAAAGAAAGAAAGAAAGAATGAGAAAGACAGAAGAGTGAAAGACAATAAAGTGAAGGAAAGAATGAAAGAAAGAGTGAGAGAGTGAGAAAAAAAATAAAAGAATGAGAAAGACATAAGAGTGAAAGAAATAAGAGTGGGAGAATGAGAGAAAAGAAAGAAAGAAGGAATGAGAGAGAACAGGCAGGAGAGAGAGAGAGAGAGAGAGAGAGAGAGAGAGAGAGACAGAGCGAGAGCGAGACTGAAAGAAAGAGAAAAGAAAGAATGAGAAAGACAGAAGAGTGAAAGAAAGAAAAGTGAAAGAGTGAAAGAATGAGAGAAAAGAAAGAAAAAAGGAATAAGAGAAAACAGGAAGGAGGGAGAGAGAGAGAGACAGAGCGAGACTGAAAGAATGAAAGAAAAGAACAAGTAAGAAAGACAGAAGAGTGAAAGACAGAGTGAAAGAATGAGAGAAAAGAAAGAAAGAAGGAATAAGAGAGAACAGGAAGCAGAGAGAGAGCATGAGCGAGAGCAAGAGCGAGAATGAAAGAATGAGAAAGACAGAAGAGTGAAAGACAGAGTAAAAGAATGAAAGAAAGAGTAAACGAAAGAATTAGAGAAAAGAAAGAAGGAACGAGAGAGAAGAGGAAAGAAAGAAAGAGACTTTGTTGCTTGGGTACAGCACAGTGCACCCCCAGCTGGTCACATGTGTGTACTGCAGGTTCTGACACCAGGCTTAGACGAGCAGAAAACCACTACAATGTGTCTCCGTGACAAATAAACAAGCCCTTAAAGATTAAAATAAAAATAAAAAGGAAGAATAACTTTAACCATCAGCTTAGAGGTCAACTGTGAGCTCAGCCTGAAGAATAACAGCTGGATTTTTCACTTCAGTTTTATTGTGTAGCGTCAGATTGCTCAGACTGGTTAAAACTCATCACCACAAACCTCTGCTTTACAAGAAGCACCAAACATTCACCTGCACCGACCTTCCTGAACGACTCACAGAAGTAACACCTGCTCAAACACACACACACACAGAGGGAACGCTGGAACTCCATCATCTTTGTAGCTGCTTTTACCCTAAAGACGTGTTTTTGACCAGCAGGTGGCGCTCACCACACACCTTCACACAAACACACAGATTGTTACTGACTTCACCGTCCCTTCTTCACTGAGGGGCGTTATAACGGGAAGAGTTTAGAAGTGATTCCCCCACAGTGGTAACTACAAAACCCATATCAACATCACACATAGCGATGCTCTGATCCGGGCTACGTTGAGCGGTCTTGCTAGTCTACTGATATTAATGATCTATAATTTAACACACTCATACCGTAGTAGTGGTTTTACTCCATGTGACTGCTGCTGCCGCATTTGCACATATTAATAAATACCTCACATAACTAAAATTCATTTACATTTCCTACTTCTAGTGTAGACTGGGTGGGTGGATGGATAGACAGAACAGATAGACAGATGAACTGATAGATAGATGAACAGATAGACAGATTAACAGATAGACAGATTAACAGATAGACAGATTAACAGATAGATGAACAGATAGATGAACAGATAGATAGATGAACAGATAGACAGATGAACAGACAGACAGATGAACAGACAGACAGATGAACAGATAGATGATCTGATACATACATGATCTGATAGACAGATGAACAGACAGATAGATGATCTGATAGACAGATGAACAGATAGACAGATGAACAGATAGATGAACAGATAGACAGATGAACAGATAGATGAACAGATAGACAGATGAACAGATAGATGATCTGATAGACAGATGAACAGATAGACAGATGAACAGATAGACAGATGAACAGATACATGATCTGATAGACAGATGAACAGACCGATAGATGATCTGATAGACAGATGAAGAGATAGACAAATGAACAGCTAGATGAACAGATAGACAGATGAACAGATAGATGAACAGATAGAGGATCTGATAGACAGATGAACAGATAGACAGATGAACAGATAGACAGATGAACAGACAGACAGACAGATAGATTGATAGATAGAGACAGACAGATGGACAGACAGAGATACAGATAAATAGAGAGACAGTCAGATAGAGACAGACAGATAGAGAGAGTTAGACAGAGAGACAGATAGATAAACAGATAGAGAGACAGATAGACGATAGACACAGTAGACAGATAGACAGAGAGACAGACAGATAGAGAGACAGACAGAGAGGCAGATAAACAGAGAGACAGTTAGACAGATAGACAGATAGATTAGAGACAGATAGAAAGACAGACAGATAAACAGACAGAGAGTTAGACAGAGAGACAGACAGATAGATAGATAAATAGATAGACAGATAGACGATAGACACAGTAGATAGACAGAGAGACAGACAGATAGAGAGACAGACAGAGAGACAGATAGATAGACAGAGAGAGAGACAGATAGAAAAACAGATAGAGAGACAGATGAACTGCAAACTGAGCTGTGACACTAGCATCATTCCTACAGAAGACCTTCACATACTAATTACAAAGTACACTATTGTCCTGTTTTCCGCTGCGGCCCCGTTCCAATTCACTGCCCTTTCTAACTTCCCCTACCCCCTTCTTCTGGGTAAGAAAAAGCAGAGCATGTCAAAGCTTTCTTTACTACAGGAGTTGTAATTGTTCACGTCTCAGTAACATAACTACAGTGCTTTTTAAACGACAATGCAACCAATAAATCAAGTTAAACCAAAAACCCAGCTAAAACAAAAGCCTGCTCCTCCTGCAGTTTTATACCCAAAATTTAAACAAAGTGAAAATCATTTAAAAATTAACAGAAATTTCAATTCAATAAACAATGATTCAACGTCATCGATAAAGAGACAATAGCATATGCTAATTTAACATCATGTCTATTCATATCAACTCACGAAAAGCAACGCAAATATCATTCTGTATTTTTTCTGTTCAATAAAAAGTGGCATCACAATATGTGCGATGTCTGAGTGATATTTAGATCTTGGATCAACGCTATGGGCTTGTTGATCACTGTATCGATGTACCGTTACACCTGGGGCTGTGCGATATGACCAAAATCTCATATCCCAATATAAGTCATTTCATATCCTGATAACGACATACATCACAACATAGCATATTCTCTGTAAATTCAGTAGAACGTCCGCAAGCAAAATCTGGTGTCCGCTCGCTCAACTCTGCCTACACTTGCACTTGAAACACTAAATTTTTACCAAATGACATACACCGGCGCTTTTTTATTGTTTTTACTCTATGCTTCATGTAGCGCTGCTTTTCCCCATAAAATGGCTATAAAATTCGGCACTTTTTATGGTGCTCTAGTAAGGTGTCTTTAAGGTGAACCTTTGCCAATCCATAGATGTGAGTGTGAGTGCACAGAGTGTTTCAGTGTTGAGCGTGCACAGACAGAATTAAGGCACAAATATAACACCATAGTACTGTGTCTTCCTCCACGTGGTGCTGTAGTGACTTCTGCAAATATTTCCCTAAACAGTGTATTTTACCACACCACGAAATAAACGATAGAGTATAATATGAAATTATAGACCTTTTCATTTTGTCATTCAATATATTTCTAAAGATGGCACAATACCACTTTATTATGTCCGATACGATACCGATAATGTATTAGTTTAAACACAGTTGTGTAATTTGGTGTTGTTAAGGAAGTTAATTAAACAGTATAATGGTGTGATTTGTTTTTGTTTTTGTTTACATTCCAAACATGTCATTTATAGGTTTTTACGTATTTACTTCTGTTTTTTGTGCACGGAATATCTCACAAATACTTTCACGTGCTGAAGGATCAGGTCTTGTCTTGACCGCGCCTCTAAAAACAATGTGCATCATTAATCAGCGTCCGTGTGAAACACAAGCGGCGCACGCACTAGAGAGTGCAATGAATTAAACGAAGCTTCGATTCTGGTAAAACTGCCTCAACCATTTTCTGTAATCAAGTTACTCAAATAATCGTTTCAGCTCTACATTTGTGGTTTCACGCGTTTACAGATCAGCTCCATAGATCTACACAATGCGACCGATACCCGACCCAGCTATCAGAGTCACTATCAGACCATTATACCATCCACGTATCGGATCGGACTGATCTTTTATATACTCCGCCATAACCTTGAGTCACAATGACCAGGGACTGAGAAACACTAATAAATTCAGCTGAGTCATTAGGGAGTGTGCATGATTAATTGTTTAATTGATTGATTAATTAAGCCTCACTAACAAAAAGGGAGCAAGTGAACTGGAATAAGGCGTTATGTTTCATATTGCAAACACTGTACTAAAAGCATTGTGCTGATTGTGATTAGGTGTGTGTGTGTGTCTAGGTAGGTGAGTGTGTGTTTCACCTCTACACTTGGCGCAGCGGCTTTTGTCGTACTCCAGCAGGTCGAGAGATCGACTTCGTTCAGCCACCAGTCGTCTGTAAGCCGCTTCTTCCCTCAAGCGAGCCGCCTCTTCTTTTACATAAGCACCGAGCTCCTGAGTGTAGCGTCCATACATCTGACGTGGAGGAGGAGAAAGAAAGTTAGTTCAACACTGTTCATGTTGCTAACTGTGTGTGTGTGTGTGTATTAGGGTTGCACCAATACCGATACCAGTATCGGGTATCGGGCCGATACTTCATTAATATACTCGTACTCGTAAATAAATTGCCGATACCACTTAATGGTATTTCACTACAACAAACGTCGGCGGATGTAATTTGTTGTCCTAACTGACTTCAATGTCTACCATCATTGACAACCATCCAGAAGCTTAGGTTCAGAGGTCCTGCCCACAAGTTTGTGTGAAATCCAGGGTTCCAGATAGCGACTACAATGTTCGCCAGTGCGACTGGATTTTTTTCCCCAACTAGTTTGTTCTTTCCAGTAGCCAATGGCAACCGCCTCTCTCAATCCGAGGGATTTTGTCTTTTTAAAGAAGCAAAAAACGAGCTTTGCTCGTCATCACTTCTCTCTTGCTAGCCAATCAAAATCGAGGAAGCGTTAGTCATAATGTAAATATAAGCCAGGCTCCTAACTTCTTTCTTTTGTCTGGAGCCCTGAATGTGTCAACAGACTAAGTTTTGCTGACTTTTAGGTTGCCTGTGTTAACTATGCAGTACATTTCATTTCATTTATCTGCTTATATTTACATTTTGTCTAATGTGATGACACTTTTTTGTTACAACCAGAAAGATCTGTTCATTTTTGGCATGGAATAGCCTTGTGTTAATGATTTCATATTTAGCCTTATTATAGCCTTATTATAATCTGCAAAGGAGAAAATAAAATCTGCCTCCCAGTTAATTACATCTAAGAATCTAAGAAGTATCGGTATCGGTACTCGGTATCTAAGTATATAAGTACAGAAATAAAAATACTCGTACTCGTATCGGTTTGTAAAAAAGTAGTATCGCTGCATCCCTAGTGTATATATATATATTAAAGATGGCACCGATCCGATACGTGGATCAGATATTGGTCCGATAACGACTCAAACAGCTGGATCGACATTCCCACCAAATATGAGCAGAACAAGCAACGCGACACACTACAAGCCCAAAAGCACATCACACCATTATACTGTTTAACTTCCTTAACAACACCAGCTCTCACTCACAATCTCTGCGTTCCTGATGCTTTTAGTGCCGCAGGATTAGGGAGCGTCACTCAAGTACACAACTGTGTTTAAATGAATAATTTTTGAGACGTTATTTACACATGGGTGTGTAATTACTGCATTGTTTTAGTTGGAAAACATTATTTAAGTCAAGTATTTCCTTAATCATAACAGAATAATCTCAGTCGTGTATTCAGTCATTTTTTACATCATTATTTTCTGTTTAAAAAAGGCTTAGAGACTGCATCAGATTTGTATTGTATTGGCAGATCCATATTTACAATACCTGTATTTAATATTTTCACATTTCATAATCCATTTTTACAATATCGTAAAAGTGGTATCAAGCCATGTTTTATACATAAATCACATTTTCACACAAACTAGAGGCAGCAAATTTGAGTCTTGCATCAAAACCTTTCTATAAAGAAACTCTTTGTAACGATGTAACTACTTCAACTAAAACTATGAAGGACAGAAATTACTACGTTGTGACTAAAACTACCTAAGCATGGAGGTCTAAACACGAACACAAGAAGTAGCTGCCAGAATGAAGGCCTATGTACAAATCCTGCAAAATACACTGCTTTATTTACACAGCTACACGGCAGAGTACATGTCTCTACATTAATGTAATAATGTTGTAAAGAAACTGACATTTTACAAAATTCACACTGCTTCTATACCATCCAAACACATTATGTGGCATGGTGTGTGTGTGTGTGTAGTATTTATATATAAATTAGACTCAATAAAAAGTCAAGACAAAGGAAAAGGAATATTTTCCAGACAACTCCCATTTCCTGCAGGCTACGGCCATTTATCTACTTGATTAGGTTAGGAAAACAGTCCACCGTGTGTGTGTGTGTGTGTGTGAGAGACATCACTTTTTCTGCTGACAGGACGGATTGTTGTTTTTCTAGCCGTAACAATCTCATAAGCACGGCTGGTCTCTCGGCCAAGAGAGTAAAGGTCCAGGGGCAATTATTATATTGTATTAGTCTGCTATCACACACTCAGTGCCCACACACACCCACAGCCACACCCACATGAACGATAATATTGGAATCATAACAGAATTGGCCGATAATTGATTTTTTCGGCATCGACTGTTGCTTAGATTTGCCCGATATTTTCTACCGATATTTGATGAAGCCTTTATTGTGCGTGGGAAAGGTAGCGCTTACTATGCTGACTGCAAGTGGTCGTCACGTCTCGGGGATTTTACAGTTCTGGTTAAAAACTGCTGAAAACCGCTCCGCAGTGGAAGAATTAAAAACACGACAGCGCCAAGCAGCAGCGCAAGGTTTAACTGTGGTACAGGCAAGAGGAACTTTGAATATCACAGGACTATGATCAGAGAACACAGACTCTCTCTCTAAATCTCTACGTTAAAAACAGGAAAACCATAAGATAAAACAAGATCAAGTGTGTGTAGGACCAGTCACACACTGCAAAAGATTAAATGAATCGATCAGGTTTTGAAAAGCCTTTGCCATGGGCATATCTGGACAACACACATGAACATTAAAATCTCCAACAATAAGAACAAGATCATATTTTGGCATGTATTCAGCCAAAAAGTCTGCAAAGTCATTCACAAAGTCCTTATTGTATTTTGGAGGGCGACAGACACAACATTGTGTTGGAGCAACCAAGCTCCAACATACTCCATTCAAAGCTGGTGAATGACAATGGTTTTAAAATGTCTTTTAAAAATGATCGCGATTCCTCCTCCTCGGCCCAAAGTCCGCAGGGAATTAAAATAGCAGCAAGGGTGCGTCATGCGGTAGGAAGCAACACGACACTCCACAAGACTTTCGGCAGTACCCAACATGGCGGCATACGACTGAATCAACAAACACCTAAAAGTTCATCTAATTAACCATCGCTGCCAGCTCAAGACAACCTAAAGGGTAATAAAGTAAATTAAGTATCTCGAATACATCAACATATTTACTCTGGCGGAGTCTAAAGAGGATCCGGATAGCCTGTTTAACTTTTTGGACGAGTGTTTCGAGAGGCTCGCCATGGGGAAACCCAAAGGCCCGAATGCAACCGCCACCACGCCGACAGCTAGCAGAATTACTCCGTCTACCAAGAGGAGCCGGCCCGAGGATTCACCCGAAGGTGACCGCAAATCCAAGCCTCGAGATGTGAAAAAATTCAGATTAAGGCAGTCATTAAATCAAGGTTTTTCAGTTGAGGCAGCTGGCTAAAATAAAGCCAATTTTTTCCCGTCAGCATTTTGAGACAGTAATCCATGCCTTTGTTACCACTCGGCTGGATTACTGTAATGCACTTTATACAGGGGTCAGTGCTTCATCCATTACACATCTGCAGAGGGTGCAAAATGCTGCAGCTCGCCTTTTAACTGGCACTCGGGCGTTTGAGCACATTTCCCCTAATTTAGCTTCACTACACTGGCTGCCCATTCCTTTTAGGATTCATTTTTAAATACTTTTATTTGCTTTTAAAGCCCTCCATGGCCTTGCCCCATTCTATCTGTCTGAACTGCTACAGCCTTACACACCAACCCGCTCGCTCAGGTCAGCTGATCATCTGCTCCTGAGTGTACCCAGGACAAAGCGTAAGCTTAGAGGAGATCGTGCTTTTGCTGTAGCTGCTCCCAAACTCTGGAACGATCTGCCATTATTTGATTTGACTTTTTCTTAAAATGTTGTGCACTAGGCAGGAAATGCTCCGCCCTCGCTCCAATCTGCTCTCACACTCGCTCAACTTGGTGCCGCGTTAGAAATGTTTTGGTGCTATTTTTGTGCCGAAATTCTGAGCTTGCTGTAAAACTTAAAAAAGCAAAATATCTTGTCTTCACGTACTCAACTCTGCCTGCACTCGAGCTCGACTCTGCCTTCCTCATTTATCGGCATCGGTAACGATGATCGGAAGCATGAAAAACATCAGACATGACGGGACCTGTTCTATTTTAAAAGGGGAGGTTAAGCTTGACGAAATAGCTATGTTACAGTGATTAACTTTGTGGAGACTTGGTTTAACGTCCCCACAGTCACACAGGTCCACACCTCGTTGGTGTGCAATCAAGTCAAAATCCCCATATGTGACCCTCCACGACAAAACCAGTCGCTTGTCGCAAATTTTCAAAATTGAGTTATTATGTTTTATGAAAGGGCATAAATCAAGCTTCAAAACGATACCTATATGGAATGAATGGGACGACATATGACTGAGATATCAACATTCAAAGGAGTCGGGTTTCTCCTGTCACGCCAAGTGAGAAACGGAGAAATCTGCCGTCGAAGTTGACTATCGCCGTAGCACTCACAGACGCTTGGTGCGGTCGCGGCTACGTTTGCATTTACTCTAGCCTACGCTGCATTCACAGCCACACGGATAGCCTACCTGCGTTAGGTTCACTGAACTCGGGAGACGGAGATGGATTCCGGAGTAATATCTTCACACTAGTCAACCAGTGGATTTACCGTAAATATTGAAGTAGAGCGGTCAAAACAGAAACGTTTAACGTTCTGCTGGAATTGAATTCCTCACCTCAAGAAAGTCACGTTTTTAGGATGGAAAGGGTAAGTTTTTCAGCCACTGTTTCAAAACACTAAAAACAAAAAATCCAAAATTTTACCCCACGCAACATAAACGCTCGTTTTTCTCGGAAACCTCCGTTTTGACAAGCGACTGGTTTTGCCGTGGAGGGTCACATATTGGGAAGTTCACAAACTCAAACACACACACACTTCTACAACACTGGGGCATTCCATTAACTCCCATAATGATTAGATGTATATAATTCTACAGCTGATCCCAATCCTAACCCTAAGTTTAACCTCAGAAACCAAATGGTACACACACATGCCTTCTTCTATGGTTCCTTGTTGTTCATTATATTTTGCCAACAGCTTGACTATATAATGGCAACATTTAGTTATTTTTAGAGTCCTGCTGGTAACCTTGGTGTGTGGGTGTGTGTGTGTGTGTGTGTGTGTGTTTCTGACCTAGACTTAATTTGGGGACAAATTTCAGACTCTACATCCACAGATTGGGGCATACGGGGACATACTGGTGGTGTAACGGTAGGGTGTTCACCCCGTGATCAGAAGGTCACAGGTTCGAATCCAGAACCCGGTAAAGTTACCACTGAGGTACTCAAGAGCAAGGTACCGTCCCCAAGCACTGCTCCCTGGGCGCTTGTTAGCTGTCCGCTGCTCCTTCACGGATGGGTTAAATGCAGAGGTCACATTTGGTTGTGGTGCCCTGTGTGTTGTGGTGTGTTCACAATGACAAATAATCCCTCACTTTCATATTGAGAGCTGAGCAAAAACACTGCCCCCGTTTAGTTTCTGCTATATCTGTGTGTTAAAAAAAAAGAGGTGTTTGTCATCTAAACTTAATTCGGGGACCAATTAAGACTAGATCAGAATTAAGACTACATGAACTGCAGAGTCTAAAATTTGTCCCCAAATTAAGTCTAGATCAGAAAGACTGGGGACTGACTAGGGCTGGACGAAACAACCTGCAATGAATATCACGATTAATTGAACATTTTACCTTAAATAACTTTGATAAACATTTATTTCTTATATCTTTTTTTAAAATATTTTATTTATAATAATTATTCAAATTCATCCTTATGATTTTAAAATCATTTCAGGAAACACATACTGGGCAACTTTTATTTTGGCAGTGTCCGGGGAGCAGTGCTTGGGGACATGCAGTGCTCATGAGTACCACAGTGGTATCTTTACCGGTTCAGGTCGTGAACAGTTGACCCTCCAATCAGGGACCAAACTTTCTAACCATAACGCTACCAAATGCCATTTAACTACACTCATAATTATGTCCCCAAAAGTGTGTGTGTGTTTTGCATGTGGTGTTCTCCTTGTAAGCCCTGGCTGAGAGAGTTCAGTGTCTGGTCATTGTTTTCAAATCTGACAGCTTTTCTGTCTTGAGAGGAACTTTGTATCTAATACCTGACGCTCTGTTCACCGTAGCGGAAAACACGGCCAGACATCACGAGCTCGTCACACCGCACACGTCACGCAAACACAGGGGGTCAGAACAATGCATTACGACATACGACTCGATTATGCCAACTAGTGCTGATTTTCAGCGCCAGCGTTGATGCCAACATGACAAAAAATAAATTAATACAGGGCACACACTCACACCTTACAGGGCCAATTTAGAGTCGGCAATTAACCTATAGTGCACTGTGGCAGGAATATTTAGTAGCGCCGACTAATAAAGGTTAAAATAATACTAAAAACAAGAATCTCTGCTGATCACAAAATGCGCCTCTGAAAGATGGAATGCAAAAATCGGAAGAACGTTTGCTTCAGTGTGAATGGTGGGTGTGTGTATGAGAGGAAAATGAATTTAAAAAAGGAATAAAAGAGTGCATGACTGACTTTTTGGTATTTTCTCCTTTCAAACCGCCTTATAATATCAGAGAGCCACATCAAGATCTTCATTAAGCTACAAAGACTTCCAGAAACGGCTCTGGGCCGCTAAACAGCTTTAATGCAGATGGTCTAAATACGGACGCGAGAATGAAAAAGAACAACGTCAGGAAACGAGTGAAAGCGCTGGGAGAACAAAGTTACGCGAGCGGAAAGCCTGTCATTACGCCTGGTATAGGCACTCAACTGTGCGTGTCTGACTAATGTAATCGTTGCCAGATGAAGATGATGGAAAGAACGAGATTCTTCGAGTCCTCCCTCCGTCATGACACGGACATGTCGCCAAGACGTGCGTTTTAACCGCGACGTTGAGAAAAACAGGGATGTCGGAAGCGTGCAAATACACAAACATTTTCATTTCTCATTTATCTTACTGACGAGCGGAGGAGCGCTGCGAGGTTTCGTGCAGCGGGACTTTGTGTCCTTCTCCAGACGTTCTCCAACGCCCTTCATTAACTGGCTAATATCGGTAAACATGGAATTCAACAAAACAGCACGGAATAATACATCAGAAAAGTTGTGTGACTTTGTGAATACGAAGCCAGTGGCGAAGTCGGAGACATGCGAGTTTGTTTTTAAGTTAATATGTTAAACTGCTTGTCGGAACCACAATGAGATTTCAGTGACATTTTTCGTGATTTTTCATTTTTCAATTAACTAAATAATCGTTAGTTGCAGCCCTATCAAAATGAAGCCCTGATAATCGGCTCTGCTGATAATTGGTTGACCCTTACTCATAAAGCACAACAACTGTGTAATAATCTTCCTATTAGCATTGGGCGCTCAGAAACAATCTCTGTCTTTAAGTCAAGGGTTAAGACGCACATTTAGCGCATTAAGGCCTCGTTCACATGGACGTCTGAACCAGGCGTTTTTCTGGCGTTCGTGGCGCCAGGTGAGCGCCGACCGAACGCCGACCGTTTTTCTGCTCATTGGAGCGAATCAAAGCGTCCACACGGGCGTTCAGCACCCGCGTTCGGCCGGCTGCGCGTTCGAGCGGCGTCAAATAAACGCTGCATGCACCGTTTTCTTGGCGTCAAAATCCCGACGGACGCGAGGAAAACGACGCTATTGCGAACGCCAGTAAAACACCAATCGAACACAGCTACAAAACGCAGCAAAAACGCGTATGGCGTTCAGAGGGCGTTGATTTGAGACTTAAAGAGAAGGGGGCATTGGTTCTGTCGTCCTGCTACTCTCACGCCATCGTGCAGGTTCGTTTACCATGGTTTGGCCAGACGCAGATACTTCTGGAAGCCCTCATGTCTGCGTTACCATCCAGCGCCCAGTCTTGTACACAGCCGCAAGCAAATGCGACCTCTGCATTTGACCCACCTGTGAAGGAGCAGTGGGCAGCTTTTTTGTCAGCACCCGGCACAAGGGTCCGAGACTTGAACTGGCGACCTTCCGATCACTGGGCCAAGAGTTACAGGTAAATACTTAATGTGTGGTTTGTACAATGTAAGAAAACTCCGGAATGTTCCCTAATATACAGTGATGTAAACGTGTGTGTGTATGTGTTTAATAGTACCTCCTACAGAAATTGGGGACAACTTTTGGCCGCCTTTGGGTTAAACAGTGTTTAACCGGTCATCAACTCAGCTTGCAATTAACACACACACACACCCCCCCTCTCTTTGTGTCCTTCACACACACATTCAGAAACTGTTTCTGTAAAAGCTACAAAGCAGCTCAAAGAAGTTGTATATGTCTCAGCAAATCAGTCACACGTTAAAAAGCTAAAAGAGTGAGAGTAAAACCAGAGAGAAAGAAAGGAGGGGGAAAAGAGGGAGAACGAGAGAAAGAGAGAGAGTGAGAGAGTGAGGGAAAGGTTTTGGCTCTGCTGTCGGCTCGCCATGCCAACTGGGGCCCTGGAAGCGCGTAACTGTGGAGCGCAGGACAAACGGACAGAAGAAAGACGAGTGCGGACAGATGGGAGAGTTGAATGAGGGAGAAGGAGCAGCCACTGAGCGGAAAGAAATATTACAGTGGGAGGAGAGAGGGAGAGAGAGAGAGAGTAACACACACAGTCTTTCTCTTGACTGAGGTAAAGATGTCATTCGTTCTCTTGTTTACCCCCTTCCTCCTTTCTTTCTTTCTTTCTTTCTTTCTTTGCCTCCTCTCTCTCTCTTCCTACTCGTTCTAACATTTAAATTCTTCACACACACGTAGATGAATTAGTCTACTGTCTACAGAGCCAAGTTGCTCACACACACACACACACACAGCTGCAGCACAGTGTAGATTTCTGTGTGATCTGCAGTACGAGATCTGGCCAGAGGGGGCAGTACAGCACATCACGAAGGGATGAATAGATTATGTAATACATTTGAAAAAGAAATCCTTAAATATCTCTCCAATTCACTACCTCTCTCTCTCTCCTCCTCCTCCCTCTCTCTCTCTATCCCTCACACGCCATCCCTCTTTCTCTGCATCTCTTCAATTCCCTCCTTTCATTCTATCCCATCCCTCTAGCTCTATCGTGCTCTCTCTCTTTTTAGTCCCCCTCCATCGCTCCCACTATCCCTTTCTCTCTTTCCACCTCTCTCTCTATCCCCTCTCTCTATTCACCTTCTCGCTCCATCCCTCTCTCTCTCTTTTCAGTCCCCCTCCATCGCTCCCCCAATCCTTTTCTCTCTCCCTCCTCTCTCTATCCCTCTGTCTCCCCATCCCTCTATCCCTCATCTCTCTACTCTCTCTCTCTCTCTCTCTCTCTCTCTCTCTCACTCTATCCATCTCTTTTTATCCCTCATTCTTTCTCCTCTCCATGTCTCACTCTATCCCTCTCTCTCTTTCTAGCCCCCTCCATCCCTCCCTCTGGTCCTCTCTCTCTCTCTGTGCCCACACACTCATCAGAAAATAAACACATCCAGTTAAAATAGAAGAGTAAAAAAAGATCTTCACTACAGCACTAACGGACCAGTCAACCACCACTGTGTGTCTGTGTGTGTGTGTGTGTGTCCTCTCCGTCCTGTGGTGAATGGTACAGTACAGCTTGTCCACACATAACCCTTATCTACAGCTGTAACAATACTGAAAGTGTGTGTGTGTGTGTGTGCACAAATAGCTGATTGCCAACTTTTAAAGACATTGTGGGTTTAAACCTGTTTAGCCAGAGATGACAGCAGTGTGAGTGTGTGTTGGTATGTGTGTGTGTGTGTGACTGCTGATATCTTGGGGGTTGGGCCTCAACCACTTACTGTAATGGAACAAAGATTTCAAACACATCCAATCATCTCAAAACTCATCCGTGTGTGTGTGTGTGTGTGTGTGTGTCTAAAAGTTGCTTGCTGACCTCAACCCAAGTCAACTCTCCCAGACACTGTCCATTAACTTATTGAGGTAATGCTCCATTACACACTGTAATGAACAGACCGAAGGAAAAGATGTGATAGCTTAAAATATAATAATACTAATAATACTAATAATAATAATAATAATAATAACAACAAGTTTTCAATTTGTGTTTTAAGTCTGTTACACAAGTAATACAGACCCTCCGGGATTTCACAATCTTGCAATCGCAACTATTAACGCAAATTCAGCCAATCCCTGCAAATTCATTACCACCAGTTTTTGACCAATCATTGTCGTTTCCCGCATAACGTTGAGCCATACGTCAGCAAACTCACTTCCTTGTTACGTTTAGAAGATGCAGGAAACGTGTGATAAAAATGCCTCACACTTACCTTGAAAAATACTAATTGATTAATGGTTAATAAAAATAATAGTGGTTTTGTTCCCGTAAATTTTAATTAATTGTTAAAGAATCATTATAAAGGGAGACAAAATCACAACCTTGCTCCTGCAACTTTATTGCACCAAAACGACTAACAACTCTGCAACTTTCATCACAATTTCTTTAAAAATCTGCCATTTTAGGCTGCAACAATCCCAAAAAAGACCCATGAAGTCCTGGAGGGACTGGTAACACAAATCAAAACTTAAGGAACACAATGTACAAAAGCTCAGGTTACACACACACACACACACACAAGCGTTTCTATAATCTCTCAAAGTCACTGGACTTCTGGAAACAGATTAACATTACTTCAGTGCTAATTTGATACCAAACACCACACACACACACGAGCGATCACGTTGGCATTTTCAGTGCCCTGGTGAGTAGTGCTTGGGGATGGAACCTTTCTCACGAGTACCTCAGTGGTACCTTTACCAGTCCAGAACTTGAGTTTATCAATTTTCTCTCCTTAAATTAAAAATTATTTTAGCAAATCACTCTGGATACACCAGTTATGGCAACAATGTGCTGAGTCGACCCCAGCTGGTATTACTCACTCAGCTACTGTGTGCATTGCTGGATATACACACACACACACACACACACTTTCTTCACTATACTTTTGAGGACATTTCACCAGACATAATGATAAATAAGTGCAGCTGCTCCTAAACCCAAACCCTAACCCTAAAGCTGAGTCATGACCATGAACCATTTCTGCTCTTTTAGTTTCATTACTTTCACTTTAATACTAAACATATGTTCACAAAAACCAAGCATGGACATGTCGACTGGGGACAAGACTACCCACTGTTTGGGCACAAATTTCAGAATCTACCAGCAGATTCTGTTTAGGTCAGAAATACCCACAGAGCTGTGCCCGGGGCAAGGCTTATTCTTTGGGTGGGCAGGTGCATGTGTTTTTCTGGAGATTTGGACTCATATCCCCATGTGTTGTAACAGTGATGGCAGTAAGAACCCACTCCGAACACAACATCCCAAGCGCTCAGAGGTCTGTACCAGCTTGGCATCACTTCTGCGCTCAGCTGGGAGTTATGAAACACGCAGACGTAACACACTTCAACACGGAACTAACACAAGCACTGGGTTAATCCATTTAGTAACCCCTTCAGTGTCATGTCCAATCCCTCGCCCACTCCATCCATCCTACTGACGAGGGCTGGACAATTCACTGAACTTTAATTGAAAGTGTTCCTCCGAACCGGTAACTGAACTACTTTTGCCCTTGACTCTCCCCAGTGTGAGAACATTAGAGGTGTGAACCGTCACTGGTCTCATGATTCCATTCGATTATGATTATTAGGTCACTGATCTAACGATTCCACATTATGTCACAAATACAGCTGAAACGATTATTCGAATAACTCGAATAATTCGATTACAAAAAATTTTCTAGAATCGAAGCTTCGTTTAAGTCATTTTATTCACTACAGCATGCGCTGCATATTTGTGAAATATTGCGTGCACAAAAACAAGTAAATGCGTAAAAACGCATAAATGACCTTCTTTGTGATGTAAACGCGCGCTGTGTTTGTGAACGCGTGAGCGCCCGCGTAAGCACCATTACTAAAACGCTCCGCTTCCGTCAAAACGTCCCCTTTATTACAGACAAAACGCATATTTTAGCTGATAAATAACCACAACAACCAGTGTTCCACTCACAATACAGCCATTTATTGAGATTTTCCCATCGTTTTTTTTCATAGTTCGATCCAGAACGTGCCGAACCCTTTATTGTGACGCGGCCCCGTGGCGTGCGCAGGGGATTGTGGGAAATGCAGTTCTCTTCCAGAAAGGCCAAAAGCAACTCATTCTATTGGCCACATTGGTTCAAAATGACCTTTGAACTTCATGTTTCTTCATTTTCAATTGAATACAACAACATAAAGCGTATATGACTAACTTCTACTCACACTACAATAAGCCTAATAACAAATGTATTGTCTTTTTTTTTTTTTTAATGTATCCGATTACTCGATTAATCGATAAAATAATCGATAGGTTATTTAATTACAAAAATAATCATTTGTTGCAGCCCTACTCACAATGCATGCAGACTGGGCAGCCACACCTGCTACCAGGATGTGCTTTTTAACTTGAATTTTAATAACCAGAAAATCATCAAGCAAAGTCATTATGATATAATTCAGGCATTTTCAACTGCCGCCGTTTAAAAACCTCTGTTTTAATCGATTATGGTCTGCCATCGCATCGAGGCATAATCGTCCATGTCTACAACTCAATGCATGTGATTATGCGATTCATTTCAACACCCCCAGTGTTCAAGTACTGTCTCCTAAAAACATACCACAATCTGCGTTGTTGTGCGAGCCCGCCCCGTACGCAAAAATATACCTAGTTGGGCATATTTACAGTACAAACCCTGCCTGTGATCTATGAGGGCTAAAAACAACAGAAAAGACAAAAATGAAATAATCGTTCATTAATCATAATTGAGGTAAAAGGTTCAATTAATCCTGATATTGTTATTGATTTGGTCAGGGTCAGGGTCAGGGTTAGGGTTAGGCCGGCCCTACTGCTTCTACACAAAAACAAACACGAAAAAGTGCACAACGCGAAAAACATGCAAAATGCTAAAACACTTGCAAATGCAAAAAACACAAGTATAATATCATACAAAACAAAAACACATGCACACAAGCACACATTCACATACATCAAAACATGCAACCACACACAAACACGCAAACACAAAAAAGATGCAAAAAGCGCAATGTAACACAAAACCCAATATCACGCAACTCTTGAGACTTTTAGTTAAGGTACATTTCCTGCTCAAATCCATCCTCGCCTGCTTGCTCACAGAGTTTTCTCAAATCTTCTTGAGAATGTCGGCAGAACTGCGTTTCTGGCTAATTTTTATAATAAGCTACTTTTATGAAGTTAACTCAAGTTTAACGCTGTGGTCCCTTTAGACACATAGCCTAGTGGGGACTGGTAGTGTAAATAAACACTGGTGATTTTTAAATATAGATGCACCTTTTCTCAACATTGAGCCGAGGTGTGTGTGTGTGTGTGTGTGTGTATTAGAGAGTCAGGCGAAACAGACTGTGAGAACGTTTGGTGCTGTTATGTCATCAGAAGACTGCAGGTGTTAGACTTGTTGACATCTACACAAAATCCCACTGATTCTTGTCTCAGCTGTGTGTGTTTATGAGGTGGTGAAGACCCAACCGCCCCTAAAGATACCTTTACCCAATTTTATAGGACATTTCTACACGTTAGGAGCAGCCCTCACTTCTGAAGAAAAATCTCAGTTTTGATGCAACAAAGTAAAAAGTTAAAATAATTTTTGGTTTTCGAGTTTGAGGTTATTATTTTCAACTAGTCATTTCAGGACCTCACAAAGATAGCAAGATGTGTGTGTGTGTGTGTGTGTGTGTACTGTAATACTCATATCCTCACATTAATACTAGCACACAAACAGTCTTGTTGTGCTGGTGTGGAATTGCTGCAGGCTTTTCTGGGAGTTAACAAACTACAGCCACATTCTGATCCCATCAAAACCCCCCATGAAAAACACACACAAACGCGCACACACACACACACTCGTCATCTTTTGTCAGCAGCAACAGCAGCAGGAGAAAATAGACTTTAACCCCACAGTCAGAGAGAGAGGAGAGATGATTTGAAGAATTTAAAATCACCCACCCGCCCAGGGACAGTAATACTCAGTAATATTGAAACTTTCCCCCGTAATGAGTAGCTTGAGGGATTACAATTTCCAAAACAGTAATATTTTATATTGATATTAAACAGTGATATTGCATCACCTTCATAAAAAGCTGATAACTTCCATCACCTGCTGTATCATAAGCTCTTCACTTTGTGTGTGCATATATATATATATATATATATATATATATATATATATATATATATATATATATATATATATATATATATATATAGTATTGCATATTTTGTGTTGTATATTGTATTAAAATTGTGTTGTATATATTTTATATTTTTTTGTATTGTGTTGTAAATTTTGTTTTCAGTATATTGTCAGTGTATTTGTATTGTATTGCATATTTTGCATTATATATTGAATAGTCAATTTTGTATTGTATATTTTGTACTGAGCAGTGTATGTTTAGTATTGTATATTGCCTTTAATATTTTGTCTTGTACATTTTGTATTGTATTTTATCTATATATATATATCTATATATCTATTCATATCTATATCTATACTTCATTCATTCATCTATCTATCTATCTATCTATCTATCTATATATATATATATATATACACACACATACACACACACATACATACACACACATATATATATGTGTATCTGTCTCATCGTACTAATACTCTCTGTTCCATGTATTTATTGTCCATATTTGGCTGCAGAGACACTAACCACCGGAAACATCTTCCTTGAAAGTTATTCAAACCTGTTCCCTAAATTACTCCTCTAACGTGTTTTAATGAAGATGTTGATTTTATAATGTACAACCTGATGATTAGGAATTAGAAGCTGATGCAATAGTAATGCAAAAAGAGATGCAGGAGGATCAGACAAGAGAGAGTCCAGTCACTTCATCCACTAAACACACTTTTTATGTTGCTGACTTTTGACGTCTTTACGCCAAACCAAAGGCCATATTCCAGGCGTATGTTTCATCACTGAAGCTTTCTTTAGAGTTAAAATCTCCTCTAATCTCGTCCTCATGAGCCCAGTCTCCTGTGCTGTCTCGTCTCGTGAGCTGAGTGTCTCATCACAGCCGTATGATCAACATCAGCGGCGGACGACATAAGAACCAGACATGAAACACAAATAAATAAACGCCGTAGATAAAGAAACGCCATAAAACTGAAGACACACTGATGACCGGAGGAATCTCAAAGAACAGATCAATCAACATCTTACACACAGTTGATAATTAATATTATATAAGCCAAGTAATGCTCAACTTAGCCTTGACTTTATCAGGGGAAAGCCTTTTCCACCTTTGAACCCAATAAAGGTGTAAAAGTGGAGTGTGTGTGTTAATGATAACATTTAAGAAGGGGCGTGTGTGTGTGTGTGTGTATTGACAGCAGGTCTGATAGCACTGTTTGGACTTTAATCACCGTTTTATTTTTAGAGAACTCGATCCGTCTAAACAAGGTGTGCAATTTTCTCCTCCTCCTCCTCCTTCTGTCCTTTTTCTTTCTCAACTCATCATCTCTCTCTGTTCGCTCATCTTCTGTTCTTCCATCTCTCCTTCTTTCTCTCTCTCTCTCTCTTCCTCTCTCCATCTGGAAAGGTTTCGGTACTGATCCAGACCTAATAACATCTTCACTCTCTCAGCGTGTTTGCACATTTGCTATAAGATAGAAAGGGGGGAGGGGGGAAGAGAAGTGGAGGAGAGAGAGAGAGAGAGAGCAAGAAGAAGGGCAAGGAGTGGGAGAGAAAGAGAGAGAGAGAAAAAGAGTGAGGGGGAGAGAGGGAAAAAAGAGGGCAAGAGGAGAAGAAAGAGTCAGGGAAAGAGAGAGAGAAAGAGCGAGACGGGAGAAAGAGCCAGTGTGTGTGTGGTAAAGGATTCATTGTGTCAGAAGTTATTATGCAACAGGGGAGATCTATGAGCAAATATGTTGTTAATAATTTACATTATCTCTCACACACACACATACACACATTCTCTTTTACTCTCTCGCTTACACACACACACACACACACACCCCCACGTCTGACTCTCTCATGATGGTCCCAACTGGCATCGTTTGCCACCTGCAGTGAACAACGGACAATAGCTGCTTGATTCAAAACTCCAGTGTGAACACACACACACAGACACACACACATATACACACAGTGTGTGAAAAGCTCATGCAAAGCTTCATCTTGTCCCACAAGAGAGAGAGAGAGAGAGAAGACAAAGAGAGGGAGAGAGAGAAATGAAAGAGAGAGGGGCGGATGAGAAACACAAAACAAGAGAGAGAAAGAGGGAATGAGAGGGAGAGCAAGATGAGTCAGAGTAAGATGGAGGGGAGAGAAAGAAAGTGAGAGGGGAGAGAGAAAGATCGGGAAAGACAGTGAAAGAAAGAGAAAAAAACAGAGAAAGAAAGAGACGGGGATGGGGAGGAGAGAGAAAGCAAGAATGGAAGAGAGGAAAGAAAGGGAAAGAAGGAAGGAGGAGAGAGAAAGAAAGAAAAACACAGGAGAGAGGAAGGAGAGAGAGAGTGAAATGAGAGAAAGAGGGAAGTTTAGGGCCATATGAAACTGCTTTGTTTTATCCTAAATTCCATTTTATTTTTTCCTGAATTCCGTTTTTTCCATTCTTATTCTCCTGAATTCGCGGGTGCAGTCTATCGTGTGCTGGCAAAACTTACAAAAGAGTTGTTCTCCTGATTCATAATCATTTGTGTATTGTTCTGCTCTAAACTTAGCACGAACACTCAAATTCCATCATTTTTTTGAGGACTTTCAGCCTCTTCGCCATCGCTGACCGCTGACGGTTCCTCCTCTGTGTCTGTGCGTTTGTGTGTGTGGAAAGCTGAGTCCCGCCTCAACAGGTAACACGTACAGGGGGCTGCAGCGGCCAAAACTGATTAGAAACCATTGCTTTGCTTTGCCCACACACCGATATCAGCCAATTGTACAACATTCCGCGTTTTACAACGGATTCCATTTTATTTCGCAATTCCGTCTGCGTTTTCCGCATCGCGCAAATTATAGGGTCCTAAATGTTTAAAGTTGTTTCATGCTATCAGCAACCATTCTTTTCTCCTCCTTCATCCCTCCGTTATACTTCCTAAAACGCATCTTTCAGATTAACAGCCAAGTACAAATCAGCAGAAACGGACATAAACAACCTTGAGCACTTCTCCATTTTACCTGGTTATTTATTTCTGGCTGATAATATCGAGGAGTTGATTTATCGTCTGGACTCAAGACCTCACATCAAACAGCTTCTTGAAGGCTTCAGGACTTTTATTTTTAAGCTGTAGTGAGCAGGTTCGGCCCACTACAGCGGAATCAGAGGTCAGGGGTCGGACACAGGACGGGACACTATTCATTAGAGGTGTGTGTGTGTGTGTGTGTGTGAGTGAGAGAGAGAGATCGATTTCGCCCTACTCTCATCTCATCTCCCCTGGGCCGCTTGGACACAACGAGTGAAGGAACAAAATGAAGCACACGAGTGTAGCTCTCACTCGTCTCATGAGCAGAGAAACAGGGAGAACGAGGAGAGAAAGAAAAGCAGGGAACAGAGAGAGAGACAGGATGTGCCAACGATTCCAAGTTCACGGATAAAGAAGAAAGTGAGAGAAAGGGGGAGAGAGAAACAGAAAGGAAGAAAGAAGACAAAGAGAGGGAGAGAAAGTAAAGAAAGGAGGGTAGAGAATGAAGGAAGAAAGAGTGAGGGAGAAAGAAAGAAAGACGGAGGGAGAGAAAGAAAAAGAGGGAGAGTGAGAAAAAGACAAAGAAAAACAGAAAGATGGAGAGAAAGAAATATAGAAAAAGAAAGGAAAAGAAGAAAAGAAAGAAAGAGGGGTGGAGAATGGAGGAAGAGGAAGGGAGAAAGGAAAACAAAGATAGATGGAGACGGAGAGAGAGAAAGAAATAAAGAAGACAGAGAGAGAGGGAGAAAGAAAAAAGGCGTAGAGAGAGAAAGATAGAGAGAGAGAGACAAAAGAAAGAGGGGCAGAGAGTGGAGGAAAAGAGGGAGGGTAAAAAAAGAGAAAGGAAGAAAGACAGACAGAGAGAGAAAGGAGGAAGAGAAAGGGAGAGGGAGAAAGAGAGGGAGAGAGAAAGAAAGAAAAGAGAGGTAGATTGTGGAGGAAATAACGGAGGGTAAAACAAGAGAAAGGAAGAAAGACAGACAGAGAGAGAGAGAGAGAAGGAAAGACAGAGATAGAGAGAGAGAGAGAGAGAGAGAGAGAGAGAGAGAAAAGGAAGAGAAGAAAAGAAAGAAAGAGGGTTAGAGAATGGCGGAAGAGGGAGGGAGAAAGAAAAACAGAAAGATAGATGGAGACGGAGAGAGAGAGAGAGAGAGAGAGAGAAAAAAAGGAGAGAAGGAAAACAAGGGAGTGATGGAGAAAAAGATAACAAGAGAGAGGGGAAATGAGAGAAAGAGGAAAGCAGAAGGAGAAAGAGCGAGTGAGAGAGAAAGAGAAGTTCAAGTTCATGGATAAAGAGAACAGAAACATGGCAATGACGTGGTTTTGGGGTTTGGTTTTCATTTGAAAACAAATGTAGTGAATAAAAGTGAGTGATTTTCGTTGTAAACGCATCACAGCACAGCAGAAACCTGTGAAGGAGCAGCGGGCAGCTTTTATTTGGCAGTGCTTGGGGACGGTACCTTTCTCACAAGTACCTCAGCAGTACCTCTACCTGCTCAGCTTGAATCTGTCCAAACTCAGACCCTTCCTCCATCTTTTCTTGTATATTTTTGTCCAGGGTTGTTCTCATTCCCTCTGTCTCTGCGCCTACTCACCTTCCTCTCCCACTCGTTTCTGCTTCTTTCTCTCTGCCCCTCATCTCCCTCTCTCTTTTAATTTTTTACATAATGGGTGTGGGCGGACAACACCGAGAACTGCTTCTGTGTGTGTGTGTGTGTGTGTGTGTGTGTGTGAGAGAGAGAGAGAGAGAGAGAGAGAAGAATGGAAAACAAGAGTTTGCAGGTTTGTTCCGCGTTCTCATATCCTAACAGATGACTTTGATAGTCTTGTGTTTAACTTGTCAACTGGATTTAGCCAGAGCAGGTGGAGAAGACGAGAACAGTGTACACACACACACACACACACACCAGCAGCAGCAGCTTAATGAGTGACAACCCCTTGTCGACGTTTTGAGATCCGGTGTATAGTCTGAAACAAAGTCAGCGAATGTGATTTTACTGTCAACACCGATGTCACCTTGAGCGCAGAGCTGGACGACGCGGTCACTAATAATATCATGATACTACTATACTGATCAATTTCCACATATTCACAAGTCTTGATTACAATACAGCATCACACCGATTCAGCACACACCCACTCAATTACCGTCAACATCACAAAGTAAATGAATCAATGTGAGTGACTGTCAGTGAACACAGCACGGCACACAGTGCACCACAATGAAATGTTACCTGTGCAGTTACTTTTTAACTACGTAACTATAAACATGTTACTATACAAGCCGTGTCTTACAATATAAACCTCACATTTAACTTTGACCTCAACTTCTCAAAATAAAACCAGCAGCTCGGCAGATGAGATGCTGAAACTCAGAAAAAATCCCATAAAGCCAGTGGACAGATAGACGGACAGATAGATAGGCAGATAGATAGGCGGATGGACAGATAGGCGGATTATAGATGGATTGACAGAAAAATAGACAGATGGACAGATAGGTGTACAGACAGATAGACAGAAAAATAGATAGATAGATAGATAGATAGATAGATAGATAGATAGATAGACAGACAGACAGACAGGTGTACAGACAGAGCAAGGTTCTACCCCAAGTACTGCTCCCTGGGCGGGTCAAACAAAGAGGTCACATTTGGTTGTGGTGCACTGTGTGTTGCGCTGTGGTGTGTTCACAATGACAAATAATCACTCACTTAAATTTAAAGAAATAATAAAACTGCTGCATTCCAGCAGAGGAAATCTGTTTAGTCATTGGACAAACGTGCTCCGTCATCTATCCATCGCTTTCTTTATCTTTTTATGACCAAATGCTGTTATGAAAGTAAACATAACTCGGTGTAGCAAACCTGGACCTTGAAATGACATTAAAACATGTTTGATGGTTGGCACATTTTTGTTTAGGCGTTTTAACGTCCGTACGAGACAAAATTCCTGCTTTTCATTCACATGCTTTTTCTTTGCTTTTCTTTTGTGAAATAAAAGATCATGACGTCATGTCTTGCAGATAGCGTAAAGGCATTCCAACACGGAGTCTGCCAAATGCTTGTGCAAATAGAGAAATGGAGTTGAGAGCTGTTGAGAAGTAAAGCTAACACGTTTGATACGGATTACATTAAACAAATGCTGATAGCAATGCAGAGCAAAAAATAAATTGGTTTGGTTAAAGAATGATCGTTTCTGATGTCCTGTTTGCATTTCTGGTCCTCCTGAGATGAAAAGAAACACCTCGTACTTCATCTATCAGCTAAAATGTAAGTGGGTATGCAAATCTTAAAGATAAAGTTTATTCAAGCCAAAATTGATGAAAGGTGATGGGGAAGTGGCCCGTACACACTGCTAATTTCTTCTTTTTTTTTTTTCTTTTTTTTTTTTTTGTTGACACACTGTGTACACACTGCTAATTTCATTTACAAAAGATAATGACGAGAGGTTAAACTAAAACTGGATAAATAAACTTCATTCTGAATCTAATCCTAATAGTAGTTCACTAATGAATACCACACGTAACTTAAATTGCACGTTTTCATGTTCTACCTCTAGTTTAGAGTTTATATTTGATAGTTTATTTGTAAGCGGCACCGCGGCATTCAGTCCCGAGGTTGGCCGTGGGGTCTTTCTGTGTGCAGTTTGCATGCACTCCCTGTGTTCGTGTGGGTTTCCTCCGGGTGCTCCGGTTTGCTCCACAGTCCAAAAGCATGTAATATAGGTTGACTGGCGGCTCTAAATTGGCCCCGTAAGGTGTGAATATGAGTGTGATTGTGTGTGCCATGTGGTGTGTTGCCGACCACCCAGGGTTGGTCCCCGTCTTGTGTCCATAGTTCTCAGGATAGGCTCCGGTTCCCCCTGCGACCTCAGACGGGATTAAGCAGTGCGGATAACCGCTGGTTTGACATATGATTTTTCAATCTTAAAATGGCAATAGCGATACAAAAAAAAATTGTACAAATATTTTACGTTTTGTACAGCAGGAGAGTTTGTGGTATGATACGTTGGGACGCTGCCAGCCTTGTGGGATACTTCACTCTCACCAGAGAGTCCAGTTGTCTGTGTTAGAGTGCATATTTTTTCTGTGTTTTTGGTTTTTCAAAACCCAATTTTAATGTCTTCCAAAGGCCCAGGTGTGTCTCCTGCTGGAAGTGGTAGCGACTGCTGGTACTATAGTATGTCTCGACTTGCGATATTTTCAAGTTACAAAGGGGTCATCGGCACTCATCTCCATCGTAAGTCGGGGACTACCTGTACTTTGAATTTGAAGAAAATAACGCTGTTTAAAACAGGGCTGCAAGGATTAATCGGTATCGCTGACAAGGACATTAAGAAAGTATCGTCTCCCCCTGCAGGCCTATCTGAGATATTTATCTATGCTAATCAAGAACACCTGTCACATTAGTTTACGAGGTACAGGATTCATCTTGCGACAATTCGGCAGTTTAAGAAGACCTCATGAATCTGACAGACATTTCTCAGTTATTTCTTAAGAAATAATTACGTACAATACAGCGCAAGAAAATATTGATGAATGAAGAACAAGGTTTTCTATGAAAGATCACTGTAAATGTATTATAGATTGTTTTAAATCAAAAACTCTTAAATTAAATACTGCTTTGACCACAGGTACAACAAAAGTTATTTAAGTTATCTGTCAAAGTACAAAAACACAAAAAAGGCAGCAGCAGATCTGCAGTGTCACCCTCTAGTGGACAAACTACACAACGACAACACTCAGACCTTAACAAAAATATCTCCCGCATTTCTGTTTCATCATCAATCATCATTTCGGTTGCAGCCCCAATTTAGATACCAATTTATGAGCTCATAAAAGTCAATATCATATTGCGATATCACAACACCTGCACTTCAATCAGACCCTCAATGAGTTTCCAGTAAAATTGGGACACTCTTTTACATGTTACTGATTAAGAAATTACCGCAGCATAACGATCGTCATTAGAGAGTTGGTGCAAACACAGCCATTTAACCGAGCGAATGAGGGTTTGGGAATGGGAGCAATGAAGCGAAAAAAGGGGAGGATGAATGGGATAAAGAGAGAAAGTGGAAGAGAGAGGGAGGGAGGGTGGGTACGTACCCAAAACACAAGCCGCCGTTTCTGTCTTTAAGCGGCTTTGATTTTAAAACTATTTCTCCATGCCTGTGTTTACTAGGGCCTCGGGCTACACTTCTCCACTGCCGGTGGTTTGTTTGTCCTTCACTCGTTCGCTTGCAGCTCACTCACTCTATCATTACGTTTCTCTGATCTGCTTTAGTGAGCGCTCGGTCTCACCGCATCGCCGAACGGATATTCCTCGTTGTTGCCAAGCGGCAAGTGTAAAAAGGTTGTTTGTGAATGTTTTGCCTGCAATCTTGTTGTGTACTGCAAAACAACAGGAGCTTTTGTATTTACACCAATGGTATTTTAAATGTAATTTTCTCTCAATTTTGAACGGGCACACAGATGTCTACTTGTCTTGTAGCTGCACTTTTGATATCTCAACACACTGTGCACCACAACCAAATGCGACCTCTGCATTTGACCCACCCGTATAGGAGCAGGGAGCAGTGTTTGGGGACGGTTCCTTGCTCATGAGTACCTCAGTGGTACTTTTACCGGACCAGGACTTGAAGCTGCGACTCTCCAATCACAGGGCCAACTCCTGCACTGTTACACTACCCACTGCTCCAAAATCAGAAGAGAGCGCAAACGCAAGTCCCCACAGTTAAGTAACGTATGGACAGAGTCTACAGATGCTGATGAGCTCTCTAAAACAACTGTGGGGCAGTTAGGTTAGGGCGTTCGCCCCCTGATCGGAAGGTTGCTAGTTCGAAACTCAGGACCGGTTATGGTACTACTGAGGTACTCATGAGCAAGATACCGTCCCCAAGCACCGCTCCCACCGGGCGGTGCCCACGTTAGCTGCTCACTGCTCCTTCACGGATGGGTCGAATGCAAAGGTCACATTTTGTTGTGGTGCACTGTGCTGTGCTGTGTTCACAATGACAAATAACCACGCAGTCTCACTTTAACATAAACTGCATGCTTTTGGACTGCGTGAGAAAACCAAAGCACCCGGAGTAAAGCCACGTGGTAACTGTTCTTAATAAAGAAACTGGTGAATGAGGCCCAATGTGTTTATATTAAAGCGACACTAATGTACATAAATGTATATAATGTGAAGAGCCAACACACACACACTAGAATCCTTCAGGCTCAGATCTCTCTAAAACAGTGTAATCACGTTAGCTACCTTTCACTACCCATAATGCCCTGCTGCTCTCTCCGCCAGCTCCAGAGGGTCCGGCGTGGGCACTGGGCGCGCTCGGGAACTGAGGACTTATTCAGACTCCCAACATCACACACACATTCCAGCTGCAAGACAAAGGCAGAGTGTGTGTGGTGTGTGAAGGTTTTGCCTGATTTTTTACAGAATCTGCATTACAGAGTGAACGTCTGTCATCTCTGACAAGTACCAAAGTACTAAACACACACACACATGCACACATATACACACACTCACTGAGCTTTTTTGGGTGCATCTGTTGCTGATTCAGCTGTGAAGGCAGATTGCATAATATGCAGTGATCATGTGAAAAAGTAAATTACGAAATATGTTAAGATGACAAACATGACAACACGTGTGCACACACACACTTCTGCATGGGAACAAGATGATCAGAGACGAAAAAAGAGAAAGAGAGGTCATCAGGGCATGTGGGTGTCAGACCCATCAGCACACACAGTGACTGATAATGACCCTTTACCACAGTGTGCATGTGTGACTAGTGTGTTTAAGTGTATAACATCTGCAGTGTGTTCACGTCGTCCCTCACACAGCTGTGAAGGAACGAGAACGGACACACAGACACAGACCCACACACACACAGGGAAGCACATGCTGACCGACAGATACTCATCACTACACTACACAGCTGGCAGTGAGACAGGAAAACAGTTGTAGAGAGAGGGAGATGATAAGACATACACATGCTTAGAAGAGCGATAAAGACAAACAGACAGACAAGACGTCAAGACAGACGTACAAACAGAAAGAGAGACAGAGAAAGAGTTGAAAAGTGTGAAAAGAGGTGAAGAAAGGTCGGACAAGCTGACACTCTCAGAGAGACATAAAGAGACATATACATAGAAAGACATAAAGAGACATGTACATAGAGAGACATAAAGAGATACAGTACTGTGCAAAAGTTTCAGGCAGGTGTGAAAAAATGCTGTAAACAAAGAATGCTTTCAGAAGAATAAATAAAGACTGTTTATTTTTTATCAATTTACAAAATGCAAAGTGAGCGAACAAAAGAAAAATCTAAATCAAATCAATATTTGGTGTTGGTGTTTGGTATACAAGAAGTCCTGGAAGTGATGGTATGGCCCCCGACAGAGCCCTTATCTCAACATCATCGAGTGTGTCTGGGATTACATGAAGAGACAGAAGGATGTGAGGAAGCCTACATCCACAGAAGATCTGTGGTTAGTTCTCCAAGATGTTTGGAACAACCTACCAGCCGAGTTCCTTCAAAACCTGTGTGCAAGTGTACCTAGAAGAATTGATGCTGTTTTGAAGGCAAAGGGTGGTCACACCAAATATTGATTTGATTTAGATTTCTCTTCCAATTTTGAAAGCATTCTTTGTTTACAGCATTTTTTTCACACCTGCCCAAAACTTTTGCACAGTACTGTATATACAGATAGAGAGGGAGAGGGAGAGGGAGAGAGAGGGAGAGGGAGACATACATAGAGAGATACAGAAACGTACAGAGAGAGAGATAAAGAGGGAGAGAGATAGAGACATACATAGAGATAGAGAGAGAGACAGACATACAGAGAGAGAGACACAGAGAGAGAGACAGACAGGGAGACAGAGAGAACTTGATTCTCAGGCTTATAGCCATGCTTTGGCAATACAAATGTGAATTTATCTGTTATGCCAATAAAGCACTTTGAATTGAATTGATATGAGAGAGAGAGAGAGAGAGAGAGAGAGAGAGAGAGAGAGAGACAGACACACAGACAGACACACAGACAGAGAGAGAGAGAGAGAGAGAGAGAGAGAGAGAGAGAGAGAGAGAGAACACATTTTCATGTACACGTTGTAGAAGGATAGGGGCTGTAATTGAGGAAGAAAGAACTACAGAAAGACGGTAAGACGGGCACAGGTAAAGGCAGACAGACACACAGACAGACAGACAAAAAGAAAGAGGGAGAGAGAGAGAGAGAGAGAGAGAGAGACTCGGCTCCAGCTGTGGTTGTGTATAAGACACATCACTGATACATCACTAGATATTTTATATTTTATAGGAGCGGCGGCGCGTGCACCCCCCGTTCACCGACCCACGGCACGCGCCAGAGATAAGCACACTTAATCAACAAACAAACAAAAACACAAGCAGGAAAAACAAAAGGTACAGGGTTCGTTAAGCAACACAAAGCTACACTCGCGGTGCACAGCACACGGCGCGGCGCAACACCTTTCATAACAACTTAATTTAATATAACAAACTTACCAAAGTCTGCTCGTACTGCAGCGCGCGCGGGTCCGTTCCGTCTCCGGCCATGACTGCACGAGACTCCCGCTTCCCGCGGTGATAAAGATGAGATGAGACCAGAAAGAAAGAGAGTGAGAGGGAAAGACAGAATGACAGAAAGAGTGAGAGATTCCCACACAAGTTGGGGAGTTGAAATCACCTCACGCCGCCTCTCACGTTAATGGCACGGGAGCGCGCCTCAAACTTCCACATGCAGTCTGCGTGTCATGAGACGCCCCGCGTCCGCCGACCGACCGACCCACCGACCGACAGAAACGTAGCATTCAGACGCTTCTCCGTCATCTTTTATATCCTCGGGGTTGTGTGTTTTTTTACTTTTTACCACCCTGAGCCGGACCGAGAGGCGGAACCATGACGGAAAGAGAGTCTCGCGCCTCCCCCGGTAGTGGTACAGTCCTGACAGAGACGCGGGAGCGTGCTTCCAGTTCAGGCAAACGGGTGACGGTCACGCGCATTGGGCTGGTATTAAGTAACGAACGTGCCTCACGTTTTATCACTCAAAAACTCTAATATAATGCACATTATAATGCACATGTAAATGAGTATACTACAAAATACCAAGTATATTGAGTAAAATAGTGTAAAACGTTTACAAATTAATCCAAAACGTCTTGCGTTTTATCACTCAAAAACTCTGAAGGACATGTATAGGCATGTACTGCAAAAGAGTAAAATGTATATTAAGTATCATATTAAAAACATGGTAAATTATAAATTAATGCAAAAACGCCTTGCATTTCATTACTGGAAACTTGCTTGATTAAAAACACACGATTCACATATTTACGAATAATAGTAAAATATGGGAAAATATATTTAATATTACATTGAAAATAATGTTTACTAATTACAAATGTATTCAAATACACCTTACTCAATTCTCTTATTTATTGGAAATATAGTCTTTAACTGAAAAACAAAAACAAAAAAACGTATCGCGCAAGTGCCACCCACGCGCGTGTCCAGTGGTACAGTCCTGAGAGACGCGGGAACGCGCACACCTGAAAAATACGCGGAGCGCGCTTCCAATTCAAGCATCTTGTAAGTACTAAGTAATATCTGTGGCCTCGCGTTTTATAACTGAGGACTCTTTTTGATGGAAGTAAATATGTATTTTAAATTAATACCTATAATTAATTAATACCTAGCATTTAACACAGCATTTAGCAGACGCTCTTATCCAGAGCGACGCACAACAGTGCTTTATTGTCCACAACTGTTCTTCAAGCTGTAAAGCTAGATAAATTAACACCTGTCATCAAACTAAGTGCACAGACAACAAGAGTACAAGTTAGTAATAAGAAGAATCCTACCCCGACCCAAGCTGGGTTGAGCTCATACATTTGACATTTAATTTATGGCATTTAAGGTGGATTTAAGTGAGTGACTATTTGTCATTATAAACACAGCACAGCACATAGTGCACCACAACCAAATGTGACCTCTGCATTTGACCCATCCATGAAGGACCCAGAGAGCAGTGCATGGGGATGGTACCTTGCTCATGAGTACCTCAGTGGCTACCAATCTGGGATACAAACCAGCGACTTTCAGATCACGGGGCCAACTTCCTAACTGTTGCTCTACCAACTGCCCTCATACCAAGAGCAGCTTCTGTTTCTTAATTTCAGGGACAGTTCCTCCACAATTTTAATTTGGGGTTAAGGGTCTCAATGGTGGTAGTTCTGGAGGTAAGCATTCAACCCATAATTATCCTACCACTAGACCACCAGTTCAGTCTTCAGATGATCAATTTTAGATTCAGGAATCACTGCAGATTCCAAGTGACAAGACTTCAGCAGGACATGGGGGATCAAGTAGTCTGATTCTTCAGGTAAAGAATTCAATGAGTTCCAGCAAAGTCTGAGTTCAGGTCATCACAAGGACGGTGGTGATTCAGGTCTCTACAGGTCCAGGATGAAGAACCATGAAAGGGTTCACTGGCCTTATGGAGTTGAAAAGTGTCTTCTGTTTTGGACCAGATGCACTACAGCATGAGGGTAATGTTTGTGTACTAAATAAAAAGAATGCTATGTTAAACAGCAATAATTTGGTCTGTTATTTCATTGCATAACTTAGGGCTGTAATTGTTTATGTACATTTTTACATATCGTTACTCCAAATTCTGCTCCAGTAACTAACATTGTTTTAACTTGTTTATGCATAATGTTTGTGTGTACTTGAGTGTGCATTTATTTAAATATCTTACATTTGGACAAGATCATATCCTGTGAGTTAAATTTCACAAATGAAAGGGTTAAACTCTTATCGTTGATATAGAAAGCAAGATGTGTCAACAGATTTTACACATTTACAACATGATTTTATTTTTCCAGTTAAACTTGAACCACAATTCCTTGAACTATGAGTTTAGTGTGAGCAATCCATTCATAGTATTTTATTATTACGCCTGTTTGGGTGTTAAGATTCATCACCAACTCTTTACTGAAGTTCTGTGGAAGGTTCAGCATTCCAGTGTGTTCTGGGAGTACCGGGAGCTTTACGTTCTCAAAGCAGTATTTCTATGTAATCTTAAACTTAAGGGAAAGTTGAAGATTATCCAAAAGGAATTCTACTTACATCTCCTGTTCTATTGGATAGTCTGGACACTCGGCTTAAGGTATTAAAATTACTGAGAAATCCAGATTTGTGAAATCTTCCACCATATTTTGACCAAGTTGAACTCATCAGATTTATGGATTGTTTGGAACACAAAAAAATTTACAGGACGGGGAACTGGCCTGATCTTGGTTTGTGACAATCAAAATCTAGACTTCACCCAATCTAAGTTGCATTAGGCTAATTTATTAATTTCAGTCACAATTGTGATTTATTTACTATAATCATTAACTTCAAAACCACAAACCATTAGACCGTGTTTGAGCAAATAGCACTTCAACAAACATTACAGGCCAATCAAATGCAATTTTGGGTGTTTTATTGTTTTCTGTAACAATGCTGACATTCTCAGAGTCAAGCCTTTTTGATTCCAGGAATGTACATCACACACACACACCCCCACACACACACACACACACAAAGTTTAATAGCTTGTGGTTTTTGGTTAATGATTATAGCAAATGAATCTCTTTGAATGACTGAAGGTCTGGAATAACTGGAAACTTCTGTCAAGAAAGATGAGTTGCTCTCCACTCTGTGGGTATGCATTTGTGTGTGTGTATTTTCATAAAGGTCAATGGATTTAAGACACGAAATGAAATGTTTTCCTCATATTTGTTTGTGTCGTTAGCGTGTGATGAGTACTTTTAGACTAAACTCTTGCAGTCTGAATTCACCACATTTTTCCTTCATATCATTATGTTAAGCTTATTACTGGACATTTTAAACTCTGACCTTGCTGGTTTTCGGCTTCGTAGCACCGAACGCCTCATGAGTCCGATGACGCTTGACCTCTGAGACCTTTGCCCTATACAGAGAGTAAGCTGAACTTTACAAACTAAGCGGTAAACTGGTCTTTTCCGCCCAGAGTCAGTCTGAAAGTAAACCCAGAAAATGCCAGAAGTTTTTGACTCAACTGTGAAATGGAATCAGAAAGAAAACAAGCGGAACTGTGCTTAAAAATAATATAAACAGATTTAGCCTGTTTTTAGCTGTAACTTTATAAGTGAGTGATTTTTAGTCATTGTGAACACACCACAGTGCACCACAACCAAATGTGACCTCTGCATCCACTGCTACTGCTGCTGACCTGGCATACATTTAATGCCAGACAATCGAAATTATAATCCTCCTCTCTTGACTGCTGCTGCAATATTTGCAACAACTATTGATCATTGAACATTGCTGTACATATCACTGACATTTTCTCACTGACAGCATCTGCACAAATTATTGACTCTAGTTGTCCACTGCTGTTACAATATCTATGCTTATTAGATCCAACTTGAACGTTATTTCATTTTGACTTTATAAAAGACACTGTTTTATTTCATAGACTGTATAGAATTTTTCAAATTGAAACTGACCTCATGCACATTCAGTGTAAAAGACAACTCCAAAACCATAATTGCAGGCTGAATACCACATCCTAATTGTCTCTCTTGCTACTTTTAAGTGTATATTTATTATTCTTTTTATATATTATTTATTCTATGTGCATAATTTGTTCTTCATTGCTTGTTCTTGTACTGTTAAAACCGGAACCTTGTCGTCTTGTCTCTCTTTATATTTGTACTTTTAAGTTAAGTTTACTTTAACTTTTTGACTTTGACACATCACACAGCAGAAATGGTGGGACACTTCTTCATTGGTTTTTTTGATGCTGCTTCAAGCTTAGAGGACATATTTAAATACCTAAAGGCAGCCCATTCTGCCTCTTTTCACAGCTATAAAATCGATGGACATCAATAACTAGTAAGTATAAATATATCGTAGTTATCAGAAATCGTTTTCAAGATACAGACTAGTGTTTGCTCAAATGTTCATGGTAAAACTATCTGTCTACTTTATATATTTCACTTATTCAAATTTTGAGACCATGACTATATAAGGTCCAGACCAATAACATTTTGGTGTCTGTTCGATGTCAGGTATACAGCACTGGAAGCTATTTTTTCAAGGGGAAAACATCACACCAGTTCCAAAATTTGGAACCAACACTAGAGTAGTGGAAACGGGGATCGAGTCTCCTTTGGGCAACATACTTATTCACTTTTGTTGCATTAATGAAGGTTTGGTGTGATCTAGTACGTCAAAGATTTGTTGCCGTTATAATTATCATCATTATTTTTGTACTCATCCTACATGTAAGGATAAAAAAAATAATAAACTCATTGTTGCAATCAGATTTTGATTTAGTGTAAGTTTAACTACTATTGTATATATTAGTAAAGCAGCTCTATATCAGTTTAGCATGACAAAAACAAAATTTTACAAATTTTTTGCCACGTGGGAATGTTCCACAACTCCGCAGGCATCCTGCCGCCCGAAGTTTCTCATCTCATGAGCAGACGGCACACTCGACCTCCTGGTTTCCATCTCCGACGAGTGCAACGGGTCACTGCGACATGTTACAACATAAACGTTCGAGCAAAGGACGCTGAAAGGTCGAGCGTAAGTGGCAGAGGTGATCTTAAAGCTGTCAGCTTGATATATGATAACGTTATTAATTCAGATAGTATATTTGTCATGTTATAAATCCAGTTAATACATGTTCTAATATTCTGCAGTAAATTCCTGTATATTTGTGTTAAATAAGGCTTTTGAGTTTTAAATGCAGTTAACAGTTGTGTTACCCTTTTAGCAGGAACAGTACCGTGCAAAAATATTTTTTTTAGGAAAAATGAGACAGTTCAGGTTCAGTGAATTACTGCAACATGTAGACGCTATTTCACAAGACTGCATTTTCAAAAACTCAAGAAGGTGGCTCTGTAGAAGCAAGATATTAAGCAGAAATTAGCATCGTTCAAGACTACAGTACACTATAAAGAAATTTGTCTTCTTTCAAGTAAATAAATGTGCAAATGTAAACAGATCTTTTTCCCTCTTTCATACATACACAAGCATGACACACACAGCAGAATGAGGGCTGAGTGTGTGACCGCCTTTCTTCTGTCAACATGGCCCGAAGACATACAGGAATTCTGGGAAACGTTTCTAGATAAACCCTCTGATGTGTAGGCTAGCAGCTGATTGTATTCGGTTTCACTAAACGCAGTGTTGCAGCGTCCGGCCTCCAAATGTTTTCCAATCTCAGTATCTCTTTTCTGAGGAGCTGGTTAAAGGCGGTTTGATCACGTAAATGCATTGAGCCGTACAGGAGAAACCACTACTAGAGTAAATCCCAAACAACAGCAATTATTTGCTGATTTTAGGGTTGGTAATAATCTCAAATAAAATGCTTCTCATTGTCAGCATGCCCGATGGCGTAAAACAGGGTGCGGAGACATGGGTGCAAAACATCCCTTTTATTGAAAATGGGCCAAAATAGTGAAAGTGAGTGATTATTTGTCGTTGTGAACACCTCTGCACAGCACACAGTGCACCACAATGAAATGTGAACTCTGCATTTAACCGCATGTAACATAATAGTCTCATTTCCAACTTCTTGTTTAAAGTTTGGATTTTATATTCTATTTATATATTGCTTATTCTATGTGCCTTATTTGTTTTATGTACTGTTAAAACTGGAGCCATGTTGTCTTGTCTCTATTCTTGTACAGTATGTAGTAGAGATGACAAAGTTAACTTTGACTTTGACTTTGACTTTAACGGCCAGCGCCAGGGAAGCAGTGCTTGGGGATGGTATAATTGCTCATGAGTGCCTTAGTGGTACCTTTACCACTCTGGGATTATTCGAACCGGCGTCCTTGCAAGAGATATGGCTCACATACCTCACAAGACAGACTCAAGACAATCTTAAACTTTTTACACTGTAAAGTTTGACACTTTGGTAGCGTAACGGTTAGGGAAGTTGGCCCCTGATGGGAAGGTTCGCATCCTGGATCGGTAAAGGTACCATTCAGGTACTGTCCCCAGCCACTGCTCCCTGGGCGGGTCAAATGCAGAGGTCACAGTTGGTTTGTGATGCACTGTGCCCTGTGCAGTCCTGTGTTCACAATGACAAATATTCACTCACTCACTTTAAATAATGAAAAGAATCTTGTTATCTTCATTCATTCATTCATTATCCAAACTGCTTAATCCCTATCAGGGTTGCGGGGACCGGAACCCCAACACGCTGCAGGGAACACACACTCACACCTTAAGGGGCCAACTTACAGTCACCAATAAACCTATATTGTATGGTTTTTGGACTGTGGGAGGAAACTGGAGCATCCGGAGAAAACCCATGCAAACATGGGGGGAGCATGCAAACTCCACACAGAAAGACCCTACGTCCGACCCGGGCATCAAACCCAGATCCTTCTCGCTGTGAGGCGACAGTGCTAACCACTGCGCCACTGTGCCTCCCATCTTGCAATGTATAATTCAAAGTAAGCCAGCTAATAACAGCCAGACCTGAGTTGAGTGTGTTTTGCTTCCCGCTATAGAAGTAGCAAATGGTTACAATGGAAACTTCTAGACGTGTTTACACAACAGCTTTAACTTTCCTCAGGTTTACTGTCTCAATTCTAGGAAAAATCACTTATGAGTTGGGGTTATAAATACCTTCACATCCCAGCACACTCACCCTACATCTCTCTCTCACACACACACACACTAATCGTCTTGTATTACTATCTTCGTGAGTCCATAGGCTCCCATAATGACTAGATGTATATAATTTTACACCTACACCTAATCCTAACCCTAATCCTAACCTTAACCTCAGTAACCAAAAGCACATCTTTTACCTCTTTTAGTTTCTCAAATAAAACAAGCACATTTTCTCCTCATGGGGACCTCTCAAATGTCCCCACAAAGCCCAAAAAAACAGATAAAAGTGATTTTAGGGGACAAAAAGGTCCCCGCAATGTGATAAATACATGAACACACACACCTCACTGATGACCTGGAATCTGAACTTTGAACTTAACCACCTTTTAACGTGTCACAACACCAAGTCAGCGTAGCCATGACGGCCATGTGAGCGTTATAGTTCCGCTCAAAATCGAATGGAACATAAAACCGTGTTTTATTTCTGAATGGAGGCTTATAAGCGTCAAATGATCTTAATGTTAAAACATGACGATGAATTTGTGGATCACAAGTTTCTTTTTCTCGTTGACCAAGTTGGAATTACACAGCGGTTTTCGGGAGAGAACTATTTTCCGGCGCAAACAACGACCAAATCACATGCGTGCAAAAGCGTATAAGTACGCGGCAACGCGGTCAAAAACAGGACACAAACATTCTAATATTTAATGGCGGAGGTGGAAAAGGTACTTGGGTTCATCAGATTCCAGATTCTGAAATAAAAAATTAAGAAACGACAGTACAATTTGGCAGTTTCAACGCATTTTATCATCAGAGTTGACTTTGGGGTGATTTGCCCGTCTGTCTAGTTTTTACTGAGGAAAAAGAGATGAGGAAAAGAATTTATTTTAATGTTAAGTCCAAATCAAAATATATAATTTTGCAGATTTTTTATTTTGTAACCACATACTTATTATCCAGTGTTAGACAACAAAAAATGGCCAATTCTATTTTTGGTCATCTTCAGTTTTTATTTTAGCATTAATCCAAATTGAAAACATTGATCAGACATGCATATTTTGTACTGTCACTTCATATTGAACGGGAGCACCATTTTTATTAAAAGAGAAGTTAGTTTTGGATGTAAATGTCTGTTTGAGCTGAAGAATAAAGTTTCTTTTTGTGATTTGATATGAATGGAAGAGATTGTGTGAAATCAGCATATGATCGCTCCTGAACTGAATCGAATCAATATCGTGGCAGACTTTGTGATATCAGTAGACATCAAACTAAATCAATATAATATTGTATCGTAATGAAATTTGTGAATTGTGTTATTAGTGGAGATAGATGTTGGCGTAAAATGGAATGTATTTAGCGAATAAACACACATTGACACATTTATACTATTATTTTAGTTTTATTACAGGACCCTTAATGGATGAAAAATAAAACACAAACTGTAACCTATAACAGTTGGTAGTGTAAAGGGTAGGGAGTTGACACCATGATCAGAAGGTTGTCGGTTTAAGTCCCGGACCGGGACAGGTACCACTGAGGTACTCATGAGCAAGGTACCGTCCCCAAGAACTGCTTCCCGGGCGCTGCCAAAAATGCTGGCCACTGCTCCTTCACAGATGGGTCAGATACAGAGGTCACATTTGGTTGTGGTGCACTGGGCGAAGTCCTTCTTTGGTTAACCTTGCCTTTTTGGTCAGTGTCAGCTAAACAACTCCAGTACGGAACTAAAGAAAGAAGAATGTTAAGCGTGTAATTTGGATCAATTTTACCTGCATCTGCAGCAGTCTGCTATAACTTCTGCTGTACTACCCAAATTAAACCCACCCCTCAAACAGAAGAGGTAAACCATTTCTCTTGAATAGTGGATGATGAGACTTTTGTTTAATTTGTATATAATTTTAATTTTTCCCCTTGATACAGCTCTCTTGAGACTTCCAGACCCAAAGCTTCATCACACCTTCCCTACCAATACCCACAAATCGAATGATGCTGATGATGAGATTCATAAACATTAACAAGCCCATAAATAATGACACACACTGTAAATATCATTGGGTTTCACAAGCGGACTGAATTGAGGCCATAAAATAAGTGTGAGATTAATGAAGGTTTGGACTAATGCTAATCAAACACACGCAGAATCAATATCTCCCATCAATGTTTAACAAGAACATTATTGAATCGTTTCCTTAGTGGAATGTTTGAACACAATCTCTCTCACACACACACACATAGCACTATTGAAATATGACTGCAAAAAGCAGAAAAAACAACGGATTTATATTTGAATGTGATGGCAACACTGCCCTCTGTTGTTAACATGGTGTGTGTGTGTGTGTGTTCAAGTATTTATCGCATTGTGGGGACCTTTTGTCCCCTAAAATCACTTTCATCTGTTTTTTGGGGGGCTTTATGGGGACATTTGAGAGGTCTCCATGAGGAGAAATGACTTTATAGAAAATGTGCTTGTTTTATTTCAGAAACTAAAAGAGGTAAAAGATGTGCTTTTGGTTACTGAGGTTAAGGTTAGGGTTAGGATTAGGTGTAGGTGTAAAATTATATACATCTAGTCATTATGGGAGCCTATGGAAAGACCTCACAAAGATAAAGTAATACAGAGACCTGCGTGTGTGTGTTAGTGTGCGTGAGATTTGGCAATATTTACTGAAAGTAAACATTCTTTTAATAACACCGAGACTGGACTGGTCTCACATCTCATTCATCAGTTTTCTCTCTCTCTCTTACACACACACACACACACAGTGTGCCTTTGATGGTTGTGCTTACAGTGTGAAGGGCTGGAATGGAAATAAAAAGGTCTATGAAAGTTTATTCATTTGGGTAAACACTCTGAACATTAAATAAACACACACACACACACACACACACAAATACTGCTGGCTAGGGAATCACCACTGCAGACATTACTGAGCTCTCCGTCTCCTCACACCTGCTGCTAATCTCTCCATCCTCTAAAACCACTAAACACCAAACGCTGATGGTTTACTTCCACAAATGCTGAAGCACACACACTGCCATCCTTCACACTAACTGCCATAATCAGCAGAGCTCATAAAGCGTCTCATCACACATTTACAATCACAGACTTCAAGCAGACTTCTAATCTCTAAACAACCAGAGTGGAAATGTTGGAACAAACTCTCTCATCTCTTGCTCATCTCTCTGTGAGTGTTCAAGCACTTCAGAAAACAGGCAGTAATAACGATAGATAGATAGATAGATAGATAGATAGATAGATAGATAGATAGATAGACAGACAGACAGACAGACAGACAGACAGATAGATAGATAGATAGATAGATAGATAGATAGATAGATGGTTGGCACATAGACAGCATGCATCTGTATGATTAAAACAAATATGGAAATAAATAAATAAACTACAATAATCAGTAAGGTGAACATGCTTATTTGTATGATGGTCGTGCACTATGAGCACTCCTGCTGTTTGTGTTCATCTTTGTTTACGTTGTTTACAAACAAACTTGTAAGTGATAAACAGACGTGGATGTCAGGGTAAAGTATGAGACGCATACGGTGTTTGGTCTACATGCGGAGTGTGTGTGTGTGTGTGTGTGTGTGTGTGTGTGTGTGTGTGTGTGTGTGTGTGTGTGTGTGTGTGTGGAGATGGTGGTGATGTTGACGCCGTTTCGCGTGTACTCACGATAATAACGCTCTAAAGTGGAGTGTAGCGTCCGGTGGAGAGGAGCTTGAGTTAAGTCCAATTTCACCTGAGTGTATGTGTGTGAGAGATGCGGGTGGACTGGATGTATCACTATATTGAGAGAGAGAGAGAGAGAGAGAGAGAGAGAGAGAGAGAGAGAGAGCAACCTGTCCAGACCCACGCATGGAGTGGATGTATCACTATATTGAGAGAGAGAGAGAGAGAGAGAGAGAGAGAGAGAGAGAGAGCAACCTGTCCAGACCCACGCGTGTAACCCCACGCAGTCCGCAGGCTTGTTGCACTGCAGATTTTCAGGGGTTTTGTGACTTTGTGGTATTTTAGTATGTGAGAGCCGGTCCTCATGTCCTTATTTGCTGCAGCTTTGCGGCAAATTTGTGGTTAATCTGTGGCAAACAATGGAGTTTGGCTGAATATGTTTCCATAAGTTTCCCATTGACAGCCACTAGTGGCAAACTTGTGGCAATGTTCTGGCAACAATGACAAATTGCCACTAGTGAGGAATGTGCTTGCCAGTAATTTGCCAAAACTGTTAAAAACTAATAACAAACTTGCAGTGAACTTTTGGAGACAAATTTGCCAGGTCCATACGTTTGCTAGAAGTCCTTCACAAGTTTGCCATAAACCTAATTTGCATGTGAAAATATGACCTTGCTGCAAATTTGCTGCAACAAGGTTAACAGCAACTGTTTGCCAGAAGCCTAAAATGTTTGTAAGGATAAGAAAAATATTTAAACTAAAAGAAGCAACAGATTTGGTTAACAATGTTGGGCAAGTTACTTCGAAATTGTAATCGATTATAAATTACTAGTTACTGTTATTTCAAACTAATTGAAACGGATTGTAATGCGTTACATGACTCCTGCATTACTTTTGAGTTACTTTTACCAAAATAACTGTGGAACTTTGTAAAATGCTAATAGCTCTTTTACTGACACAATTTTTCTCTTGTAGGAAAGGTTTTTTAAAAAACAAAACAGCACTAAATTCCGCATAAATGTGTTGTAATGCACATTACTGAAATATGTAACAAGTTTTTATTATTACTGAAAATTTATCAGTGATGCCTTACATTACTGCGTTACAGTAAACAGCAATACATTACTGCAATTCTGTTAGTTTTGTAAAGTGTAACTCTTAACACTGTTTAATGAGGTTATGGATAGCGTCTGGTTAATACAAATTATTATTATTTATCAAATTTAATCCACACAGCAGATTAGTCACAGGTTTGGTTAGTCACATGTCAGAGTGCACCAGGTCCAGCTGGCAGTTGTGATCCAAAATGCAATTTAAGACTTTTAGGCACTACTTTGTAAAGGAAACCAAACACACACACACACACACATACACTGCTGCAGAATCCGGTAATAGCACAGCAGTGTGTAATTGATTTGGGAGCTGGTGTGCTTCTTCTTCCTCACGGGAAATTAAGCAGTTGAAAATTCAATTAATTAATTACCGTGCCCACTCTGTTCCGCTCGGAGGTCGGTAAGCGGTCCGGATCCCGGGACCAGAATACAGAATTAAAAGATTAGTCAGTGACAAACTGCACAGAATTAATCCATTATTAACTAAAAAAAAAGTGAGACGTAATGACTGGAAATCACAGGCGATATCATATTGATCTGATTCGATTTCTGCTGATATAAGAAAGTCTGAAAAGTTATGATTTGGATTTGATTGAATTTTTATGAAAGTTATTCAATGAGAGACCTCAGTAGTAAATACTTAATACTGCATTATTTAAACACAACATTTTTCTGATGAGGATAAACTCCACGTCCCATCATTCACAGCTGAGGAAGTGATGCAAATTATGACAACTTCTGTTTCAGATAAATTCAGAATTTTTAAAAAAAATAAATACAAAACTTGTTTATGTACAACAATTAAGAAATACATTTTTTTGGTTCAAATGATTGAGAAATCTTGTAAAAGTTCAGATCTTGAGGTTGAAATCCAGTCAGCCTCGGCCTTGGCCTGTTAAAACCGCCTGTAATAACTAGCATTAGCAAACAAAATACAGTAAGTTCACCCTCGGCTTAATCATTTTGTATATCTTATATAACATTTTCACATTAAAACGCTACCTCCTTCCTACCCTGACAAGAACTTTCTTCTCAAAATCACTAATATTGACGTTAATGCTGAAGAAACGTCGTCGCATTTAGCCACAAGATGGCGGCGGTGCCTCTTTCTGGAATGTCTTCACCAAAAGCAGACACATAATTCAGAACATTTTATTCGACATATATAAATATAAAGTTTCAATTTGATGAAATTTCAATTTCATCAAAATTTTCATCAATCAGTAAAAGAAACATGATGCAACATATACAATATGTAATAAGTAAAAATTAGCATTGTAGGAATTATTTGGGTCCTCTGTGAAACAAAGATTGAAAGGATTGTCCATTCCCTTAGCAAAAAGTAGTATACTTGAAGTTGATTTTATTAAGTATGCTTGAGTTTAAGTATAAGTATAGCAAGTATAATACGGACCATGTGCCATGTATCTTGTAGTGTACTAGAAAGTATACTATTTTAATACTTCTTGGGACTAAATTGGAACATTTTTAAGTTTATAAAAGTATACTTCAAGTTTACCATTACACTACCAACTGCCCCAAACGTTACGTTACTAACTGCCTTCTGATGTTTTAGTGGGTTGATGTGTAAATATTGAGTGTATATCGGCGGTGTTGGTCAATTTTTAGGTATTTCAGGGGGAACCTCGTGTTGGGAGCAGAGTGAGCAGGCCTCCGTCTGTCTCATATTTGTTACAGAGATCTGTTTCCCCACTGGAGAGCTACGTCATCCTCATGATCAGAGTCTTACTTGCAGAGAAGTGAAGGAGCAATGCTCTCTTTCTCTCTTTTTCTCCTCCTTCTTTTATTATCTTTTCAAGGGAAATAAGTAAAAAAGCTGAAGGACAGAGCAGGGGAAAAGAGGGAAAAGAGAAGGAGGGAGAAGAGCTTCAAACGCTTAGCTGAAGAAACCAAGGAATGTCCCATGAAAAACCGCATGTGCTGTGGCAAACAGATGTCCTGTGTCCAATAAAGACACACACACTCACACACACACACACACGGTCAAGCATTACACTTCACTTAATTCTCCCTGCCTCACTCTCTTGCTCATTCTTTTATATACACGCAATAAAAATGATTCTCAAATTATTCAGTCGTTAATCGACAAAATTGTCTGTAAAATTCTCTCTCTCACACACACACACATACACACACACACACACACACCCACCCACACACACGCACAGTCTTGTATTACTATCTTTGTGAGGTAGACTCCCATAATAACTAGATGTATATAATTTTATACCTAATCCTAACCCTAACCTTAACCTCAGTAACCAAAAGCACATCTTTTACCTCTTTTAGTTTCTCAAATAAAACAAGCACATTTTCTATAAAGTCATTTCTCCTCATGGAGACCTCTCAAATGTCCCCACAAAGCCCAAAAAAACAGATAAAAGTAATTTTAGGGGACAAAAAGGTCCCCACAAAGCGATAAATACATGAACACACACACGCGCGCGCACACACACACACAGACCATTCCTGACCTTTGACCTTTCCGTGCCTGGTGCCTGGGGGTTCCTGCAGGTGCTACTGCACTTTCCTGTAGCCACCTGCAATACGTCCAAACACACAGGACAAGTGTGTGTGTAAGTGTGTTTTACGTGTCTGTGATTCTCTGTAAGTATTTTATGTCTGAAGTGCATGTCTGTGCGTGGGTGTATGTGTGTGTGTGTGTCTGTGTGTGTGTGAAAGAGAAAGAGAGATCAGTGGCAGAAGACCCAGCAGGTCACATATGGTTTGTGTTTGTTTAACACAGAAAATCAAGCCTCTGGTCTGTGTGTATCTGGAGCTGTTCTTACAGAAAATATTGAAGGTTTTACATATGGTGTGTGTCTGCTCACTGCAGGCAATCTCCCTCTGATCAATAGGGATGTGTGTGTGTATCTGGTGTCATTCTACCCGAGGTGGGGAGTAACGGAGTATGAGCTGTACTTGAGTAGAATATTCAGGTATCTGTACTTAACTTTACAGCGTTCTAATTTAATTCCCTACATTTTTAGCACTGTACGTTTTTCACTCCTAACATTTTCAAACAAGCCTGGAATGTCGACAATGTAATCAATATGCACACCTTGTCAACATGGAGACACAATGCGTGCTGCAAAAAGACTCAGAAATGATCACACAACAGGAGGAAGATAAAAATGTAAACAGGTTATTTAAAAGATACAACTACAAAATGTACTGTGTGTGACAAGGGGAACTAGTCAGACTACCGACATGAAACATGCATAAAAGTGAGCAAGACAGCATTTCTTTGAGCAAGACATGACTTTGCTCACAAGTACCTCTGTGGAACCTTTACTGAACGAAAGGTTGCCGGTTCAAGTCCCAGACCGGTAAAAAGATGTGGAGTTAACACCCTGTCTCACCCTCTCTGAAATAATATGTAAACCTAAACAAATTACACTATATTTACTTATATTAGTTTTTATATTAATGATGAAGCTAAAAGATTTGAATGAAATCAGTATTTATAAACAACATTTTTATTGATTTAATCCAACATATTCAATAAATACACAATACAATATTGTAATTATCAAAATACTGACAGCAAATAATTATAAAATATAATTACAATAGAAACAGACAGATAAGGACATCAGGCGCGGTGTTAGGGGTGGGCGGAGTCGAGAAGACGAGACCATGCCCATTCACAAGCCCCTCTCACTCGTTAAGAGTCAAACATCCAGTGAGGCACTTTGTTACTTTTGCATTACAAACCAGCCAGAATGAAGATGAAGGAAGACACTGTAGGCATTAAGTGTACTGGTGTGTGTTTGTGCGAGTGTGTTATTTTATATTCGCTCATTGCCACCCAATGAGTTTATTGCTAGTTCCAAGCCTCATTAAGTCTGTCCCGCCTTAACAGGCCAATTTAACACACACACATCCATATGCGCGCACACACACTTCGGCACGAAAAAAACATACAACAGGTGTGTGTGTTGCTTCATAAAGCTTGCTCCGTAAAATTTCAGTACAAAAATAGACTAAAAAACATTCAGTTTCAAAACTCAGTCGAGGATTTTTATACAATGCAGCAGTCGGAGAGTCTGTTTTCTCTGGATTTTCTCCATCCTTTTCACTCGTTCTTTAGTTCTTCGTCTCGCCGTCCACGTTACGACAAGCAGTTCAGCCGAAGATGAAGCTGAGCACGAAGATAAAGATGAAGAGAGGGACTAAAGGGAAGGACGGAGGGTTGATCAATGCCTCCAACTCTTCTTTTTCTCTGTCATTTTCATTTCTTCCTCTTTGGCGAATTCGTCTGCAAGAGACAAGAGAAAATAGTTTGAGACGACCATGCTATAGAGACACAGATCACACGCTGAAGCAGAAATTATTTCCATCAACTGTGAGTGTGTGTGTGTGTTACCTGCACATTCAGGACAACATTTCCCCTCTCTTCGTGTTATATTACTGCAGCTGAGAATTGGACACTGTTTCCTCTGACACTTAGTCACCCCGTGCTAGACAGAGAGAGAGACGGAAAATATATTAGAAATGCATCAAGTCAGTTTAAATCAACTCAGAATCCCAGAATGCACTGTTGGAAACCAAAAAATTTAAACTATATACAAATAGTGAATTTCTATGGAGGATCTAAAGAGACACGTGAGTGAGTCTGAGATTTCTTTTGCATGAACATAAAATGTTTTCATGTCAGAGAGTAGCTTGCGAGCGTACGAAAACATCTTGCGCTTATGAGCATCTCACACTCACATGAAAACACTGCTCAAACTTGTCTTGCGTTCATGTAAAAACATCACAAGCTAATGAGAAAAGTCTCATGCTAACGAGAAGACATTCATGTTCACATGAAAACTTCTCATGCTCACAAGAAAACATCTCATGCTCACAAGAAAACATCTCATGCTCACAAGAAAATATCTCATGCTCACAAGAAAATATCTCACGCTCACAAGAAAACATCTCATGCTCACAAGAAAACATCTCACGCTCACAAGAAAACGTCACATGCTCATGTGAAAACTTATGCTCACGAGAAAATGTCACATGCTCATGAGAAAACGTTGGTTGCTCATGTAAAACGTCACATGCTCATGGAAAAATCTCATGATCATGTGAAAACTTCTCATGCTCACGAGAAAATGCCACATGCTCATGTAAAAACGTAACATGCTCACGTGAAAATATCTCGTGCTCACGCAAAATCTTTCTCTCAAGAAACCAATGAACCAGTGAACACGACTTACGTCACACCAGCAGGTGATGCACTTCATCTCCCCCACCAGCGGTACTTGAGGATGCCAGTTCTCACTGTTCTGGTAATAGTTTTTTCCGAATTTGCAGTACTGCGTGCCGTCGGCCTGCATCAGCTCACCCTCCTCCACCAGGGGCGCGTCCTCCGCCGGACACTCCTTACAGCAGTCCGAGGGGTTGCGTCTGATTGGCCGGCTGCAGGTGAGGGGCGGGCAGGTCACCTTCTCACAGTGCACTTCACCTGTCGAGCCCTGAGTTTAAAAAAAAAAAGATAAGATTAGCAAATAAAATACACAGGATATGTGAACAAAAGGCAAAACAGCAATAAACACAATCACTAACATTAAGAAATGTGTTCTTAAAACTAACTTACGCAGTGTTCACGCCAATGTTTTCTTTATTTACAAACACTGAAGACCACTCTTTTAAATTTTATTGCGAATTTTTTGTTATATACCTTGCATGTGCACACTGCGCACTTGATGTAGCCAAAGGGTGGCACGAACGGGTGCCACATGGTGCCAGGGGCGTGCATCTTCTGATCACCTTCGAAATAACAACCTAAAATATGACGGAAACATTAGCATTAATTAGCATGATTAGTTAGACTGAAGGAAATATGCATTCTGATCGCTATAACTTACTGGAGTTCCAAAGAATTTAAATCTTTCATTTAAACCTCAAGATATCAATCTTTAGAAGTTGTGAACTCACCTTCTGGATGTTCCTCCACTTTCTCGGCAGCCGGACTCTCTTTGGGAGCTTCCCTCTCTGTTAACAGACACCAAAACATAAAATTACTATTCAAATTATTATTAGGACAATTATTCTGTATTGGGTTATTTTGGGGGGGGGTTTGAGTAACACTGCATCGTTGTTGCCGTTGCTGTCGCCTTACCGTCACACACGGGGCAGCACTTGTCCTCGGGCTGGTAGGTGTGGGGGCAGGTGAGGGCAGGGCAGATGACCGGGTCGCAGATCACCGTCTTTTTCTGGCAGGTGCAGGTGAAGCAGGAGTTGTAGTGCGGCGTCCAGCGCGAAGCGTGAGCGTGATGCTCGCCCTCGAAGAAACAGGTGTGAGGGTCCTTCCTCAACTCCTCAGGGTCACGGACAAACACCAGGTCGTCGAACTCGGCCTCCTCCACCACCTCGCCTCGCGAACCCGACTCGCAGCTGTTGGGGATGTGGATCTGCGTGGGGCAGATGGAAACGGTGTTTGTCTTTAGTTTTACTCATTAAAAATATTGTTTGTGTCTTTTATTGTTCAAAACCAAGTTACCAGGGAAACTCAGTGACTCAGAGTTTCTGCTGAGTTTGGAGAAAGGCTTGGAGTAAGCAAGTGTGTGAGTGTGTGTGTGTGTTTGTACTTACTCGGCCACGTATTTCTCCCCGAGGATTCATCTTGGTGCTGACTTGAATGAATGCAGTGCCTTTGTCCAAATGATTCAGCAGCTCTGGACTGAGGTCCTTTAAAACTCCCTGAGCCTGAGAGACAGAGAAAAAGAGGGGAAGAAAGAAGGGGAGAGAGAGAGAAAGAAAAGAAGAGCGTTACCAGCAAATCCAAACGACAATGTTCTACTAAAGCCTAAAAGACTAAAGAAAGATCATCATGCAGAATAAATAAAAGGGAAGGGAAAAGAAAGAGCAAGTGAGTGAGAAAAGGGGAAAAAAAGGTGGAGAGAGAGAAAGTGGTGGATAAGAATATGAGAAAGAGAAGGGAGAAGGAAGGACAGAAAGAGAAAGAGGGATGGAGAGAAGAAGAGAGAAAGGAGGAGAGTAAAAGAAAGAGGGGGAGAGAAAGTGGAAGAAAGAAGGGGAGAGAGAGAGAGCGTGTGTGTGGGAGAAACGGAGAGAGAGAGAGAGAGAGAGAGAGAGAGAGCGTGTGTGTGGAGGAAATGGAAAGAGAGAGAGAGAGAGAGAGAGAGAGTGAAAGAAAGAGGGAGAGAGAGAGCATGTGTGTGGAAGAAACGGAGAGAGAGAGAGAGAGAGAGAGAGAGAGAGTGGAAGGAAGAGGGAGAGAGAGAGCGTGTGTGTGGAAGAAAGAGGGAGAGAGACTGAGAATGCAAGAAAGAGGTGAAGAGAAAAAGTCAAAGAAAAAGAGGAGGACAGGAGTAGGGAAAGAGAGAAAAAGAGATGTGTGTGTGTTATCTCTCCTCCCGCTTATTTACCTGGTCACCGTAGAAACCGGTCAGCAGCCTCTTGTGATTCGTGGCAGTCTCGTCCATCTCTCCGATCTCGGCCAGTCCGTGCAGGTGGGCGTTGACGGTGAGCTCGTGGCTCCGCCCCAATCCGCTCACCACAATCTGGTAGTGCAGGTGGCAGCGCTGGTCCAGACCCGCCCACACGTGCCCCCCAGCACCCGTCCTGACCGGGGGAGACGCCAAGCTGCCGGCCAGTGGGGAGGGCAGATCTGCAGGGGGGAGGGAGAGAAGAGGGGATGAGCGCTAGAATTAAACTGCTGATAAAGGAATAGACGTCGAGAAAACAACTCCATACCTTTTCATTCTCACTCACTCTCTCTCTCCTTTAATCCCTCCTTCCGTCCATCCACCCTCTCTCTTTCTGTCCCCCTCCATCTGTCCACATTTCACTCATCCCTTTCTCTCTCTCTCCTTCTATCCCTCCTTCTATCCTTTCATCCACTCTCTCTCTCTCACTCTCTCTTCCCAGTGCACCAACATCTCCATCCATCCATTCACCCTCTCTTGCTCTTTCCCTCCCTCCATCTGTCCACATTTCCATCGTTCCTTTCTCTCTCTATCTCTAGCGTCCATCCATCCATTCATCCTCCCTCTTTCTTTCTCTCCCTCCCTTCATCCGCTAACATCTTTATCCTTTAATTCTCTCGCTCTCTCTCTCTCCCCATCACATCCACATCTCCCTCTCTCCCTCTAGCTGTCCATCCACATCTCCACCCATCCATACGTCTATATGCACACATCCCTCCATCCATCTCCTCTCTCTCTCTCTCTCTCTCTCCGTCCTCGTTTTCCTCACCGTGTGGGCTGTGCGTCTGCAGGCCGGTGTACAGCAGGGTGCGTATTTGGCCCCTCAGCTCTCCCTCGGGCTGCTCCTGCGTTGCCACGTTGACGAACAGCTCGTTCTGCAGCAGCATGTGTATGTGTCTGGCTTCCATCCTGGCGTAGCTGCCCACCGCGCGGCCGCCCCGCCCCTCTCGCCCCGCCCCCGTCGCCGTCGCCGTGGACACGAAGTCGCCCGTCACGTCGTACAGCACGCTGCGCTTGCTCCGCCTCCGGGGCTTCATCTCGATGGTGACACCCACCACCTCGCTGGACGCGCCCACCACCAGCACCTGCAAGCGGTCAGCGTCCCGTTAAAACACACATCCAACCAAGACATTTCTACACCTGCACGTGACCTCTTTTAGGGCTGTAACGATACAGCGATTTATATTCAACGATCAATACCATCGAAAACTTGACAACCGATCAGACGTCACACAAATTGTAGATATTGATTTTTGTCATTTTGATTTGAAGTTAAATGGTTTTAAATTAGCATATGATATTGTCTCGATCAGTGGCTCGTGAATTGAATTAAATCAAATCAAAATCGTATCGTACTGGCAGACATCGAATTGCTCTCCGTCGAATAGAATACTTCTGCAGAAAAGAGCCATAACATTTGCTCTTACTTGATAGTCCAGTGTTCCGTTGTCATGGAGATTAAAGATGGCCGAGCCGACGGCCCCAGTTTTGCCAGGGGTCAGAGCGTCGCCACTAGTCATCACGCTCTGCAACGCTGAGAAAGAGAGAGACAGAGAGAGGGATTAAGACTCAGAAAAGTTTCTTATAAAACGATGCCTAAGACCTCTGCTTGAGTGTGTGTGTGTGTGTGTGTGTATACGTGTGTGTGCATACGTGTGTGTAAAAGACTAGGCTCTTGCATGCGAGATGAGGCAATGTGCCCTAATCCTCTACGTCTCTCTCTTTTCCCTCCTGTTCTTTTTCAATCCTTCACTTTTCTCAACCCACCAAGGAAAAGCAATCAAGCGCCGATTAGCCGGCAAGGGGGTCGGGGATGATGTAAACCCCAGAGAATTATGGGACAGAAAGAGAGAGCAAGGAAAAAAAGAAAGAAGCAAAAAATAGAGGGAGAGCGGGTTCAAGGGAGAGAGAGCGGGAGAGTACACAGCGAAAAAACAAGAGGAAGGGATAAATGTTTAAACAGAATGTGATGCGGACAGAGAAAGGGAGAGAGCAATTAGGGGAGAGAGGAGGAGTGAGAGAGGGAGAGAGTGAGTTTGTTTGAATTCTCCACTCATAACGTCAGGTTCTTAATCACGGACTTGGAACACCGCAGACGAGTGAGAGCCAGCAGACTGCGACCTTGGCAGAACCTGCCAGCGTGTGTGTGTGTGTCTTTATGTGTGTGTGTGTCTCGTTGTGGAGACAAGCAAACACACACACATGAAAAAGCACTTTAACTCGCATCTTTGTATTCCAGCACCCCAGCATGGCCACGCCCCCGGCTCTGATTAGCCAAATTTATTTGACTGACACTTACTGTCGCACGTCTTCTTGCCGGTGATGTAACCCGAGATGCGTCGCGGGTCGTCACCCTCCGTCTCCACGACGATCTGCAGCTGGCCGCGGGAAAGCCAGAAAAGCTCGCGGCTGTTCAGATCGGGCAGGACTTCGGCAAAGTCGGGATCCTGAAAGCATGAACACATGGACACACACACACACGTCAGAACATATGTACACATGTCCGTCAGACCTCATAGAATGTCTGGAATTTTCAGGGGCAAAGCAAAACCAACAAAGAATTCAGATGTGGAAACACACACACACACACAGATACACACACTGACACAAACTTAAATAGTTTTTCACAGAGAAAAAAAAGCCAGAAGTGCCAGTGGGAAGAAGAAAAAGAGATGGATGGATGGTTGGAGAAAGAGAGAGTGAGAAGAAGAATAAAAGAGCTGGAAAGAAAGAAAAAAAGGATAGAAAGTAAGAAAAAGGAAGAAAGATGTGTGTGTGAGAGTGTGAGAGTTTGTGTATGTATGTGTGTGTGTGTGTGAAAGAGTGTGTGTGTATGTGTGTGTGTGTGTGTATGTATGTGTGTGTGTGTGTGTGTGTGTGAGAGTGAGTGTGTGTGTGCGTGTATGTATGTGTGTGTGTGTGAGAGTGAGCGTGTGTATGTGTGTGTGTGTGTGAGAGAGTGTGTGTGTATGTGTGTGTGAGTGCGTGTATGTCCAGTGTGTGTGTGTGTGTGAGTGTGTGTGTGCGTGTGTGTGTACTCACCTGAGCAGTGAGGTTGGCGTGTAACTCCCGTATTGAGTGTTGGCGGTACAGCAGTTTCACTCTGATTCCAACCAACTGGGCAGCTGCAAGAACATGGAGAAAAGCATTTCAATCAAACAAACTTGCCTCATGCATCTGAGTGTGTGTGTGTGTAAGGGTGTGTGAGTGCGAGTGTGTGTAAATGAGTGTGTGTGTGTGTGTGTAAGGGTGTGTGAGTGCGAGTGTGTGTAAATGAGTGTGTGTGTGTGTAAGGGTGCGTGAGTGCGAGTGTGTGTAAATGAGTGTGTGTGTGAGTCTTACGGTTGTGTGTGTTGGTGGGCAGCAGCCCCTGCAACAGAAGAATGAAGTGCAGGTTGTTTTCGGTGTCGCTGAGCGTCAGCATGGCAATGCCCCCCATGCCAACCTTCTCCTCCTCCTTCTCCGTGGTCAGGGTGGCGCTGAACGTCTCTGTCCAAACACACACACACACAGTTAGCACTTTACACCACAACACACACAAGCAGCTTAGAAGACGCGGCAGAAACACACACACTTACCAGCGAAGAGTGCTCTGTGTTTGATGATCTTGCCCTGGACCTGCTCCCTCCTGCCCTCCGCCGTTCTCATGGCAACCAGAAGCTGCTCCTCCTGCAGCTGCCGCATGTGCGATTTGGGCAGGTTGGTCCACATGCCGCAGATCTGCACACACATCAACGCACACGCACACGTTAACACACACATGATGACATTACAGAGTTACAAAGACTTCAACACTATAACAACTGGTAAACGGGTAGAGAGAGATGGAGAGAGAAGGAAAAGAGAAAGAAGGAAACAATGAATGAAAACAAGAAAGATGAGAAGAAAGAAAGAGAAGGAAAGAACAAGTGAACACACCAAGAAAAGAAACAGAGATCAATAAAGAAAGAGTCAGAGAAAGAATGAAAAATAAAGAGGAACGAACAAAAAACAAGGAAACAAATAAGGCAAGAGAAAGGAAAGAGACTGACAGAGAGATGAAAGCAAGAAAGAGTGAAGAGAGACAGAAGGAAAGAACAAGTGAACGGAAGAATGTGAAGGCGAGATAAGAAAAAAAGGAAAAAAACAAAGAAGGAAAATAAAAAACGAGAGAGAAAAGCAAGCGAGAACGGAAGGAAAGAAGAGAAACGCTGTAATAAAAGAACAAACGATTGAGCAAAATAAGTTAACAAAGGAAAGTAAGAAAAAGAAAAAAGCAAAATTGTACAGAAAGAAAAGATAAAGCAAAAGAAACAAGAGAAGGAGGAGGCTTAAGCTGAAGGTGGTGTATAGTGTATATGAAAGTGAAGCACAGATTTATCTGAATGATTCAAAAAACTCTAACAAACTGTCAACTGCCTTTTATGGCTTTTGTCCCCAACGCGAAAACCTGCCAGGTGTGTGTGTGTGTGTGTGTGTGAGATAGGTAAGGTGGGGTAGGTGGAGAGTGTGTGTGTGTGGGGAGAGAGTGTGTGGGTGTGTGTGTGAGAGTGTGGTAGGGCTGAAGAGACACCATATTGGCAAGAGTCTGAGATCTTCCTGAGAACTTCCCTTTAAAACAAATATTTGCTCTGGGGAACAGAAGTGGCGAAGACACGGCAGAAAGAGGATCTGCTCATTTTCGAAGTCGAGGCAAAAACATCTGTCTATTTAACACACACACACACATACACACACGCTCTCTCACACTCTCTCTCACACACACACACACACACACACACAAATACAATCTTATCATGCCGGGCCGCCGCTCCAACTGAGCTGGCAGTGTTTGGACTAGATTGTAAACGTATAGGGGATCTTGATTGCCATCTACGCTCATCACACACACACACTCTCAACACACACACACTTAGCGCACTACATGCCTGTGTCTGTCCTGACCCCAACTCAAAAAGCTGTGTTTCCCTCTGAGTCCAAAAACGTGATCGCGCTCGGCCTGTTCATCCTGCAAGAGAGAGAGAGAGAGAGAAATGGTTCACATCAGTTGATTTGCAATTAAAGGTCATTTCAGTACAGTGTGTGTGTGGTGTGTGTGTGTGTGTGTGTGTGGTGTTACCTCTGTAAAAGATGGAGAAGGCCAGGTTGTTCTGGTGAGGGTGAAGTAGCACGGCTACTCCACTAGAGCTGGGCAACCACAAATCCGTCACACCGGTCAACAAGGCCACAAAATCTACAAGAGGGGAGAAGAAGAAAAGAGGAAGGTAGGAAAAGAAGAGAAGAAAAGAGAAGAAGAAGAGAAGAAAGAGGGGAAAGGCTGGAGGAGAGGAGAAGAGGGTAGAGGAAAAGAGAAGAGAAGAGAAAAGAAGAGAAGAGACGTGAAGAGAAGAGAAGAAAAGAGAAGAGAAAGGAGAGCGAAGAAGAGAAGAGAGAAAAGAAGAAGAGAAGAGGAGGAAAAGAAGAGAAGAGAAGAAAAGAGAAGAGAAGAAGAGAAGAGGAAAGAAGAGAAGAAGAGAAGAGAAGAAAAGAGAAGAGGAGAAGAGAAGAGGAGAGCATGAAAGGAAAAGAAGAGAAGAGAAGAGAAGAGAAGAGAGAAAAGAAGAAGAGAAGAGAAGAGAAGAAGAGAAGAGAAGAAAAGAAAAGAAGAGAAGAAGAGAAGCGGATAAAAGAAGAGAAGAGAAGAAAAGAAAATGGGAAAAGAGAAGAGAAGAAGAGGGGAGAAGAGAAGAGAAGAGAAGAGAAGAGGAGAAGAGGAGAGGAGAAAAGAAGACGGGACTCAAGAAGAGAAGAGTTGAAAATGTGAAAAGAGAAGAGAGGAGATGAGACAAGACGAGGGAAAAAAGAAGAAGGAAGAGGGAAGAGGGAAGAGGAAAAGAGAAGAGAAAAGACGAGAATAATAGAGAGGAGAAAAGACGAGAAGAGAATGAGGAGAGGGAGAAGAACATAGAGAGCAAGTGAGAGATTTAGAAAGAAAGAGAGAGAGACAAAACAAAGCTCATGATTAGTGCTAAAAACAGCAGCAGGACGGAGTGTAACCCTCATGTTTGGACTCACTCACCAAAACACAAAGGTGTGTGTGTGTGTGTGTGTTTATGCGACTGTGTGTGTGAGCGTGAGAGTGTGTGTGTGTGTGTGTTTATGCGACTGTGTGTGTGTGTGTGTGTTTATGCGACTGTGTGTGTGAGCGTGAGAGTGTGTGTGTGAGAGTGTGCGTGAGAGTGTGTGTGTCTCACCTGTCTTGCTGTCGCCGGTGTTGCTGTGTTCGGAGCTGAGGTAGGAGCGGTCGTTGTAGGACTTGTGCAGGTCGTCCTCTTTCTCCTGGAAGAAGTCGAAACCATCAAACAGCGAATCCACCGCCTTCCTCTCCGACTCGCCTGGAATACGGGAAAACACACACCACAAAACACACACGCAACACGTCAGAACACGGAATTTACCGGAAAAACACAACATGACACATTAGACCAAACTGAGACTCCCACTCCGTCTTAATGTCTCTCTGTCTGTCCTTTTGTCTCTTTCTTTTTCCCTCTTTCCTTCTCCATCTCGCTCTGTTTGTCTCCTGCTCTTTTCCCTCTCTCTCTGTCTCTTTCTCTCTGTCTTTTTTCCTCCCTCTCTTTTTAGTGTTTCTCTCCTCTTTCTCTCTCTTTTTAGCTCACTTTTTAAGTCTTATATGGTTGCAAAGAGAATTGTAATTTTCAAATCAAATCTTTCTCTCTCTCTCTTCTGTCATCCATCCATCAATCCACCCAGTCATTCATGCAAAGTGAGCAGTGCTGTGGATTTTCCAACCTACTTTCAGAAAGCGTATGCCCACACACACACACACACACACAGGGCCTCCCACACACTCCACTCTCTTTCCATTTATTCAGTTTGACCAGACGTAGAAAAACGTGTGTGTGTGTGTTGATGTACACAAGGACCGTTTGTGACTGCGTGATTGTACTGTACGTGCACATGCATATTTGTGTGTGTTTTTACCTTTAGGGCAGGTTTTGCAGCACTGTCCCGGCAGCAGAACAGGCTCGTCACAGCTGGGCTCGGGGCAGTCCTGTTTAATGTTTTTACAGCTAACTTTCCCAAACACCTTCCCACGCCGACTCCTCTGCTACTCACACACACACACAGAAACAAACACACACAAACAGGTAAGTTGCATTTGAATGAAATTTGGTACAGATTGTGGTAGAAACAAAACTTCTTCAAACCCAATCCCTATGTTTTTTTGCTGTATTGATATGAGTGTGTGTGTCTTACCGGTTCGCAGTGGCACATGACGCAGTGCATAACACCAAACGGATCACCGAGGTCCGGATGCCAGGTGTCTTCTAGAGAATAAAACCTTCCACCAAACGAGCATCCTGAATGAGAATTATAAGGAAAAATAAATTGATTCATTAAAATGAGGCAAAAATGTATAAGCAGCATACAGCATGATAGGGCTGTGCCATATCACCTCAAATCAATATCACGATTAATTGAAATTTTTGGCTCAATTATAATTAAAGCTCAATTTTTTGCTCCTTTTTTGCCCTCATCGTTAACTGACAAGGTTTGTACTCTAAATATACTGTAATAAAAATATATAATAAGAAGCAAAGCTGGGATATTTGAATTTTTTTTTAGTATCAACTGAAACGTAAAAATCATTGAAATAATCATCATGAGCAAGATTATGTCGACTGTAGTTTGTGACAGTTAATTTAAACAAATTTTAGTCCAGCCCTAAAACATCACTTCCCATTACATCATAACGTTAATGTATTTTTGGATGCACCCATGCTAGTACACCGTGGCAGAGGCTCGTTAAGTCTCTCACCATGCTGACAAACAACAGTTACGGAAAATTCTTGAGGAATAAAACACACCGCGTAACGAGCGGCGCGTGCCACGCATGGCATTAACACTGCGGAGCGTAAACCTCAATCAGCCGAAAACACACACCCTGAACATGAAAAGACACCAGCAGGAGTTCTGCAGTGATGCCATATTTAAAGCATTTTCACCTCCATAAAGAACGTTTCATGGGACGAAGAAGCGATTTTCTGGATGTTTCTGTAGAAAATCTTTTTAGCCTCAAAGAAAAGTCTTCAGACCTTTTAAAGCTTTAGCCACAGTTAAAAGTTCTACATTTTAAGTGAATTTCAGTGAGTGACTATTTATCATTGTGAACACTGCACCACAACGAGATGTCACTTCTGCATTTGACTAGTGGGAAGGTTTACCAGTACCTTTACCGGTCCGAGACTTGAACCAGCGACCTTCCGATCACAGGCACAACTCCCTAACTGTTACAGTCTAACAGAGGAGCAGTAAAAAAGACTTTTGCAATATTTTAATTATGCATGTATAAAAGTTCACTAGAGTTGATGAAGCTGTTCTCTCTGTTTTTATGCTTTATCCACTTTTATTATGAATTACAATTCAAGGTTTTCAACTGGTGCACAATGTTACTGTGGAAGTTGTAATACAAGAACCGTATCTCTTGGGCGGAAAGAAGCTTCTTTGAGAATTTTGTTGTAATATCATGTTTGTTAATATGTTCCAAATGCAGGACTACAACCAAACCTGACTAAAAACTACTGCAAACTTTAGAGCACACAAACACAACCCAAACACACACATAACCTGCACACAGCCCACAAAAAATAATACACACAAACTCATCATACGAGCAGTTTCACAAACACACACACTCACATTCTGCATACAAACACACACACACACACAAACCCAATACAACATATACAAACTCATACACTAACACACAAACACAACATACACACTCTTACACACAAACACAACACAACATACACACTCTTACACACAAACACAACACAACATACACACAACCACAAACCCAATACAACATATACAAACTCATACACTAACACACAAACACAACATACACACTCTTACACACAAACACAACACAACATACACACTCTTACACACAAACACAACATACACAAACTCATACACACAACCACAAACACAACATACACACTCTTACACACAAACACAACACACACAAACTCATATACACAAACACAACATACACACTCTTACACACAAACACAACACAACATACTCTTACACACAAACACAACATACACACTCTTACACACAAACACAACACACAAACTCATATACACAACCACAAACACAACACAACATACACACTCTTACACACACACACACACACACACACACACAACACAACGTACACAAACTCATACTCTCTCTCTCTCACACACACACACACACACTTACCGGACACTCCTTTGGATGGGAGAGGTTCTCTCTCGGACTGGATCGGTAAAGCGGGAGACTTGAGGCGCGAGGCGCTGACCAACGGTCCCCACGCGCCGCTGAGCGCGCACAGCACGGCGCAAAGCAACCGGACACACTGCATACCGAGCAACACACACACTCTCCACCGTCCCTGGTCCTCAACACGTCCTGAAGTGCTCGGTCCTTATACCTCAAATCACCACACACTATACAGATGTATATACACACACACTCACACACACACTCACGGCGGAGTGCGAGCTGCGTTTGAGACACACTGCTCCAACGAGTCCCGTTTTATACGGTGCTGAGGGGAGGGGCCGGCCGAGTGGGGGGGGATGTCCCAAATCACATCGCTTCTTCACCTGTGTATATGTGTAAAAGAGATAGATAGATAGATAGATAGATAGATAGATAGATAGATAGATAGATAGATAGATAGATAGATAGATAGATAGATAGATAGATAGATAGATAGATTCATTTGATTGTAACAAAAGCTTTATTTACAAAATTCAAAAGATATAGACAAAAAGAAGACAGATGAGAAGAGAGAGAAGTCGAGAGACAAATAAAGAGAAAAAGACAGAAACAAAGGGAGGGAAAGAGAAGAGAGAGAGAAGTAGAGACATAAAGACAAATAGAGATAGAAAGAAAGGGAAAGACAGAGAGAGATTTAAGTTTCAGAAAATTGCAAATTTTTGCAAAACGTAAGTACATCACACACAAGTGAGAGACAGAATGTGATTTAAAAAAGAGCAAGAAAAGAGGAGAGAAACACTAAAAAGAGGGAGAGAGAGTAAGACAGAGATAGAGGAAGAGGATGTCACATCACATCACATCACATCCTCCACTCTTCACCTGGATGTGTGTAGTTGTGTGAGAGAAAGACTGTGTGTATTTGTGTGTGTATTTGTTTGTGTATTTATGTGTATGTGCATATCTGTGTGTATGTAGAGGGTCAGTTGTCTAGGTATATGTGGGAATCTGGGAAAACTTGATATTTGTTAGGTTTTTGTGGCATTTCGGGGCCATTTTTGTATAGTAGCAATCCTGATTTTATAGAAACGTTTTAGGTTTGACGTGAGACACTAAAAAAGGTAAAACATTAGCTTTTGGATGGTGAGGTAAAGGTTAGAATTGGGTGTAGCTGTAGTATTATTTGGTATAAAATCTGTCATTTTTGTGACTTTATGGGAGCATTTTTTGCGTGCAAGGATCAGTCCACATAAGGAAAAAAAACTAAAAATGTGGTTACTAAAAGAGATTAAGTGAGGTTAAGGTTGGGTTATGTGTTATTTTAGTATGATGATTTTATTATCTGGTCATTTTGACCTCACGAAGGTAGCAAAACGTGCGTGTGTGTGTTTATTTAGTCTGTACACCTTGTAAGACAGTTCAAGTGCTTTAACAGAAACAAATAAAAATGGTTTGAATACCAGCAGCACTCCTTACACCTCACACTCGTTTACTGGCGTCTCTTCACTCATCCCTTTCCTCTCTTCTTTCCTCCTCCTCCTCCTCTGTCTCCCTCTCTCTCTCTCTTCTTCCAACTCCTTTTAGTCTTTTTTTTTTTTGCACAGACTTTAATCATATTTACCTCACTTTCACCCAAACACCCAAGAACTCTCTAAACTTTCCACAGTCACACTAAAAGATGTTGGCTTCCCTCTTTCCATGACTCACTCCGTCTTAATCGCCCGCTGGCGTCGGCGAAATTATTGCAAAAACACACACACAAAAACCCCATTTCGGGCCCTTTGTGCGCGAAAAACGAATCCAAAAAAGATCATTCAAGTCCAGCTTTTGGCACCGAAACGCGCCTTGATAAAATTACGTCCTTTGAAATCGTCTTTACTACCAGTTTTCAATGGAAACACTTGAAAGAGTTTCCTCAAAACGCATTTTCTCTACCTGCCCCGGTTTTTTTTTTCTTTTTAAGTCCTTTTAGTTAGTGATCGAAACGTTTCAAAGAAGACGCGCCTCTTTGATAAATGATTATATTTAGGAATAAAAGGGAGTATAAAAGGCATCTTACATCAAAATAAACCTCCAAAAACAAGCGCTTAGAACATCTTTTAGCTCACTTACTTCAAAAAAGGTCGTCACATTAACAAGTTAACATGTTATATTAGAACAATCGGGCGTGTTAATGGCAGGAAAATCGCCATTAACGACATCAGTCACAACAAATGATGAAGGTTTCATCTGAAATGGACCTTTTCCTTTCTGCTACCTGAGATTAATACTAATATTACTAATAATAGAGATAATAATGGAAATAATGACAATAATAATAACGGTATAATTATCTCATTTTCACGCAGTTACATTGGTCAAGTCCATTCTAAAGGTGGCAGATCCTACAGATATTTCTTGAAAATATCTGTGTATAAGAAAAAGTTTCAGATTTGATGTGAGAAACTAAAAGTGGAAAAATTCAGCTTTGGGTTACTGTAGATTAATTTTAGGTGTGGCTCTGTTATTATTTACATCTAGTCAGTACGGCAGTATAAGGAAATACCTCAGGAAGATATTTAGGCATAAAAGAGAATAAAATCCATTTGTGTGGCTTTGTGAAACATTTTAGTGTGTTAAAGAAAATGCACATTGTCAGGTATCATGTAAGCAGTTAAAATATTTTATTTTGGTTGCTGAGCTATATTATTATACTACTACTATTATTAATAATAAAAAATAATAATGATGATAACAATAATGGTCTAATTATCTCATTATCACGCACTTGCATTGGTCATCATGAGTCCACTCTGTAGGTGGCAAAAGCCAATTTCCCCTCACGCACCCCCAACAAAGCGAGGTTAGACGGGAGTGGAACGGGGAATAATAAACTAATAAAATAAAATAATAGTGTAATAAAGTCGGTGGGGGCCACGGCCGGGAGCGGTGTGTTCTGACCGGGGCCCCCACCGGGCTCCTGCACTCCGGAAACCTCCGCCAGGGGCCCCCCATGCACATGCTAAACGGGCCTATAGAGAGCGCCATCAAAAGCGGGGAAAACGCCTTAAATGATAAAGGAAAAGGGCCATAAAGTACAGCACGCGGGAAACGGAGGAGGGAGATTAGGAATAACACTGAGATTTACACTCGCGCAACATTAATATAACAGCAACGCCACACACAAAAGCTAAAAACAATACCGTTAACAATGCATGGAGATATGAGGGCGTTCGCACTAAACTGAAAACTATTCGCGTTGTGCTGATACTCCACAAATACAGTGAGATTCCGAATGGTGAAGTATGAGAAAAACGGCCATAATAAACATTATACACTTCACATAGTAAATAAATAATGTGAGCACAATTTTCTACAAGTTGACGATGTATTTGATACAACTTAAAGCACAATTAATATAATACTCAATCCTAACGTGTATTAAATCTTTAGTTTAACACTGCTAATAAATAAATAAATAAATAAATAAATAAATAAATAAATAAATAGTGGGCAGTATAAAATGCAAAACGATGCATTTACGACACGTTACTTGATAATGTATTATGATTTTATGATTTATTCATTTGTGAGTTATATACTTGTTGGGGGTATTGTCGGGTCACAAGACACAATAATCACCTTTCAGAATCATATAAATAAAGATATCTCTATTAAAATTTATTTTAATATACCTCCATTAATTAAGACTTCATTATTAGTTCGAAGTAGCAGAACTCACTACTTAATAGTCTTTATATAATTCGTTCGTATATACATAATGTTCTTAGCATGTATTTTCTATTGCGTATTGTGTGTGTGTGTGTGTGTGTGGCTTCTGTGATTTTCTCACGCAGTGTCCTGACAAAAATCAACACTGTAGGACAAATGGCTTAATGAGGTGCAGCTTAAACCCGTTAACAGCCAAGTGAGACGGAGAGAAGCTGCAGCATCACACCTGCGTCCACCTCCCGAGCCAATACACAGACACACACTCACACATCCTATCTCCCCCCTCAACACACACACACACACACACACACACACACACACACACACACACACACACACACACACACACACACACACACACACACAGAGTCATACGCTCGCGCACGCGGCCGTGTGTGCGTGTACGTGTGTGTGTATTGGCGCGGGAGGTAGACGCAGGTGTGATGCTGCAGCTTGGCTGTGTGTGTGTGAAGGTGTGTCTGTGTGTGTGTGTGAGAGAGAGAGAGAGAGAGAGAGAGAGAATGGCTCGATGATGGTCTGTTTGCACTTCATCACGAGGTGCTAACCGGAGTTATTATTGCGGGCGACGGACGGCGATTCATTAAGGAAACGAGCGGTAGAAAGTGGAGGGAAAAAATGGAGCCTCAATTACACTGTTAGAGATAATGATGCCTGGCGGTGTGTATTGAGATACAAGGGTTACACACATACACACACACACACACACACACACACACAGTCTTGTATTACTGTCTTTGTGAGGTCTTTCCATAGACTCCCATAATGACTAGATGTATATAATTTTACACCTACACCTAATCCTAACCCTAACCTTAACCTCAGTAACCAAAAGCACATCTTTTACCTCTTTTAGTTCCTCAAATAAAACAAGCACATTTTCTATAAAGTCGTTTTTCCTAATGGAGACCTCTCAAATGTCCCCACAAAACCCCCAAAACAGATAAAAGTGATTTTAGGGGACAAAAAGCAATAAATACAGGGGACACAATGAGATAAATACATGCACACACACACGCAGGGGGAGAGACGGAGAGAGAGAGAGATTGGAAAAAAGAGATGCACAGCGGCAGAAAGAAACAGATACAGAGAGTGAAAAACAGAAATAGAGAAAGAGCGAGAAATGGATTGAAAGAAAAGAGGAGAGAGGGAGAAAAATAAAGAAGGAGAGAGAGAGAGAGAGAGAGAGAAGAAGAAGAAGAAGAAGAAGAAGAAGAAGAAGAAAAAGAAGAAGAAGAAGAAGAGAGGGACAGAGAGCGAAAGTATGAGTTTCAGAGAGAGATAGGAAGAAAGCCAGGGGAGAGAGTGAGAGAGAATGAACTAGAGAAAGAAAGAGAGAGAAGGACATAAATGAGAGAGCAAGAGATAGAGAGAGAGAGAGTCAGAGAAAGCACGGAGAGAGAAAACAGAGAGACAGAGGGAGAAAGACGGATAAAGGAGAGAAAGAAGGAGAGAATAAGAGAAAGATAAAAAGGAGCAAGAAAAAAAGAGCAAAGGACGGAGAAAGAAAAGGAGACAGAAAAGAGAGAAAAATACAAGAGAAAGTAAGAGTTCCAGCAGCTATGCAACAGGCTAAATAAACTCTCCATAGAACACCTCCCTCTCTCTCTCTCTCTCTCTCTCTCTGTAACTCATCTCTTATGTCACACACACACACTTCCACATTTTCTCTTTCTCTCTGTCTTTCATCTCTCACACACACGTAGAAAGAGAGATATTACAGCTATGAGACTGGCAAAGCTAACATCCTCGCTCTCTCTGTGTGAGAGTGGTGCAGAATTAGATGAGACGTGATAAGTAAAAGCAGCTTCGCGTGCTGGTGTGAAATCTGATCATCAGATGTCTGGATCTGTTAAAATGACTTTTTTCTTCATTACGTAGCTCTAAAAACGGCACGACGATATGGAGGGTTAGCACGAAGAGGCCTCACTTCATCACACACACACGCCAATTACTAACCTGTGCCATTTTCTTCTCCTAATACACACACACACACAGTCTTGGTGTTTCTGAGCTGTTTGTGAAGTTCTTCCTCAGACTTTCATAGTGATTAGATGTAAATTAAGTTACAGCTACTCCTAACCCTCAGTAACCTTTCTGGCAGCAGTGCAGCAGTGCTTGGAGACGGTACCTGGTTCATGAGTACCTCAGTGATACCTTTACCGGTCCGGAACTTCAATTTACGTTCACAGGGCCAACTCTATAACTACTCTCTTACACTGCCAACTGTATGTGTAAAAATGGCATGATACATACAATTTGATGATGAGAAATAACATCAAGAATCCATCTCACAGATGCCAAGAGCGTACTGTGATGCGAAGGCACGTGGTAGCCAATCAGATGCCACTTCTTCTGGTCCAACACCAATCACAAACACATGCTAGTTGTTTATAAAGAGTGTCTCTGGTGTTTGAGATGGATGTTGAATTGTCAGAAGTGGCATCTGATCAGTCATTATGCTATGCCAGTCATTATTATACGCCCTCTACTGGATGTAGAATGAACTGCAGTAAACTACATTTTAGCATTTTACAATACCGAGTCCCGCTTCTACTGTTATTTTGGTGAAAGTAACTTAAAAGTAATGCAGGAGTCGTGTAATGCATTACAATTTAGATACAGTAATATTTTATTATAACCAATTACTTTGAAACAATTCTAACTATAATCTAGTACATTTTGGAAGTAACTTGCCCAAAACTGGTTGTAACACATGTGACTGAATTATGTAACGAGTATAATATTACTGCAAATGTATTAGTAGTGCCTTACATTACTGTGTTACAGCAAAAAGTGATATAGTACTGTAATTTTGTTACTGAAGTAAACTGCTAATTTCTTATTGGGGAAATGAAAAGGATTTCTTGTGATTTCGAAATGACGAGAAATAATATAGCGTTGGCATGTGTCCTCTATCGACCTCCTTAGTTATAAGTCCATCCGTAAAGTCCCTCCTTTTTTACCACACAATTTTTGGTGAAATTTCTCTCCCTCCGTCATCCCTCCCTTTTGTCCCGTCACCGTGTAAACACCGCGCGCCGTTTTATCTGCTTATTGTTTGGAAAATGTCGGGAAACTGTAAATACACACATCCTGTCTCACACACACAGTCCACCGGGAGCACAGTGTTTATCGAGCCCAGACATCGACTCACACACACACATAGACGCACACTCTGGTGGTGTGGCGTCTGGGGTTTTGGTGAGTAAGTGAGTGTGCAGTTCATTAAGAGATTGTGATAGGTTTCAGTGAAATGAAGTGATTCATGAGTGCTGGATGAGGTTGAGGTCAGTCACACGTCCAGACGCTTTCTCTCGTTTTTTTTTTTTTTTGAAGTGGTTTGGAGAAAGAAAGAATCGTGAGACGCACAAGATGGTAAAATAATTTATAAAATATCTGCAGATGAGAATGCGGTAACTTCAACTTCAGCTTCACTTTACAGGCACATTTTTACACTGCAAAATAAGTTATCAGTCGAGGAATTAAGTAGCAGTGTTGTGATCTCTCCCGCGCTCTCTTTAACACACACACACACCATACTCCCCCTTTAGTTTGTGTTTACATGAGAAAATTACTTCCACACTTGTTTTCAATTGGGGAAGCAAATGCTCCCAAAGAACGTCATTTACTTTAACAGTGAACTGGACACACAAACACACACGCAACACACACACACACACAGTGGTCCTCTAGGGTCAACAGGATGAGTGATGCCTAATTTAATAGTGTGACATTTGTTACATACGAGTTACACAACCACGGAGAGGTCAAATGAAAGAATGGAGAGATCCTTCCAAATCATACAAATGAGGAAAGATAAAGCGCAGAGAGAGAGAGAAGCCGAGAAAAAGTGAGGGAGGGCCTGAGAAAAACAGCAAAAAGGGAGAAAGAAGGAAGACGGAGAGAGAGAAATAAGAGACAGAGAAAGAGTGTGAAAGAGAGGTAGCCAGAGACAAGGGGAGAGAGAGAGAAGATATATATATGTAAAAGATAGAGAGGAAAAAATAGAGAGAGAAAGAGAGAGGTAAAGAGACACTGACAGACAGACAGACAGAGGGAGAGACAGACATATTGTGTGAGAGGGAGAGAGAGAGAGAGAGAGAGAGAGAGAGAGGGAGAAGGGGGAGAGAGACAAAAGGAAAGAGACACAGAGAAATAGACAAGAGACGGAGAGAAAAAGAAAGAGGGGATTAAAGAGAGAGAGAGAGGGAAAACAGAAAAAGACAAGAGAAAGAGAGCAGAAAGAGGGAGAAAAGGAAAGGGAGAGAGAGAGCAGAAAGAGAAAGAGAGCAGAAAAATAGATTGAGAAAGAGAGAGAACAGAAAGAGGGAGAGAAAATGTGAGAGAGAGAGAGAGAGAGAGAGAGAGAGAGAGAGAGAGAGAGAAATAATAACAGAAGGAGATGGAGAAATAGTGAGAGAAGAGTGAAGAGGAGGAGACAGAAAAAGAGAGAGAGAAAAAAAGAGAGATTTAGTAAAGAGAGAAAGAGACGGAAAGGGAGAGAGAAAAGACAAAGAGAGAGACAGAGAGAAAGACAGGGAGAGAGAGAGAATCAGCACTCATCATTGTGCTGTGTGTGTGTGTAGTGTTCAGGAAGCGAGGCCAGTGTTGAGCTGGAGCTGTAGCTGGACGTCAGGCCCGAGTCGCAGTCCGACACCACCATCATCATCGTCATCTTCGTCGTCATCTCCTCAAACTTCTGGATCACGGCCCTGACCGAGCCGAAGGCCACGTCCCGCCTCCAGCCCCGGCCCGGCCCGGCCCACGCCCGCCCACGGTAGGCTGAGACGCCACTCAGGAAGACGTGAGGGGGCGGGGACAGGCCGGGGCGGAGCTTTAACCTGCCCTGTCCCAGCTGGAAGGCGGGGTGGAGGGGCGGGGCCAAGCGAGAGGGGACTGTCGCCAGGAGCTCCTGAGTGACAGGGTTGTGGAAGGTGAGACAAGCCCCGCCCACGTTTAAGAACACGCCCACCGTCTTGAGGTGTGGGGGGACGCCGGGGAGGAGCTCACGCCGCCCGTCAAACTGGGCGTGGAACAGAGAGCCACACCTCTCAAACCACCACGACTGACCTGCAGCCAATGAGGTCACACCTGTAGGAAAATGTAGGGATGTAATAATAATAATAATAATAATAATAATAATAATAATAATAAAGAATTAACAAACAATAACGCCAACAATAACAATAATAATAATAATATTATTAATAATAATAATAATAAATTTACATATTATTATTATTACTACAATATTTATTGTTGTTGTTAATTATTATTATTGTTTTAATTATTATTATTATTATTAATATTATTATTATTATTATTATTAATAATAACTTGCTTACATTATAATTTTGTATATTATATATAGGCATTAATTATTGTATTATGTATTTTCATTGATAATATGAAATATCAATTGCATTGGTATAATATGTATAATATGTAATTAATATGTTATCTAATTTAAACACAAATACAATAATAATTATTATTTTTTATGTTTTTATTGATATAATTACAAATGATACATTTAATATATTTTATATGTGTTTAGATATGTATATTCATACAGGAAATATGTAATTAATTGTGTTATTACTTATTTATTTAATAAGTATAGATTGTAATTATATGGATATTATATTGTATAATTGTGCAATATAAATTAATATATAATTCATCATGTTTAAATTATTTTGGGTTGGCCTCCAATATTGGCTTTTATTTTAGTCATGACTTTATGACTGGACTATTAATTAATTTATAAATTACATACAATCACCAAGCACTTTTTTGGTTATAGCTAATGGCACATTGAGTTTATTAAATAAGTGCTTGATGTATGTCATAAAAATCAGTGTTAACAGTGTAATTAAAATTCATTCAATAAGGTATATGTTTAGAAATGTAGAAATAAAAAAATTATCAACGTTAATTTAAATTGCACTTTTGTGTTTATATGATACAATATTTTTTACCAGTCAACTGTGAGCGGTGTCTGTGTTTCCGGAATGGTTTTTGGCTCCTGTTTGGTTTAATGAAACCCTGTGTTGTGACTCGGAAGGGAACACTAGAGGGAGCAACTGTGCTTCGGCTGAACTAATGAAGGTCAATAAACTTTTTATTTATTTGTGTTGTAACTGCCAAACCAAAAAGTGCTAGACAAGTTTTAGTATTTATTAGGACATTTTTGATTTTGGATACTGAGGTTACGATAGGCTTAGTGTAAGGCGGCATTATTTACATCTAATCGCCATTGGAATCTTTTGGACGGTTCAAACTGCACTGTGGGTCAGAAAAGGGACCCTGTACCAAAATCTGCTCATTGATGCACTCAGGATTAAATTAAAAGACAGACTGATTATTAGTGGTTATCCACTAATATCATAATATAATAAATCCGCGGGTTGTTTTCTATGCTTACGAGAACAACTGTTACACACTTCCAGCTTAAGGCGCCTAGAAAACACTTAAGAACATATCATGAACATTTTAAATGCACTGTAAGAATTTTTCACTTAAAAAGAAAAAGATATTGGTGAATGAGGTTGTAGTGTAATAAGATATTTAATACCGATCCCAGAGGGCGCTACAGACACGTCCACCTCCCCAGTAGTACTGCCCTCTGTGGATGACCACATCCCCACACACCTGAGGCAGCGGGTCACAGGGGTTGCGATCTTCCACCTGGTCACCAACGTCACCTGGAGGACCGGCGTGACCCCTGAAGGTGGCAGAGGGAGTGAGCCAGAGCTGGAGGAGCTGATCGCCGAGGAAGGTCCAGAGCAACTGCAGACCAGACATTTGGAAGTAAAGAGCACACATTAAAACACATACACACACACCAAATGTAACTCACACATTTCATTGCGGGATCAAAATATGTCGATTTAAAGTCAAGGTACCATTGAGGTACCTATGAGCAAGGTACTGCATTTTAGCTGTGGGTACATTATGTACCTAGTGCACCACAACCATGTGACGTCTGCATTTGACCTTGCCTGTGAAGGAACAGGGCAGCTTTGACAATACTGGCAAGCAATGCTTGGGTTCCTATGCCTTATGAGTACCTGAGTGGTACCTTTTTACCGGTTAGACTTGAACTGCAACATTACTGTCTCCTCCAAGATTTCATGGCCTTATGAGATTATAAGTGCCTAAAATGTCTGATTTTGTGGGTAGTTTTTCAAAAATTGTATGAAAATTGCAGTGATTTTAGATGTTGCTCAAAAAAATGGCAATTTTGGCCCCCTTTGTGATGATAAATGTTATTTAACAATGAATTAAAATGAAGGCAACAAAAACCAATTATTATTTTTATTAACCATTAATCATTTTTGTTTTTGAAGGTATATGTAAGGCGTTTCAATCACACACGTTTCCTGTGTCTTCTAAACGTAACAAGGAAGTGAGTTCACTGACGTATGGTTCAGCTGTTTTGCAGGAAAACGCATAATGATTGGCCAAAATGGGAAAAGTTGTGGGTAATTGGCCAAATTTGCACAGTAGTTATGATTAATTGATGGCTCATTTTGTGTGAATAGTTGCCATCACAGCGTCATGAAATCTTAGAGGGTCTGACATGGACACGGGTTAACGTTTATTGCGCTAGATGTATAGTTTAGCCCCACGTTTGGTTGAAGATTAGGGGCCTGCGATTGGCCAGTAAAAATATCAATTCATTAAAATAAGCCCAGTGGGTGGGGCTAACAGAAAACATGCTATACCATATCTGTAGCACCCAAGCACCACTCACTGCCCCAAAACATAAAGTAATCCTGGTGAGCTACATCAAATACATAAAGGCACACACGAACACACACATGCACACACATCAGCATTAGCCTCTGTAACCATGAATGACCAAAACATAATCCTGTGGATGAAGAGCCATAAACACACACACAAAACACATACAGTACACACACACACACACACACACAGTAATTTTACACCTACACCTAATCCTAACCCTAACCTTAACCTCAGTAACCAAAAGCACATCTTTTCTCTTCCTTGTCTATTGCACAGTTAAAGAGCGGATCAGGATACATTTCACTGCTTGTTGTACCTGTATAACTCTTGCACGACAAATAAAGAATCTTGAATCTGATCTTTTACCTCTTTTTAGTTTCTCAAATAAAACAAGCATATTTTTCTATAAAGTCGAAAAAGCTTCCTCATGGGGACCCTCAATGTCCCCACAAAGTCTCCAAAAAACAGATAAAAGTGATTTAGGGAGAAAAAGGTCCTCACAATGCGAGCAAATACATGAACACACACACGACACTTCCGAAACTGACTGTTCCATCTTTCCTTGGTGAGAACCACACTGTCATCTAGAGGCGACAAAGTAAAGTAAATATCATTTGATTTAAAAAACTTTTTTCCCCACATTTAAATGGGAAAATAACGAAATAATTCTAGAAATTTCAAAAAAGGTCACTTTCAAGAAACATATGTTACATATAAGGAAGCGTTGAGAAAAATTTTATTTAGGCCTACTATATTTAATCTGAATTGTGTTGCATGTCACAAAAGTCACTTAATAATTACTGAAATATATGCTCAGTATTCCAGGCTAACAAGCACATTTACAGTAACCATTTTCTCAGTTTCATAATTGTTTTATATGAAACTATGAAACCTTAATAAACCACTGCATAACAGAAACTAAAAATAATTCAGAATTTAATAATGTTATTTCAGCATGACAGATCTGTCCACCAGTGGCCAACCATATATATACAGTATATATATGCTATATATTAGTATATAGTATATGATATCACTATTATAAATGCATATATATGTTAAATCAATTAAACCTACATATACATGTATAGGTTTCAGGATACATTTGTAGATTTGTACATATGTTTAAGGCTGTATACAATATTACTGGTGTTAGGGTGGGCTACAGATAAGAGGCCCGCCTCCAAAACCACTGCCATGCTAAATTATTATAATACATGCTCCGACACGCTCAAAGGTGCATCAGCATGAACGGAGAACACATTCAGCATCTGCTGTAACTTGTGTGTAAGTGAATAAAAGCATTCCACTTTCATTCAACACACATTCATTCATCTTGTCATACTATCGCCGGAAGCGGGCTGCTTATCCATGCCCACAGTGTAAAGCACAACATACAAACATGGCCAAACATACAACATTCACCTTTGTCATTTTCCTTTTCCCTCACTTCTCCTCCTCCTCCTCCTTCTAGTACTGTCCTCAGCCATCGCCCAGCAGGGTGAGGTGAGCTTGTGGGTAAGGGGCAGGAAGCGGCAGCGGAGGCGGGTCTGGGCAGGGCAGCTCCACCCCACGCAGCAGCACGGCACAGCACGGGTGCATGCGATCCGCCGGCCTCCCTCACCAGGGCTCTGTTTCTTTCAGAGCCCTGTCTCTCCACCAGGCACCGCCCCACACAGCGTGTGTGGCTAGGAGGAGGAGGGGCTGGCGGGGTTTAATACCACAATCAGTATGAGGTCAAAGTCGCCTTGGTTTTCTCTCACTCTTGTGGTTTCACTCTGATCATGAAGTGGCTCTAGCTTTCATTGTCATACTTCTGTACATTAACACACATACGTAGAGAATTTCTAAATTTCATACGGTATGATATAATATCCATTCCCCAATTATTTTCCCCGAGGTCAAATTATGTAAAGCAAGTCAGGCTGAGGGCCAACAAATCTACGTCACTGCTTTTGGCTCTGCGTTCCACATGAGAGTCGCAAGCTCTAACACGTGTTTACATCGCCAATAATTTAATTGAGTTGAAAAGTCTGTTATTGCAACTGTCTTTATTAAGATTTCACTCACTCGCAATGACTAACGAAGATGTCAACCCAGTGATGTGCAGATCGCTAGTCACAGATGGCCTTAGGGAGCGCACATGTCTGTTTTGTTGCCAATGTGACGTGAGGGGCCAGACATATCGCTTGCTCGGGCCGGATCTGACCCATGGGCTCCCATTTGGGGACTGCTGTCATAAAGTCTGTAACGATACGATTTTGATTTGATTGCATTCAAGAGTCATAGATCGATATGAGACAATTTTATATGTTGATTTAACACAGTAACTTTAATTATTATCAAATTGTCTCTTTAAATAAAAATTGACTTCCTGTTCACTATATATGATGTCTGATCAATGTTTTTTTATTTTGGATCGACGCTGTCGACTTCTTGACCTTTCAATCGAAGTATCAGAGTAAAATGATGTATTGTTGCACCCCTATGAATACACACACACACACACACACATACAGGATGATATTAACAGTGGGTCTCATTCCATTTCCATTTTTTCTTAAAGGTACATTAATTTTCCAATCTGATCCCAGGTACCGACTCACCGCAGAGCTCACACACAGGCAATTTGAAGGCTAGTTAATTAACATAAACTGCATGCATTTTGACAGAAACTGAAACACCTGGAGGTAATCCAGGCGAACACACAAGAAAGAAGAAATACCGTCTGGTCAGTTGGTAGTAACAGTTAGTGAAAGCTATTCCCGCGGACGGAAGGTCGTCAGTTCAAGTCCTGGACCGGTAAAGGTACCACTGAGGTGCTCATGAGCAAGGTACCCCTTTACTTATACATTTTACACTCATAGCCAACTATTGCGAAGTCAGTGAACAGAAAGAGTTGTATCTAATAGTCTGTAAATTTACCAAAAAATCCCTATTTAAGTGATTAAGGGAAAAATCCGTAATAAATCTAGGTACCAAACACATTATTTTGCGCTTACTACAGTGAAGCAGTGCAAAAAGAAATAATGGATCTTGATTTGACAGGCATTGTTTGGCAGATGTCCATTCTGATTTGATCTGACTTGATATCCTGTTACATTTAATCCTCCAAGCCATGTCTGTGTGTGTATGCGTTTTGTGTGTGTGTGTGTGTATGTATGTGTCTGTGTGTGTATTTAGTAACTAGAGAAGAAAAAGCCAGAAATCCCCATCGCAGCTACTACCCTGAGACAGATGAGATGAGGTCAGTTGTTCCATTTTTCTCCTCCTCCTTCCTCTCTTCTCTCATCCAAGAAAGTCACGACATCATTTTTTTTTCTGTAAATCAGCTGATATATCCATATTCAGGATAAATCTCAGATGGACAAAATGTAGAAAATGAAGGGGAAAAGGGAAAGTATGAGAGGAGACAAGACAGCAAGAGAAAGCTTTCATGAGGCACTCAAAGCTTGGGGTTGCTATGGCGACCGGGGAGCTCCTTGGAAAGGGTCTCCAAAAAAGGAAGGAGGGGGATGAGAGAGAGAGAGAAGGTGGACAGAATAGAAGAGAGATAAAGAGAAACATAGACAAATGTAGAAAATAAAATAGAAGGGCTAGAAAAATTGCAATGAAATAAAACTGAATAAAATAAAAACAATTTAAACATAAAATGTCTTCTGATTTCGGTCCAAAAATATGATTGACCAGGATCATGGAAACTGTTATTTTGAACTAATTTAATTCATGATTTAACTCTTCTTAATAACACAGACTGACTCAAACTGCCATTTAAGACCTGTATGCTTTTACACTGATGGTTTAGGTTGTTTAAATCCTAAGAAAATAAAAAATTAATGTTCAGCTAAAATGTTTCCTTTTTAGAAATAAAATGCTTACAAATAAAAATAAAAACAAAATAAAAATGTTTCTCTACATAAGCAAAAATGGTTCTTCTCAGTAGTATTATAAATGTTCTTTGAAGAAAAACAATTTGCCACAAATTTTCCTTTCATGATAAAAATTATACTTTTTATCCTTTTGTACAAAAAGGAGTTCTTATCCAATTTTTTGTGGTAAGTTTTAGTGCCAGAAGGTTTTCATCCTATAAAAGTTTTTTGGATCCGTAAAAATATTTTTCATTCAAAAACAAATTCTTTATAACAGCAAATATATAGTTATGTGGAGCATAAAGATTTCTTTGTGAAGATACACATTCTTTCCAACTATAAAAGGTTTTGTAGAGCCAAAAATTGCCATTCAATCTAATAAACCCTTCTTTAGGGAGCTGGAATTTGTGAATGCAACTACTGCTCTTTATGCTGTAGAAGTTTCTCTGTGGAAAGAAATTTAGTTCTTACAACTATAACAGGTTCTTTGAATATCCAAACATGTTTCTTCAATCCTGTACAAGTTCCTTAAGGGACCCCAACATAGTTCTTCAATCTCTATAAAAGTTTCAATGAAACAAATATCAAAACTCATCAGTCTCTCTCTATATAAACACAAAATCCTCTTGTGAAAAAAGAAAGTGGTCTCTCAAAAAAAAAATTTTGAATCAATCATTTTTGAAGTTAAGAGGTACCTGTAGCCCATAATTGAAAGTGATTATTTGTCATTATGAACACACAGCACACAGTGCACCACAACCAAAATGTGACCTCTACATTTAACCCATCCGTGAAGGAGCAGGGCAGCTAACAAGCCCAGAAGCAGGCAAGCTTAGACGCATTTTGTTTCATGAGTACCTCAGTGGTAACTTTACTCTAATTCTGGATCTTAACCTGTGACCTTCTGATCACGGGGCGTTACGCCACCAGCTGCCCCAAATATGGGACTGACATACACCTGCACACACACACGTACACACACAAACCGGATATACACACTTCTCACGGCCATAAAAGCACTGCCCACGCGTGGACACACACACACAAACACACGCCCCTCTACTACTCTAACTATATCACCCAGTAGGTACACACACATAATACACACACACTCGCAGACATTATCTTTTGTGACTCCTGTAATGCTTAGATACTACTACTACAGTTAGCAGCATATCGTTAGGTGTTTTGGCCCCACATGGAAAACACACACACACACACACACACACAGGGCTCAGTGAGAGTTGGTTTTGTTTGCAGGTCTGGTGGTAGGAAGCGTGGCTCCAGAGGGGCAAAAGGTTCTGTGACGGAGACTCGGATCTTGTGTCAAATATTAACTCTCACTCTCTCTCCTGCTCTCTCTCTCTCCTGCTCTCTCTCTCCCTTTTTCTCTCTTTCTCTCACCTCTCTCTCCTGCCTCCTGCCTTCGTCTCTCCTGCTCTGCCTCTCTCCTCCTGCTCTCTCTCTCCTGCCTCTCTCCTGCTCTCTCTCTCTCCTCCTGCCTCTCTCTCTCTCACCCTGCTCCTCTCTCTCACTCTCACTCTCTCCTCCCGTTTCAGCCCTCTCTCTCTTCACTCACTCTCTCACACACACACGCGCGCACTCGGGAAGGTAGGAACCATGAGGAGCGAGCAGCGCCTGGATCTAACGGGCGTCGCACCGGGTTCTGATCGAGCCTTTTCTACCGACCGGAGCGAACTGAACCGATACGAACCGAACTCTACCAAAGCGAAGCGGGGCCTCGACGTGCTGCGGTCCAACCGGTTCCAGCGGGCAAGTGCCATGGGAAACACGCACGGAGAGCTGGCGGCCGTGAGAAGTGCGCATATCTAACGTGTGTGTGTGTGTGTGTGTGTGTCCTGCACTCTGGAGTAACTGCTCAATTGCCAAAAAAAAAAACGTTGACGGAAGGACCATTTATTTCCTCACAACTAACTTTTTATACTATTAAAATAAATAATGCTTTCTGGTGGTGTTATTAAGATAAACTGTAAAATAGAAATAAGCAGAAAATGTATGGTAATTTTTACAGGGTATTTAAATATTTATTTTTCCAAAGCTTAAAAAGAATACCAAATGACGTGATAGTCATTATTGCACCACTCATTTTATTGATGGATCTTTATGTGGACACTTAGAAAGTCGTGTTAATTCGTTAATATTGTTAATTTACAGTAAGGCTGTGTTACAAAAACAGACATAATTAATTAGTTAATTGGAGCCTTTAGAGAGCAAATCTTGCTTTCTCATTTGCTAAGAGCTTGAGCTGTCTTTTGCACGATACGCACTAAAAAAAGGAGTCTTGAGAGTCTTAGTTGTCTTTCGCTTCGCCTCTTCTTTACTACAATTCAAGGTTTTACAGACAAGAAATGAACCTTAAGACTACAAAGATACTTTTTACGTGGCGTTACGTGATTTGTCAGCAACCAGCTTGAGCCCTAGCTCTTCACATTCAATGAAACTAAAGCTTTTTACGTTTACATCATATAATGTGAACTCCCCAGGTTACGCATAACGTGAAGGCGCCAGACATTTCTATTGTTACGAGTAGTACATTTAATATGCATAATGCATTGATAAAGTTCTATTATTTAGCGCTGCACATGGAAAAAGTTGCGGAAGATTCCAGAAACATCTACTTTCTACTTTCTACTGTAAACAACTACAAAACATTAAATCTAAACATTCACACAAAATAAAATGGCTCTAACATCCCGCCCTCAATTGACTAGGCATTAGCATATCAATTACCAACTAAAAATTCAGGCCATTAGCATTTTTAGCATTTTTATCTAGGCTGCCCTTTTTCCTGGTGTTGTGTCCAACAGACGAGCTAAGGATGGGTCTTCAGACGGTGCTTGATTTTACTCTCTTTCGACCTCAAGGCCAAGTAATCCACACCTCTTGAGTCTGGCGTGACTTTTGGTGATTCTTCCCAATGGCCAGATCTTCTTGGGAGAGCCGGATCAAATATTTATTTACTACGCCTTCCTACCTCGAAGTTTCTTTCAGCCCACGCCCATTTTTTGCCGTTTGCAGAAGTGGCAGATACTCCTCGGTCCATCTTCTCCAGAACAAATTGTCATGTACCGACTTGTCTCCAGCGTTGTATGGCGAGATATCGCCTTTCTTTAAACAAGCCGGTGGCATGATAGGCTTTTTTGTTTTGTTCAATTATGTGATTCGTGTCAGTGGCTCGTCGCGGGGGTCATCTATGAGCACACAGGGTTAGGGTCTGTTGACGCATCTTCTACTTCATTCAACAAAGTTCTTAGTCCGTCATTATCTAACACTTGTTGTCGATGACGTGAGTTCATCACCTTCTTTACTGTTCAATCTGTCGCTTCCCACACTCCACCTGATGAGACGCGCCGGTGGGTTGAAGATCCACTGAACTCTTTCGTAGCATGTCTCGCGGATACGACCGGTTCCCCAATCTCTTTAACATCTTCCCGTAGTTTTCTGCAGCGCATCAGTTTGTACCGTTGTCTGGAGCGGATGATCTGAACTGATGATCCTTTCCACTTTGAAGCGCGCAGTAATTAATACAAGAGTCTGTGTCAAGAGATTTCCGCTAAGTCTAGATGGACTGCTCTGGTTGTTGTGCAAGTGGAGAGCACTCCGTAACGCTTTCGCTTTTGGCTTCTTCCTACTTTCTCTCATTTAGTTCTACATCCGCCACCACAAGAAGCGCAGTAAGCCCTGTATCCTCTGCTGGCACTCGCACTTGATAGAACATGATTCTATATATTCGCTATAAGAGCCATAGGCTCTTGCCTAAAACCTAAGAAGAGTATTTGTGAGATCAGTCCCTGTAGTAATTGGTTTGTTCAATGATCGCCCTTGCAATACTGCCGTTAACCTAACACAACTCTTAGCTTTTTTCTTTTTTGGATGGCATGACCCCATGATGATAAACTAGAGATATTCCCCGCTACCTACGCTCAATTGTTCTTCTGGGACCTTTTCAGCATAACCTTCTTTTTTAGAATAAGGTTGTTCATGAATTTTTGTAATCCCGGTAAAAGCCCGCATTTAACTAGCTTTAAAGAACCAAGCAAGTCTTTGCTCAGCTGCTCGATTGCATGGCATCTTTGCGACGCTATCACTTTTCATGGGCAGTTTGATGTAGTAATGGCCGTCTTTTGAGGTGGCTGATGTCGGTCATTAAATTTTGCAGGAATTGTTGTCTTGTTGTGAAGGTTTTGTTTATCGTCAGACGACATTCTGGGGAAGTCGACCGCATATTTTTGCTAGCATTCTCCTGATGTCGCACTCAGAGATAATTGACAAAGTTCAAAGTCTATTAGCATTATTCAACTCCTGATCTTTTGTATCTGCTATGGCCCAGACTGCTCAACCCAGTACTGTTTTCACGGCATATGGCCCATCGCTCTGACTATTAATCACTTCCTGCTGTCTCCATGGCTTTTACAGTTAGTACCAAATGTGAGCAGGCCAATGTCTAACTCTAGAACTGTTTCTAGGGGATTGGTACCTGATTCAGATAAGGCCATTTATTTAAGTCTCTTTTTCTGTGGTATGTTAGCCTTGTTACGGGGTATGTCTGGTTGTGTACACGCCTGGCAAGTTAATGTACTCTTGTTCATCTAAGCCACACGCCATCAAGCCTCTTATAGAGTAACAACCCACTTTTTGCTCTTGTGCCATGGTGCGAAGAACAAACTCTTTCCCTTTTGCCTCGAATGCCTAGCTTTTTTGCCAAACTCACTGGGTTAAGAAAAAAGTCGCAGCTCCCTGTGTCTAAGAAGGCATAGGTTTCCAATTTCTCATCTCTACCTATGTTTTGTTTTGACAGGTACTATGGAAGTATTACTTTGTTCCCGCCCCATTATGTTCTTCTTCCTTCGGCCCTGCCGCTTAGGAATGCATTTGCTACTACTGCCTTACTTTAGCACATTTACCTATGTGAGGTAAGTATTGTCTCTGTTATTTTCTCTGTTTTGCTGCTATTTGTGGAGGATATGGTGTTTTCTGAGTAAACAGTCTTTGCATCGCGGGCTTTGTTAGTATGTGCCTGTAGCAAGATGTCCGCCAGCAAGGCACCCAAAGCAGAGCCCACATGTTTTCAGGAATTCAATTTTTCTTTCCATGACAGTTCTTTAATTTTATGCATAATATATTTAAAGCGTGACCTTTACATAATACATAAACATGGGCTTCGAAAAAGCGCGTAGATGGCTTATCGCCTGTAACTATGGGTTTCTTTTATCTAACTGACCCTTTATGACGATTATCTGCATCTGACATGCTCATTGCAAAGTTACTTTTTTGAATTCGCCTTTTCTGGAGGCTAATTTTTTTTTGTGCTTTTGTCTACCTTGAGATAGGGTCTTTGAATATTATTACCAAACACTGCTCGTTTAGCTTGTAGACGGATAAAGTCCGCCAGGTCGGAGAATTTGACTTGTCTTTTGTTTCTGGTCGTGAATACTCAGAACTGACTGTCTCTTTACAACCTCTATTCCAGGTATGAAGTTTGTACATGATGAACGGGGTATGAAGGTCGTGGTGTTGAGTTCCGCGGCTTAGTTCACGCCGCCCACAGTATTGCAACACCCAGTCAGGAACAAGGCAAAGTCCCTTAATCCTACTTTATCTTCTGATTTTATTTTGGCCACTCTTTTTCGTTGCCTTTTCTATGTAGGCACTACTTATTTTTGTTCTATCGCCATATTGACGCGTTCACAGTTTTTCTACTTGTTCATACGCCTGGTCTGGGGGCATGTTCTCACAGCTACCACGAGTTCTTGAGGCTTCTTTGTATACTGTTGTAGGTAATACAATAGGTCTTGTTTTACTTCCAGTTTTACTTCTCTATGACGGTTCAAATGCTTTTATGAAAGATCTGGTACTCTAAGGGGTCTCTGTAAACACGAAGATTTTCATTATGCAGTTGAGTCAGACTTTGTTGTTTGATGAGCATCTCAGTGGTGTCATTCTGACGCCAGCCATCTTTGTTCTGACGCTCTGCTATCAGTCTGACGTTGCAGCGATACAGGTCTTTAGTGGAATCTGGCTGTTGAATTTCTTGCCGCAAACCAGGCTGTTCGTTTACAGTTGGTCAACCGAATTCTTGCTAGGTTCAAAACCAGATTGGTATGTCTAAGGGATTTGTACTGGTCAACTGATTTCGGCAACTTGTTGAGTTCTCAACACGCTCGCTGTTATCAATTTGTTCTTTCTTTATGCTAGTTAAAGGTTTTGGTTTGATTCTAGATGGTTCTGAGGAGTCGTCTAACGACTCATGTTCGTCCTCACGCCCTCTATAGGCCTTTAATCTACGCTTGCTGTGGCAATCTCGCTTGCATTTGCGCTTCTTTTCTTGCCTTCAAACGGCTTCTTTTTCTTGCACCCTTGCTGCCCCAAAGCTATCTTCTCTTGCTTTCAAATGAGCTTCTTCTTTGCACCTTTTAGTGCTCCTAGCTATTCTTCAGCTTTCAAACGAGCTTCTTCTCTCGTTCTTTTGCTGCCCTAAAGCTAGCTTCCTCTGCTTTCTCAAATCCAGCTCGCTCTAGTTCTACTTCCTCCTGAATAATCGCTGCTTTAGCTAACAATGCATCACGCTCTGCTTGGAGCCTCATTCTAACTGAGCCAGTAATTAGATCTTTGGGATGTACGATTTGCACGCATCGCTTGTTTGCTTTGGAGTGGCTTTATAACTCTTTTATGACTTTAACAGAGCTGACATTAGAAACGCTATCTGAGGGGCCAGCTTCTTCTTTCTTCTTTCTTGAGGTCCGCTTTTTTGGACAACCATCTTCTGCTCTTTTGTATGAACAACTTTAATCCTGTTCGCCTGCCCTCAAACAGTTTCGATCTTCCTGTATTTCATCTTCATCCAACAGCTTCCACAAACTTCTTCAGTAACGTGTATGTATTCGCTTCATGTCTTTAAATTTTGCAAAGCTTTTCACAATGTCAATATTGTGTCTATCTTGGCATCAATCTTTCTAGATTGTCTTTCTTTTAGAGGTGACAGCTTCCCCTGCGGCTATTTTTTAACTTTTTCTCATTCGGCACTCCTTCGGTCTCTGGCGCCCCTCCTGGTCTACGCGTTTATCCACCTCTCTCTGCCTCCATTTTACAGACGCGATTCTCAACGCAAGACTGCCCGTGACGTTTAACGCTACACAGCACTCTTCAACTAATTCTTGCATATTACATGAAAAGAGTTTTAGTGTGCAGAATCATTTCTTAAGCCTTAAATTGCTTACTAAACCGAAGCTTTAGTGAACGCTATTTTCGCCGGGTCTGCTTGCTGGCGACAGCTAGCCAGTTTGTCAGGGCTGACTAGCAAGAGAAGAGAACTTTCTGACCTGGCACTTTCGACTTTTTTTGACCTCGATTCTTCGGATCCTCTTTGGACTCTGACCTTTTTTCGACTTCGGGGAAAGTTGGCGTCAAGGCTACGAGGATTTCCTCCGCTCTTTGTACTTTGCTGGTGGTTCCGTTTCCGATGATGGAAAGATTACGGGCAGTTTTGACTTGAGCAGTTTTTTATTAGCTAGTTTTTTGACTTACTGTATAAATCCTTGCTTTCTCATTTGCTAAGAGCTCTTGAGTTGTCTTTGCACGCCATAATGCACTAAAAAAGAGTTCTTGAGTCTTGGGTTGTCTTTTTCGTCATTTTTCTTTTACTACAATTCAAGGTTTGCCAGACAAGAAATGAATCCCTAAGACTACAAAGATACTTTACGTGGCGTTACGTGACGGTCAAAAAACTGTAGCGCTCTGGAGCTCCTAGCTCCTTCACATTCAATGTGAAACTAAAGCTTTTACGTTCTTACATCATACGTAACTTCAGGTTACGACACGTAAGGCGCGTATTACTTCTATTGTTACGTAGTAGTACATTTAACATGCATACGTATTGATAAAGTTCTATTACGTAGCGCTGTACATGGAAAGTTATGGAAGATTCCAGAAACATCTACTTTCTACTTTCTACTGTAAACAACTACAAAACATTAAATCTAAACATTCACACAAAATGGCTCTAACAGGTTTGATCAAGGAAAAATCCGTAATATAACAATATAAGTCCAGGTTAATAAACTGCCAGTATATAAACATATAAAGTAGTGATATGAAGTAATACAGGAGATACTGGAGATATTTTGGAGTTTTTAGAATTTACCTAATCATTTTGTCTCTTATTTTTAATGCTATATACAGTAAATAATGTGGGGAAGTTTTTAATGTAGATACTAGATTTGTAAATCACAAGTTTTATTGCACCACCATATTATAAACTCAGCAAAAAAAGAAACGTCCTCTGACTGTCAACTGTTTTTACTTTCAGTAAACTTAATGTGTAAATATTTGTATGAACACTAAAAGAGTCAACACCATAAGACATAAACTAAAAATGTTTCACAATGTGTCCCGGAATGAAGGGAGGCTCAAAATGTGTGGCCACCAGCTGCTTGAAGTACTGCAGTGCATCTCCTCCTCATGGACTGGACCAGATTTGTCAGTTCTTGCTGTGAGATGTTACCCCACTCTTCCTGGTGTGACTCGGGCAGTTGTTGTGGCCATCCTGTACCTGTCACGCAGGTGTGATATTCGGATGTACTGATCCTGTGCAGGTGTTGTTACACGTGGTCTTCCACTACGAGGATGATCAGCTGTCCTTCCTGTCTCCCTGTAGCGCTGTCTTAGGCGTCTCACAGTGCGGACATGGCAATTTATTTCCCTAGCCACATCAGCAGTCCTCATGCCTCCCTGCAGCATGCCTAATGCACGTTCACGCAGATGAGCAGGGACCCTGGGCATCTTTCTTTGGGTGTTTTTCACAGTCGGTAGACAAGTCTCTTTAGTGTCCTGCGTTTTTAGAACTGTGACCTTAAATGCCTACTTTCTGTAAGCTGTTAAGGTCTTAACAACCATTCCACAGGTGCATGTTAATTAATTGATTATGGTTAATTGAACATGCATGGAAAACATTGTTTAAACCCTTTACAATGAAGATCTGTAAAGTTATTTAGATTTTTACAACATTATTGTTGAAATACACAGTCCTGAAAAAGGGATGTTTCTTTTTTTGCTGAGTTTATATACAATATTATATTTATTAAATTGACAATGATTAGGTGTCTACTCATATCACAAATCATATCGTCATTTAATGCAGTTGCGTTCGTTCATGTCAAATAAACAAAAAGCAACTAAAATATAATTTGACCTTTTTATATCTGAACTCAACAAACATTTAAAGGAACAACTTCTCTTTTAATACAATGCTAACAAGCCAGATTTTACGCAATACCCAATCTTGAACCATATTAAAATGAATCTGGCTTTTAACTAGTTATTTTATTAATAATACATTTTATTTATAGAGTGCTTTTAAAGGTACTCAAAGACGCTTTATTAATTAATAACGTATATTATTACCAGTATTTTGATCGTTATGTCTATTCATTTTTGACTGATGATTTGTTTTAAATATGTGGCAGTAATTTCTTAGACTCTGGAGGTACTGAAATAACAATCAGGCGTCAAACAACGTTATCATTTAGTGGTTATACAGCAGTTCTAAAAGGTATGTTGCTTTTAACTGTAAAAAGAAAATGAATAGGACCTGCATGAACAGGACATAATTTGTGTGAATAAAATGATGGACAGCTGGATATATTGTGGAAAAAGTGTGTTCAAATGCACACACACAAACACACACTTATATTACTATCTTTGTGAGGTCCTTCCACTAACTCTACTACATGTAAATAATTCTACAGCTACACCTAACCCTAACCTTAATCTCAGTAACCAAAAGCAAATCTTTTACCTCCTTTAGTTCCTCAAATAGAAAAGTGACATTTTCTATAAAGTCGAATTAGGGTTCAGCCAGGTCCTCACAACCTCCTATACACATGAACACACACAAACGTCACACTAAACTGTTTATTTCTTGCTTTAACAACCAGGTTAAAGCTTTTCTACACTGTAAAAGAAATCTGTAAAATTGTGGAATATGTGACTCTGCACGGCAAAACCAGTCGCTTGTTGCAAATTTTAAAAATTGAGTTATGATGTTTTCATGAAGGGGCATAAATCAAGCTTCAAAACGATACCTATATGGAATGAATTGGACGACATATGACTGAGATATCAACATTCAAAGGAGTCGGGTTTCTCCTGTCACGCCAAGTGAGAAACGGAGAAATCTGCTTTTGAAGTTGACTATCGCCGTAGCACTCACAGACGCTTGGTGCGGTCGCGACTACGTTTGCATTTACGCTAGCCTACGCTGCATTCACAGCCACACGGATAGCCTACCTGCGTTAGGTTAACTGAACTCGGGAGACGGAGATGGATTCCGGAGAAATATCTTCACGCTAGTCAACCAGTGGATTTAGCGTAAATATTGAAGTAGAGCGGTCAAAACAGAAACTTTTAACATTCTGCTGGAATTGAATTCCTCACCTCAAGAAAGTTACGTTTTTAGGATGGAAAGGGTAGGTTTTTCAGCAAAATTTATTCACAACAGTACAGTATAGACCTTCCACTGTTTCAAAACACTAAAAACAAAACATCCAAAATTTTACCCCACGCAACATAAACGCTCGCTTTCCTCGGAAACCTCCGTTGCGACAAGCGACTGGTTTTGCCATGCAGAGTCATGTTTGTGATATTACTATAAAGGCTACATTCCTCCCACTTATCAGTTAAATTTAGCTCCATCTTGGAATGAAAACCCATAAATCATGGTCTACTGTCCGTTTCAGAGAATCGTTTTGCATGAAGATATTTGACCCTCCACGGCACAATGACATATCAAGTCACAAAAGCATCCCTAACATATCCCTAAATATCCCGCTCCTAGTTTCACCATTTACACTAACGTAAAGACTGCTTGTCCCAGCCATGCCCAGACACATACCTAACTGGCTTATAAAAACTCGTCGCTATATTGCTTCCCAGCACAGGATTTTCATGTTACGGGGAAAGTGGATTATTTTTTTTTGCTGTGCTTGCACAGACTTGCTTATTTGTGATTGTGGTTGTGGATAATGAATATTTTAAAATGGGACAGTGGTCTGAGACGATCAGGAATCTGAACAGCGCATGCAGGTCTTATCATAGAGTCAAACTTCAAAGTTTAAAATATGCTGTGCGTCATAAGATTAAACAAATATTTCTTCATCAAAATATGTGACCCTCCACGGCAAAACCAGTTGCTTGTTGTTGCAAATTTTCAAAATTGAGTTATTATGTTTTGTATTAAATCAGCTTATGATATCGTCTCATTGTGAGCAGTGCTTGGGAATGGTACCTGGCTTATGAGTATCTCAGTGGTACTTTTACTGGCAAGGACTTGAAACAACCACCTCTCATCATGGGGTCAACTCCATAACCGTTGTGCTACCAACTGCTCTGTACTACTGTTCAGTATTACTATTATATATTTAGGGGTCCAAGCACCAAGTGCTATGGAACTCGTTCTATTTTTTCATTATTATTATCATTATGATTATTATTATTATTTTTAGTATTATTTTTAGTATTATTATTAGTATTATTTTTTCCCTACAAAAAATAATGTGTGGCCTAAACTGTAGGCTTAAACTTTCAGGATAAGTAGGAATGGTGTGCATGTTGGCATTTGCTTGGGCCCCACTCGTTGCCGCTTGCAGTTGTATTTTTACCACTGAGGTACTCATAAGCAAGGTACTGTCCTCAAGCACTTCATGTCAACTGCCCACTGCTCTTTCACGGATGGGTCAAATACAATTTCATTGTTTTTGCAATTTCATTACAATGACAAAAAATTCACTCACTCAGTCAAACCCCTGGACCGGTACCGTCACCAAAAAACTGTTCCACAGATGCTGACGGATGGGTCAAATTTCATTGTGGTGTTCTGTGCGCTGTGCAGTGTTCAAAATGACAAAGAATCGTTCATTTTAATTTGCTTTAATTTTGCAGGTGTATTTTGTTCTGTCATGTCCTGACTCTTTTGACTCTTGTGATCTTGCAGAACTCTCGCTTCTGCTGCTCGTGTTCTCCGTAGTGAAGCCTTGCCACCCCCGCCCCCTGGATTTTGTGTGTAGTGCTGAGGCCAGAAACCGTATGAACATTGCAGAGAAATTGAGGACAGACATGGTAAGTGCTTACACACACACACACACGCAAATGCAAGTAAGGCTTGTCTTGCCAAGCTGTTTTCAAGTGATCAGAGTGGTAACTGAGGTGCTTCTCCTCTCCTAACCTTGAACAGAGCATTGTGAAATAACATACCCATGAAATAAGGTGTAATTAGAAAGTAACAATGTCAAGTTGGCTGCGTGTTTTTATGTAACACAGACCCACTGGAAAAACAGGCTGAGTGAACTCAAGCTAAAGACTTGAGTAAACAAAAAAATGAATGAAGATCCCGTGTGATAAGCAGTGTCCTGTATTCATATTTATCTCCAAAAAACACAACACAAACAGTACTTTTCCGTAAGACTTGTCAGATGAAAATATAGGAAAATAGGGGAACTAAAAGTATGAGACCGAGGGTGCAGTTACAACAATAACGTAGCTTCAAAAATAAACTTTTTTTCTTTACATTCATATACAGTATAATGAGGGGAATGTGGAAGGTTGCAATATGTCATATGTGACCCTCCACAGCAAAACCAGTCGCTTGTCGCAGCAGAGGTTTCCGAGAAAAACGAGCGTTTATGTTGCGTGGGGTAAAATTTTTTGTTGTTTTTAGTGTTTTGAAACAGTGGAAGGTCTATACTGTACTGTTGTGAATAAATTTTGCTGAAAAACCTACCCTTTCCATCCTAAAAACCTGACTTTCTTGAGGTGAGGAATTCAATTCCAGCAGAATGTTAAAAGTTTCGTTTTTGCCCCGTCTACTCTAATATTTATGGTAAATCCACTCGTTGACCAGCGAGTCTCCCGAGTTCAGTTAACCTAACGTAGGTAGGCTATCCGTGTGGCTGTGAACGCAGCGTAGGCTACCGTAAATGCAAATGTAGTCGCGACCGCACCAAGCATCTGTGAGTGCTACGGCGATAGTCAACTTCAAAGGCAGATTTCTCCGTTTCTCACTTGGCGTGGCAGGAGAAACCCGACTCCTTTGAATGTTGATATCTCAGTCATATGTCGTCCCATTCATTCCAGATAGGTATCGTTTTGAAGCTTGATTTATGCTCTTTCATGAAAACATAACTCAATTTAGAAAATTTGCGACAAGCGACTGGTTTTGCCATGGAGGGTCACATATGTAACACATAAACATTTGACTTGTGTTGGCCAAACCTGGAAGAAACTCCAGAAAAATGATGTAACTTTATAATGCTCACTATAAACAGTTTTCAGGGCAGTGGTGGTGTAATGGGATGGGAGTTCAAATCCTGGACCACTTAGGTACCTATGGGCAAGCTACCATACTCAAACAAGTAAAAGTACCACCCATGGAATCCATGATCACCATGGTCACGACCATCCTCAAGTACTGCTCACTAGGTGCTACCCGTTTGTCCTTCAGGGATAAGTAAAAGGCACAGGTAAAGGGGTTCCTCCTGTGATTATGTTTGGGGCAGTTGGTGGCGTAACGGTAGGGTGTTTGCCCCCCATGATCAGAAGGTCGCAGGTTCGAATCCACGGCCAGTAAAGTTACCACTGAGGTACTCATGAGCAAGGTACCGTCCCCAAGCACTGCTCCCCGGGCGCTTGTTAGCTGCCCACTGTTCCTTCAACGATGGGTTAAATGCAGGTCACATTTCATTGTGGTGCACTGTGTGCTGTGCTGTGATGTGTTCACAACGACAAGTAATCACTCACATGATTGGAGGGTCACCAGTTTAAATCCTGGACCATCCTCGGTCACTGTTCACTGCCCACAAATGCTTCTACATGGATGCGTCAAAATGCAGAGAAAGGGGCAGTGGTGGTGTAATGGTCAAGGAGTTACCCCTATGATAGCATTGTTGCTGGTTCAAATTCTGGAAGGGTAAAGGTACCACTGAGGTACTCATGAGCAATCACCATCCCCAAGGACTATTCCCCGGGCGCTGCCAACTAGTTCTTTAGAGATAAGTAAGTAACTGGCTCCTGTGATCGCCGGTTCACCAGGTAAAAATCTTTGATCAGAAAAAGGTACAACTGAGGCACCCTTGAGCAAGGTACCATCACCAAGCACTGCTCCCTAGGCACTGTCCATGGTACCTATCAGGTACCCAAGGTACCTGCTTCAAATCTTGGATGTAGCCATGAACAAAATACATTTCCTAGCAGGAGGCTTCAAATCTCAAAGCAGTAGAGGGTACCACTGAGGTACCCATGAGCAAGGTACTGGACCCAAACGCAGCCTACTGCTCCAGCCCTGATGGGTCAAACGCAGAGGTTTACTGTGGTATGGTGTGTTCAAAATGACTAATAATTACAGAATCACTGAGATCTGCAGATGTACGTGACGTTTCTCTTCCCCTCTCCATCCCAGGAGGCCTGCAAAGGTTCGGATCAACTCCCAATCTCCATTAAGCTGCCCTGCACCGGGATGCACATAGCAACATGGAACAAAATGTCTGTGAGTAAATGCCACTCACTGCTTTCCTTTACGCTTACTGCTTAAAACCAGACTGGAGAGATTTGAGTACTGAACTTCTCACATCTCATAATGATGGTGGTTAGGGTGGAACATCTCATAATGTTGGTGGTTAGGGTGGAACTTCTCACATCTCATAATGTTGGTGGTTAGGGTGGAACTTATCACATCTCATAATGTTGGTGGTTAGGGTGGAACTTATCAAATCTCATAATGTTGGTGGTTAGGGTGGAAACTAGGGGTAGGTATCGAGGACCTCACGATACAATACGTGGGTCACGATATGATTATATCACAAACTATTGCGATACTATACATGTTGCGATATTCTACTGTTCACTGAAAATGTAAAAACAGAGCTGAAATGTGACCCTCCACGGCAAAACCAGTTGCTTGTCGCAACGGAGGTTTCCGAGAAAAACGAACGTTTACGTTGCGTGGGGTAAAATTTTGGATTTTTTGTTTTTAGTGTTTTGAAACAGTGGAAGGTCTATACTGTACTGTGGTGAATAAATTTTGCTGAAAAACTTACCCTTTCCATCCTAAAAACGTGACTTTCTTGAGGTGAGGAATTCAATTCCAGCAGAATGTTAAAAGTTTCTGTTTTGACCGCTCTACTCTAATATTTACGATAAATCCACCGTTGACTAGCGTGAAGATATTTCTCCGGAATCCATCTTCGTCTCCCGAGTTCAGTTAACCTAACGCAGGTAGGCTATCCGTGTGGCTGTGAATGCAGCATAGGCTAGCGTAAATGCAAACGTAGTCGCGACCGCACCAAGCGTCTGTGAGTGCTACGGCGATAGTCAACTTCAAAGGCAGATTTCTCCGTTTCTCACTTGGCGTGACAGGAGAAACCCGACTCCTTTGAATGTTGATATCTCAGTCATATGTCGTCCCATTCATTCCATATAGGTATCATTTTGAAGCTTGATTTATGCCCTTAACAAAACATAAAAACTCAATTTTGAAAATTGATGATTGTCACACTGTGTTAAAGAATATATTGTATTTCCGGGAAATTCTTCAGGTCAACACAGATATGACAAGTATTTAATTCAACTTATCCCCCGAATAGTGCTACAATAGCTATTTCTAACTTGACTTCATCATAAACTCTATCTATCTATCTATCTATCTATCTATCTATCTATCTATCTATCTATCAATCAATCAATCATTGCACACATCCTGTACTTCCGGTACATTCATTTCATGCATTTTTCTCATTATATGTTCCATACAGGTAAACTTTGTAAATAACTACTGCTTATTCTTGCACTCTCTCTAAAATGTTTTTTTTTTCTATTCTGTACAGCAATATCCACTAGCTATATCAATTCGTCTAGCTATATATCAACGAAGGAAATGTACTTGGCAATAAACTTCATTCTGATTCGATGTATGGTTTTCCATTCTATTTTGCAATATCTATAAAATTAGTTACATTTAACGCTACAAGTTTACAACTGATAAGAGCTCAATCCAAATGAGCGTTTTCGGGGTGTGGTGGAATGGAAGGCTGGCATGTGGATGGATAACCGACAAATCTTCAGCAACAGTGTGATGTGTTTATAATCCAACATCTCTGAGCAATGCTTGCAGTAACATGTTGACTTTATGCTACTTAGAGTTATAGTTCTTAAAATTAATTGCATAATCAATGCATTGCGATGCAAACGTGGAGGATTGTGCTTTGATGCAGTGGCAGACCGTGGGAGGTTTTCAGCAGGCGGTTCGCTGCCTCACAACCGGCGGAATTGCCAGCGGTCCGTGATGTGCAGTCCAGTTTCACCACTGAAATCACTGTTTTATCACCCTGATGGCATTAGCAGCACGCCCCTCTTGACGCACAGTCCTGGAAGTTACCTGATTTATTGTGCAGGAATGAAAAGTTGCATTCGATTAAGACGGCATTAAATGATTGTTGCTTGAGACAGGTTAAGGCTACTAATAAAAGGGAACTAATAAAAAGGTGTCTGAATTAAGCAGGTGGAATCACGTTAAATATATCCTGAGTGCAGCATGTCTGAGGTTTGAACTGGATTTAGGTATCAATGCTGGAATAAAAATGGGCATGTATGTAGCATGTGTTATATAAAAAAGCTGATACAGGAAAAGGTTGTAGACAAAAAGTCAGTGGGAAAAACTTGAGAGGTATGTGGTGTACACCTTGTAGGTGTGTTAGTGGTTTAAGGTGTAACAATCACGCACCAAATATGCAGGGGAAAACATGCCCAGAACGTGAGTTTTCATAATGCATCAAAGCTATTCTAACAACAATCTGTCACCTCTCTTCTCAAGATCTGCTTCATCTTCTTATTCCCTTAATCTCTCTTTCAAACGCTCTTTCATCTCTCTATCCATCCATCCATCCATCCATCCATCTGTATTATACATTATTAATTAATGGAAACTGCTATCTCTCTGTCTTCACTAGATTGAGGAAAGATGGACATTAGTACACTCTTCTCTGCACACTCTGCAGAACGCTGTACAGTCTGCTAGCAGTCGATCGAGTCTGCAGTGCCAGATCAACATCCTGAGTAATCTGGAACGCAACGCCCAAAACCACCTGTTCATCCTGCGCAACCTGGGCATTCAGGTGTGTGTATAAATGTGTTTGTGTGTGCATTCACTTATGCACTCAGTGTCATTGTGCACCACTGATCGTCTACTTTGCTGCCTGTGTTGCAGAAGCTACTTTTAAACTGTAACTATCTAAAGACTAAACGTAGCAAAGCTACGCAACAAGCTACTGTTGTAATGTAGTAGTTACATAGAAAGTAGCTATTTTTAGTAGTTAGTAGTTAACTACTCCCCTACAAAGTTAGCTACAAAGGTTTTAGTTACTAACACACCCCCTTCCCTCCACCAGGGAGCGTCGGTTCGCCCAGAGGACCAGTGCCGAGAAACAAAGACTCAGCTTTTGGCAGAAACCCTCAATGCCTACAAAAGACTACTACAAGGTCGTCTAGATCGCTTCTTCAAGGCGCTTTTATACAAATGCTCACAACACACATGACTGAATCTTCAGAACTTTGGAACGACTACGACTGCACTTTACATCGACCGCGACAAGCTTCACACTGTGTGAAGAAGCTGAGCTTTCAACATAGTGACCTATGTTGAAAGTTCAACATATCAGAGCCTGGAAACTGACACTGACAAATTCATGGGAAAAAGGGGGTTTTCATCCTTTAACATGCATTTATATGAAGATTTGGAGCCATTTCTGTTGTTGGAACATAAAACACGGGGGAAAACAAGTAATAACAAGTGGAATCCCTGTGAGAATCGTGGAGGTTTACAAACTTTATCCGACTGTGGATTTTGATGGCACAGTGTGAATGGACATATCATTTTTATCTTTGAAAATCCCTCCAGACTCTTGTATCTCTGGATAATATCTGGATAATATTTTAAACTGGCTGCACCAGTGCTGTATTTAAACCTGGAATTATGAGGTGCCTGCAATGTCCACACGGCAACCAGAATGTGAGTTCTGATTGCACTTCACAAATTTTTTTGCATTTTTGAGTGAGTGGAGATTTGCTAAATTACTGATTATACAAAATTAAAAATATACTAAAAATGCCTGGAATATGCTACTATACTACTACTACTACTACTACTACTACTACTACTAATAGTAATAATAATAATAATAATAATAATAATAATAATAATAACTGATTCATTATCTGAAGTGCTTAATCCAAACTGGGGTCGTGATGGGGACCGGAGCCTATCCCGGAAACTACAGACGGAAGGCGGGGACCAACCCTGGGCAGGCACCAACACACCACAGGGCGCACACCCTCACAAACTCAGGCTCTCAGTCACACCTTATGGGGCCAATTTACTTTTGGACTGCAGGAGGAAACCAGAGCACCCGGTGGAAACCCACGTAAGCACGGGGAGAGCATGCAAACTTCACACAGAAACTGGACCCAGGGATCGAATCCAGGAACTTCTCGCAGTGAGATGACAGCGACCAAGAGATTATGGGTTCGAATTCTACAAGTATCTCCAGCACTACCAACACCAGGCCCCAGAGCAAGACCCTGAAATCGGAAAAGTCACTCTGGGTCTATTGTCTGCTTAAATGCCATAAATGTAATATAATTGTAATAATAAGATGGTGATTTTTGGAATTTTGGTGGATGGTAGGTTGAGCGTATGTGCATCTTGACAGGAAAAATTTGAACAGTCACCATTATTATTATTATTATTATTATTATGCATTCATTCATTTTCCGAACCGCTGTAATCCCAACTGGGGTTTGCAGGGGGACCGGAGCCTATCCCGGCAACTTTCGGGCGCAAGGCAGTGACCAGCCCTGGGCAGACACACTCACACAGTCACACCCTAAGGGCCAATTTAGAGTCGTCAATTAACCTATAACGCATGCCTTTGGACTGTGTGAGGAAACCCACGCAAACACGGGGAGAGCATGCAAACTCCACAAAGAGGGCCCTACGGCCATCGGGGTTCCGGGGTTCGAACCCAGGACCTTCTCGCTGTGAGGTGGCAGCTCTAACCACTGCGCCACCGTGCTGCCTATTATTATTATTATTATTATTTGGTCTCTTTTGCCATTTTTATGGTCTGTCAACAAATTGTTAATATTTTCTTTTTAGCTGGATCAGAATGTGGTGTTTGGTTGTACTTTGCCCTGGAGTTTGCCCGAACATTACTGCACATGTGTGCCTCCTGGTGGCAGATTGCAGCGCCTAGACCATGCAGTTCCATCTGCCAAGAATTGAGTCTGTTCCAGTTTGAGAACACTGAGCCTCATTGACCAAACCATTATTAAGAAGAAACTTCTCAAAACCCACTCTCAAACTCTCATATAATGACGAATAATCACTTAAATTAAAATTAACATTTGATGAAACTTAACATTGATTGAGCCCCTTGCTCAGAGTGTTCACACAAGAGATAACAGTTTAAGAACTGTCTAAAAGCTAGAGAGAAGCAACACTGAGGCAGAGGACACAAGGCTGTTGGACTCCATCAACAGACTTCAACATGGATCAAACTGAATTTTTTTTACAGCATTTTGCAGACACTCTTATCCAGAGCGTCTTCCATTTCCTAATTTCATGACAGCAACTTGGGGTTAAGGGTCTCACTCAGGGACCCAGTGGTGGTAGCGCTGCAGGTAAGATTTCAACCTACAACCTCTTGGTCTTGAGGCGAGTATCCTAACCACTAGACCACCACGACCACTACTGGCTGAGGTGTTGCCAAAATCATGTCAGAACCAGAATCCACACAGAATGCTCTTGTAAACCAAAGTAAAATTCAGATTTTACAAATAATAAAACTAGAGTGGTGGTGATCTGGCATTAAGAAGTTCGGCTCTGGACCAAGAGATGGGTTCAAATCTTACCTCCTGTATTACCACAATGACCCAGAGTAAGGCCCTTAACCCCAAGATGCTGAGGGAAGACTGTAAATTTGATAAAAGCTGTAAATGTAATAAAAGCTCTTAAAATTTAGATTCCATAAAACATTGTGATGTTGAAACTAGAGTAACAAGCAACACGTAGCAACAGTTAAGTATCCAAAGTTTTTGGACACAAAAAGGTCTTTCAAACATTTAATGTCTGACATTCCACTATGTGTTGTCATCTTGTATGGATTTATTTAGTGTTTAGATTTCTGTTTATTTGATGAAAGCTCTGGTCAGAAATGTCAGGGGAACTTATTCTGATTTGATAAAATTATTTTTAAAAGAGGATTAGGGTTAGGATTAGAGAGGTGCCAAAACACACAGCGCATTGCGCATATGTATTCAACGTATTCAACATTTGGCAGGTGGTCATAATGAATTGGCCGGTCGATGTAAATAACCATGGAAGAAGTACAGACGTTTGGTTGCTTGTTTGTGGGATGTTTGCTTTTGGTGGAAATACTGAGGGAGAAAAACGTAGGTGCTAATTGCATCTAGTGTATGTTACGTATGTTAGCTTCTCATTAGCACCATACTGTGTTAAGCACATAAATGTCTGAATTTGACGCTGTATCACTGAAGTCACAGTCAAAAGTAATAATTATGACAGAAGTGGTGCTAATTTTCATTTTTTTGTGTGTTATTTAGTCACTTTATTAGAATTAGTTTTTTTTTTTACTGACGTGAAAGTGTTTAAATTTCCACCATACTGACTTGGCAGCTGATTGCAACTTATTTTTATAATTATAATATCTCCCACATAACACAAATGAAGCAAGAGCAGCAACAATGAGATGTTTAAATGTTTAAAATAAAATAATTAAAAAACATTTTTAATTAAAAATGTGTTTTTGTTGTCTAACCATGGTGCATGCATCCAGCTTCTTATGTAATTCTGATGAAAACTATGTGTTGACACTTTTAAAATAAATGTGAAAATTGTTTTTTTATTATTTATTTTCATGTCAAGGATTCTAAATCTAAATTAACCAGGCGTGTCCACACATTTGGTAGGTATTATAGTATTATATCTGTCTATCCGTCTGTTTATCTGTCAATACAATCATCAACCAATAAATTATGATGTGAAGTTTATGAATAGAAAGTTATAGTTTGATAACATGACAAAATGAATGCATTTGGTACATATTACAAGTGCTTTTGTTATGTGAGGAATTTGAACAGGGAGAAACCCAGACCTTTGCTTCCTGATATTTTGGAGCTGGGAATCGATTCCAAAAAGAATCAATTGCTCGGTTGCAGGTGACCCTGACCGGAGAATCGACTCCAAAGCTTTTAAATCGACTCCATACTGACGTCTAGCATCTAGCAGTCACAAAAACACATTTTTCGTATGAATTTTCAAATGAACTTAAGACACATGAAAAACTATGATCTACATGAAGTCATGTGAAGATGAAGATGACATGCCATCCTTTGCTGTTAACAGTTAATGCAGGATTCCAAGATCTACCAAGATCTCTTGTCATTTTCTGACCGAACTGTTGTATTGTTTTATAAATGAACAAGAATTGAAATCAACACAATTCAAACTTTTCATATAACTTTTCCATTTCTGCCCGATGAGTCTCTTCTGCAGTGTTGGGAGTAACGCATTACGAAAGTAACGAGTTACAGTAACTGATTACTTTTTGCTGTAACGTAGTAATGTAAGGCAGTACTTATCAGTTTTTACTGATATTTTACTCGGTACATGTTCAGTAACGCGTGCGTTACAAAGCCCTTTTAACCAAAAATTTTAACCAAAAGTTAGTTGAGTCCCTTGCACAGTGCATCACGTAAGGCTTGCTTCTCCGGTGAGATGGCAGAAGACAGTACGTTTGCGCATTATTTTGAGTTCGTCAGGGATAAAGACAAAAAGAATGTTTTAGTCAATAGCAATTTTGAAAGAAAAAAAAAAACACCTCGAGCATTATGCATGACTTATGTTGTGAATCTCTTGAATTCAAAGAGAATAAAGCAATGGCAATCGTAAGAAAAATGCATATTTTCTTGTCATTACAGTAAGCATTAATGTGGGATATAGTTTTGTTTTGTTTAATGATGAACAAGCCTAGACTTAATATTTATTCCACCTCTATTATAATGTTATTCAAATTCTAGTCATCATAAAAACAAACAAACAAACAAAACCAAACAAATTCTAGTCATTTTTTCATTTTGGCTGTTAATGTTTCTTGAATTGTCTCTTAAGCCCTTACTTTGCCAGTTATAATAATCATATTGTTTGTAGCCTGGTTAGCACATAATCATTATGCTACAAAACATCACCTTTTACTGGGCATGTAATGATCTGCAATATTTTTTCTCATATTAGAATGTCAAGTTATATTTTCACAGTGATTTTGGTGACAGTAACTGAAAAGTTACCGAAGTCATGTAACGATTACAATTCTGAGACAGTAATATTTTAAGGTAGCGGATTACATTTGAATACCAGTAACAAGTAATGTATAGTGTATTACACTTTGCGAGTAACTTGCACAACACTGCTCTTCTGGTTGTTATCTACCTGAGGCCAGGTGTGAATGTTCTGAAATCAAGTAAGACAGAAAACATCCAGGACCATAACTGTCCATCTCTGATCGCAGGGACGTCAGGAGCATTTGCAAAGTTGGGATGTATAGACTTGGGTGTACAGACTACTAGATATTTGCATGTTACTGGATGCCGCTCATAGTTAACTTAGACATTAAAAATATAGTTTTTTTCTTAATAGATTGCCCGTTTAGAATTTTCATACGCAACTGCTGCATATCATATACACACTCAATGCAAAAAGATAATAATAATAATAAAGTTAACTGTGACTTGGACTTTGACTAAGGTACTTGGAATAAACGATCGCTTAAACGAGTCAGGAGGAATCGACTCCACAGATTCACTCACAGCTCTACAGGGCGCCCGCACAGTCACATGACCCGGAGCAGGCGGCTCGCGCGAGTGTCACATGACCGCGCCGCATGAGCGAGCCGTCAAAAGCTGGGAGAGGAACCGAAAATCACAGCCGCATTTTTAACGCTGTGAAACGCAAAAGGAGCTGCCACTTTGTCGTCGGTCGCTCGTTAATTTCATCACGGAAGGAAGTCCCGTTTGTTTCCGTGTTGTTTTTATTTGCGTGGGCCGCCACGTCCCGCCGGTTGACCGGTAGCGTCGGCGGTTGTGAGTGAGGAGGAGAATGGAGTCGAAATAACGTTGGACTGGTTTCTCTTTCTCGTCACGACTTATCTCCGGTTTTCTCTCTGAACTTGGGTCCGCACTCAAAACCACAGTCGTGTTTTAAAGCTGAAACGTTTCGGTTTGTTTTGGGTTTGAGTTTTTGGCGTGATGCCGGTTGACCGGTAAGGACGGTTGTTGTGGGTGAGGAGAATGGACTCGAAATAACGTTCGACTGGTTTCTCTTTCTCGTCACGACTTATCTCCAGATTTCTCTCCAAACTTCTCTCCGAATCCAAAATCACAGCCGTGACAGAGACTTTGTGTGTTGTGGAGTCTCTATACAAAGGTATGTGTGTGTTTGAGAGCTGCAACTTACAAAAATGTCAACATGATTGATGCCTCAAATTGGCAGCAAACTCATATTTTCATATGCAAATTAGGTTTGAAGGGGACTTGTAGCAAACTTTGTAGAAAACCTATAGCTAACAGTTTATTCTATAGTTTTATTCTTTGTCACTGGGTTTATCAGAATGTTTATGTGTATTGTACTATAGGTTGCTTACAATTGTCTGCCATCTGCCAAATCCCACAGCCATAACCATAACTATAACCATAAATAATAACTTACTGCCAGATATGGTTTCCATATTAATAACCTGCCCGTGTTATAGTGGCAGACTGGTACCTCTTTGCCACTACTGACAAATGTGTCACTAGAGGTTCAGTAGAAGTTTACCATTACTGGCAAATTGTGGTGCTTGCACTAAAGACATCCTAGAAGTCGAGCGATATTTTTTTTCAGTGGTGATATTGATGCCAATATTAGGGCTGATAACCAATATTTAGAACGATATGCAAAAAAAAAAAAAGAAAATATGTCAAAATGTTTAATTTTACAAACACCTAGTTCAGGTGATACTTTCCTTTCTCCTCTTCTGCTTCTCGGAGCTTCACACTAGCTGGTGTGTTAATGTGGTGTGAGTGAAAACAAGGCTTCAGCGTTGATTGGCTACTACTCGTGCCAATCAGAGACTTGTGGGCGGGACATTAAATAAAGCAGCGAGTCAAGAGCAAACAGCACAGAGAGAAGAGACGGCAGTGGAGCCACAGTAGCGCACCTTGTAATTACTTCATATCGGTGATGGTCAAAATTAAACACTGATACTGATAATCGGCTAAATGTTTAATACCATCCCCAGATAATCATCACAGCTGATAATCGGTCGACCCATAGAGATTGCCACTACTGGCAAATTTGCCACCACAAGTTTGCCATTACTGGCTATGTGTGCTTGTGGTGTTCCAATTCAAAGGTATGTGTGTGTGATGACCTTACTGTATCTAAAAGTTTCAGCTGTGGTATTGATGGTGGTGTAGTGGTTCTGTACTAAGAGATTTTGTGCTGAAATTTGGCTCTGTCCTGTCTGAGCAAGACCCTTAACCCCAAGCTGCTCCGGTAAAATTGTCTCTGTAGTTTGGACATAGTTGAAGTCGCTCTGGATGAGAGCCTCTGATAAATGCTGTAAATGTGATCTACATGAGATTTGTCACCTTTTCTCTCCAGTTTTTGTTGTCTGGTGAGGCAGTGGCCTGATCGGGACGGCGACGATGGCCGAGCGCACTCCTCTGCTTCACTACCGCCTCTCGACCAGCGTTAACGAGTCCGGAGAGCATGCAGTGTTCGGCGGGGATGACTCGGGGACGCAGACGCTCGCCGTGCGCCGCAGGTCCGCTGCCGCCGCGCAGCCCAAGAAGCTGTCCACCTTCGTGGGAGTGGTGATCCCCACGTTACTGTCCATGTTCAGCGTGGTGGTCTTCCTGCGCATAGGTAAGTAACTGTGTGTGCGAAAGAGAGAGAGAAAGTGTGTGTTTGTGTGTGAGAGAAAGAAAAAGAGAGAGTTTGTGTGTGTGTGACCTGGACAAAATCAACATAGCTTACATGAGGTAAAATGAAACTTACTTATCTACTGTCTATGCCGAGTTTGTGGATGTGGGAATTCGAGGCAAACCAAAAACAAAAAAGACGAGCTGTTACAGGTGGACATTAAGGTGTGTTTGTGTTTTGGGTGTGGCGGAAAATCTAAACAAACAGGAAATTAGATTTATGTGATGATGTGCAAGTGTAACACAAGACATTAACGTTTTCCAGACTTACTGATGTTGCTGTTTGATGTACGGATAACTTATTATCGTTTTGTTGCCTTTTAAACTGTGTGCCTTTTGTCAGTAGCTGGGCACAGCCACACAAATAACTGCATCCTTTATCTCATAACAGCGATTGTGGTTGGCCTATTAATTTTTTTAAACAGACTCCTACTCATTGGGACTGTTCAGACACTGCGAGGTCTAGTTTTACACGGCTTTGTGCTCCCTACCGCCAGATAAGAGCCTCTTTCACTTTTTATCTTACCAGTTAAACAAGGAAGTCACCTAAGAAAAGGAAATCAGGTGGTTTTTTGAAGGGTTGAAATAGAAACACGTTGAGGATCTGCTCTTTTAGGCCCTAACCACATGAATTTTGGATAAATGAACGCGCTATGTGGTTTTGTTGCGTTTTGAAGCTTCGCTTGATTGACTTCAGTGAGGTGTTACATTGGCATTCGTTTGACGCTGTTTAACGCGAACCTGCTGCCCAATTTGTAATTTGGTGTGTTTACCTGTGGGAGCAGTAATCAGGCTGTCCAAAGTGTCGAAACATAAAATAATCTATATACAAACATAAAAGAGGGAATTAAAAAAGTTCTGTTCTATTCTCATGGAATGGGAGAATATCTTGTATATTTAAAAAAAAATTAAAATAGCTTGTACTTGCATATAAAGTTATGAGAATTAAAACAAGTCTCGTGGCACATGAAGGACAGTCTTTGGGCTGCACAGTTGCTTTTACATCACCCACTGAAGCGTATAATAGGAATATTAAACTTAACAGAGTCATGGGATATATTCGGTCCTCCAGGACGTCAACCGAACGCCATGTCAACGCAATAGTGATGTTTTCTTTGCGTTTGTCTGGATTTCGGCAGAACATTTGCACCAGGAAAACGTCGCGTGCAGAGTTTATTTGATGCCATCCAAACACGCAGCCGAACGAGCGCAGGTCACAAACGCCTGTGCAGACGCTCTGATTCACTCCAATGTGCAGAAAAACAGTGGCCGTTCAGTCTGCGCTCACCTGACGCCACAAACGCCGGAAAAACGCCTGATTCTGACGTCTGTGTGGACTAGACCTTAAAGTCAAACTGTAAATCTTTTAGATTTCTAAAAGTGTTATTTTCCAGTTGATCAAGGTTTTATGTGACAGAGATTAATTGATGATTTAAGGGTTTCATTGGAGAAAATGGTAAGTCACTTTGTACCGGAGAATTTTAGGGTATCTGTACTTTAAATATTATTTTCTGAAACTTTCCACATTTAATCCCAATATTTTCAACACAAATATCTCCCATTTTCAAAACAGGCCAATGCATTTGAGTGGAATGTTGACAGCGGTAATAATATGCAACCCTTATTAACATTACAGATAGAAGATACTATATATTGTTTTATTGATTCATATCCTGCATGACAGGAAGAAAAAGAAAGCATAAAACGTGCTACATAAAAGACTCAGCAAGAAGATAAAAGATAATAAAGGGAGGCTCATGGGAAGAAAAGGCTGAACGTGACGTCAGTGAGAGGGAGATCTGGTATCATCACCAACGTGGATGAACGTGGGCCAGAAAGTAGAATCTGAACCGCAGGGCATTGTCTGTCCCGTGCCTTGTTCAGCAGAAATGTTATAATAGTGGGCTGTAAGAAGAATTCTTAGCCAGTCTGCTGTGAAAAGCCATGCACTCAGTTTGAAAAATTGGGTAGGATCAGAGTGAGATGTTCACAGGTTTCAAATGGGATACTTTTGTGTTATACTCGTTACCAGAGTGTAGTATGTGTGTGTGTACGTTGGCCACCTCTTAGTTAGAGTCAGAGTGGAATGATGAATAAAATCAGGAATTTCTCAGTAAACGCCCGGTCTACCGTCCCGTCTCATGAATGCCCCGGGGTCATCCCTGTGTCATGCCGTTTAAAATGAATAGCTTTTTAAGGAAGGGAGTTCTGAATGAACTGATTTGTTCTTCTCCAGAGGAAAGTGTTGTTACGAGCACGATGGATTATATCAGTCTGTTAGGCTGTATTGAAGTGAAGGCCAGCAAGGAAAACCGGTGATGTTAGAATTTAACATCTCCGCGTTTTGAGAAGAGCCATTTTTGTGCCGTCAGGCAGTTTTGAGAGAAAACTTATTTAATAAGAAGCTGCAGTTTTGTATGAAATGCAGGGTTTCAAATAAATTAGTTTGGAAATCAAAGACGAGTAAGAGATTGTCAGATTGGGGTGGGACTTGAAAATATTTTAGAAAAAGCTTGGGAAATGCTGGATCATATTAAGTCAGACTTGCCTTGTGTTCATTTTGTCGCGTTCTCGCTGCTCACCATGTCGTACAGACTTACCCTAGTGACCCACATTTAGGGAGCTGGAGGAAACAAACAGACCGTTGTGTTGATACTTAACTCTATGTTTATTACTCAGCTTTCGGGAGAAAAGTTAAGATTTGGGGAAGCATTTGGGCCTTTATAACAGTGTGAATGACTGTATATTGTATTATATCAGTGGGTTTGTCATATGTCTGGTTGTGAAGGACACACTAGTTGTGACGACATACATATGACCGAAGCAAAAAACCTGCAGTTGAGAGCCTGAAAAACGATGGTTGTAGCAGTAACGATGGGGCAGCTGGTGGCATAACGGTAGGGTGTTCACCCCATGATCAGAAGGTCGCAGGTTTGAATCCAGGCCCGGTAAAGTTACCACTGAGATACTCATGAGCAAGGTACCGTTTCCAAGCACTGCTCCCCGGACGCTCTAATATGTTGGTGCTTTTTAAATGATTTCTACGCCGGCGCTCTAGTGACTTGTGGTTAAATGCCTGCTTTTTGTGCCGTTTTCGCGCAGCTCTTTTTACTGTGCTCTAGTAAGGCATCTTTAAGCATGAGGGCAGGCAGATCTGAGTGTCTGTGGAGTGTTTCGGGTGCTTGTAGGCAGAATTAAGAGACAACGCTTTGTGAAACACGAAAGCATTCAATGCAATTTCGGCTAAACGTTTGTAAAACAGGTGGACAGCTGCCTCCATGGCGAAACCTACTGGCCAGTTTGGCTATAGGTAAGAGCTCCCTTTGAAAAGGAGTGACTTGGTTTGACGTTTGAAATGGGAAATTACTGCTCCTTTACAGGTTCCCACATGAAGTTTAGTTTGAATATGAGATCTTATGACATGGTGTAATTTGCAAAACAGATGTGTTTGGAAACTTGGTATTTCACCAGGAACGTGTTCTGTTGTGTGACATTTAGACTTCCACATGAGATTATATCCTCATATGTGACCCTCCACGGCAAAACGAGTCACTTGTCGCAACGGAGGTTTCCGAGAAAAACAAGCGTTTATGTTGCGTGGGGTAAAATTTAGGATTTTTTGTTTTTAGTGTTTTGAAACAGTGGAAGGTCTGTACTGTACTGTTGTGAATAAATTTTGCTGAAAAACGTACCCTTTCCATCCTAAAAACGTGACTTTCTTGAGGTGAGGAATTCAATTCCAGCAGAATGTTAAAAGTTTCTGTTTTGACCCTCTACTTCAATATTTACAGTAAATCCATTGGTTGACTAGCGTGAAGATATTTCTCCGGAATTCATCTTTGTCTCCCAAGTTCAGTTAACCTAACGCAGGTAGGCTATCCGTGTGGCTGTGAACGCAGCGTAGGCTACCGTAAATGCAAACGTAGATGCAACCACACCAAGCGTCTGTGAGTGCTACGGCGATAGTCAACTTCAAAGGCAGATTTCTCCGTTTCTCACTTGGCGTGACAGGAGAAACCCGACTCCTTTGAATGTTGATATCTCAGTCATATGTCGTCCCATTCATTCCATATAGGTATCGTTTTGAAGCTTGAGTTATGCTCTTTCATGACATAATAACTCAATTTAATAATAAAAATTTGCGACAAGCGACTGGTTTTGCCGTGGAGGTTCACATATTTTAATGGACATTTCATGAATATTTTGGTCGTTTTTTCCAGTAAGTGCAGTGCAGAAGTTTTGCATAGTCTCCTGGTCAAAAGTCACCATGATTTTGCAGAAGTGAAGCCAGTGTTATAGTAAATTGCGCAATGTATTTGCTGACACAAGTGGCTGGAGTTTTCGGAAATTCGTTTTTGTTATTGCGTATTTCTGGATTTGCTCAGTCTCGGGACCCTGCAGTGGTACTAATATGCGTTAAAACGTTCAGCAAAGCTGCTGCTGTTCACACTACTCTTTTAAGTGAGCGATTATTTGACAATGTGAACGCGCCACAGCACACCTTACAATGCACCACGACCAAATGTGAGCTGTATTTGACCCATCTGTAAAGGAGCAGTGGGCAGTTTTTTGACAGCGCCCGAAGAGCAGGGCTTGTAGACGGTACCTTGCTCATGAGTACCTCAGTGGTACCTTTATTGGTCTGGGACCCTCTGAGCACGGGGCCAACACCCTAACCGTTACCCAACAAACTGCATGTGCCAGTTTCAATGTAACTGTTCGTGACAGAAAGATTTTTCAGAATAATGTAGTTATTTAAAATTTTATTTAGAATTTTTTGTTTTATTATTCAGAATGAACATAAATTTCGACAAATTTTGTATGTGTTTGTGTGGGTTTAAAACTGCAGTTTGTTTTATGAATGAAAAAATTAATTTAATCTCATTCCTAGTAGAGATGGAATGGCGTTTCTGTTGTAAATAAATTTTCTCACACATCTCTATAGGGATTGTGATATCACATCAAATCCAATCAAATCGTGAGACCAGTGAAGGTTCACATCTCTACACCTCTAGGAGTTTCATGCTGAGATTGCAGTTGGAGTTTCTTAATGAAGCAGTGTGTGTGTGTGTGTGTGTGTGTGTGTGTGTGTGTGTGTGTGTGTGTGTTGTGTGTGTGTGTGTGTGTGTGTGTGTGTGTGTGTGTGTGTGTGTGTGTGTGTGTGTAGGTAGAAGGCAGGAGCTAATTGAATAAGGTGGAAGGTGTTGTAATGAACCAGCGTAATGTGTCGGCTCATTTATGACGCTGCTTTGACCTTTTGAGACGTGACCGGCGCGTCTGCAGAGTGAAGCAAATGTCTTAACATGGGCCTCTTTGTCATGTGAGTCAGATTAATGGCTTGTGACCTGAGTCTGAGTTGTGAGTGTGTGTGTGATTGAGAGAGAGAGAGTGTGTGTGCACACTAAATATTCCCAGCAACTCCGCCAACCCTTCTGCACCCTGACCTGAACGCCCTACTGTGACAGCACATTTAGTCTAACCAATGTCTGTTTTGTGACCCATTTGATCTGAAAATTCTGCTTTTAACCTGTTTTTACTTTTTTGCATTTGTGTTTTACACTTTGCTTGGCCGTAGCAAACTCGTGGTAAGACTCGCCCTCAGGTTCGAGCCACGTGTCTCAGTCTCGTGAGTGGTCACCGTCTCAGCACGTGCATGACCTCTCTTTCCAGGGAATGCCTTAATTATGAAAGCACACACACACACACACACACTCACAGTATTGTTTTTGTAAACTCTAATGCATATTTGTGGAATGTGTCAAATGAAATGTGAAAACAAAATGTATGCAACAGTTGGTGTTCAACATTCATTTATTGGGCCTCATTGATACATCATTGAATACATTTTGTACTATATACGGTATAAAAAGTATTATATAATATTAGAGAGGGCTGTGTGAAATGACCAAAATCTCACCATTTCATATCCAGAAAACTATATACTCTGTGTATATATATGTGTGTGTGTATATATATGCACTGTATATATGTCACAATATAGTACATTTTCTGTAAATTCACTGAAACTTTCACAAGCAAAATCTCATGTCTTTGCACTCAACTCGGCCTACAAGTGTCCACAAAATACTCCACACGCGCTCATATGTACCGCCAAAGGTGCCACAATTCGCCCATATTTTTACACAGTTGACATTAAAGCACCCGTTTTATTCTTTAAAAACACTTTTTTTGGGGGTACCCAAATATACCAGCACTTTTTACGACATTAAAGGCGTCCCTTTTTGCGGAGTTCTAGTGACTTCTAGGGTCAAATGCTGCTTTTTATTCCATTGAAATGGCTGTAAAAGGCGTTTATTTTGTGGCGCTCTAGTAAGGTGCCTTTAAGGCGAATTGTGGCGCTCCGTAGATCTGTGCGCGTGGAGAGTTTGGAGCTAATATTAGAAGTAAGGAAAAGTCAGTGACATAATGTTTTGAGTAAGCATGCAAAAACTGCTTAAGTAAGTTTAAATAACAAATGTCTTTTGAAAATTAGTTGGAGAATGAGGCCCAATGTTGTTGTTGTTTGTGTTGATTTATGATGCAAGTGTCTGCTTGTTCTGATGTGGTGGTCGTAATATGGTGTGATGGCCGTGTTGTTTAATCATCTTTATTAGCTTGTGTGTTCTTGTAATGTTAGTGTTTTGTGTACAGCATTTATAATTGTGTGTTAAAGGTGCAGTTAGTACAGGTGGTCCCTACGATGGAGATGCCCTCTGATGACCCCATCGCAACTTGAAAATATTCGAAGGGTCATTTGGGGGAAATAAAAACACAGAAAGTGGAAAGTTACTAATTGCACCTTTAAAATTGTTTGATGAAGTTCTTCGTTGTTAAATGTCATGTGCATTGTTTAAAAGTTTGTGATTTGATGCACACATTGGGATATACAGAATATATTAATATGAATTAGTTCTGCACTACACATATTAAACCAGAATTTACATTTTTTTAATTGAATAATTATTTATTATATTAGTCGTTATTTATTTGTAAAGACCTTAACACTAATTAGTTAGTTCTACCTGAAAAACACATTTATCTGCAGCTTTCATATATTTTGGAGATGAATAATTACTTTCTTTATTATTAACATTTTAATTCATTTAATTTAATAATAGTTTAATCTAAAACTTATTTTTACCTTTGGAATTTAATAATTATTGACCTTATTAATACCTTTAAAATTGTTTGAAGTTCTTCGTTGTTAAATGTCATGTGCGTTGTTTAAAGGTTTGTGGTTTGATGCACACAATGGGATATACACAATGAGATCTGAGATCTGGACTAAGTTGTACAGTTTTTAATTGGACTGTGATTTGATGTGAAAAATATGAGCTAATTTGTTTTTGTGTGTGTGTGTGTATGTGTGTGTATAGGGTTTGTGGTGGGACAGTGTGGTCTGTATCAGGGCATTGTCATGCTAGTGGTGGCGTATTTGATCATCAGCATGACGGTTCTCTCTATCTGTGCCGTCTCCACTAACGGGGCCCTTGACGCTGGAGGAGCCTACTGTATCCTTGTCTGGTACAGACACACACACACTCACACTCACACACAGTGCAGTGTAGAGTCTGGACCTCTGTCCTGTTCTGATTGGTCTCTACATCAGTGAGCCGGGTGAGGAGAACGAGATCATTATCACTAATGACTAGGGCTGTGAGGGTTCTGAAACCAAACGGAAAACCCAACACAATCGTTACACAAGCGTCCTCACTCTCGGATCATGCTTCGGGAAGAAGGAACCAAGATCTTCAAATCATTTCTGTTCGCCTCACACTTTTAAATTAAAATAAATCTTTAAACCCAAACCTAAAATTGGCACAAATATTTTAGTCTTTCAGTTTGATTTTCTTTTGGTTTCAGTTTGAGTGTCGGCGTCAGCGATCTGTGTTACTTCATACTACACTGGCCGGCCAAAAAAAGAGTCACACACTCTAATATTTCGTTGGACCGCTTTTAGCTTTGATTACAGCATGCATTCGCTGTGGCATTGTTTCGATAAGCTTCTGCAATGTCACAACATTTGTTTCCGTCCAGAGTTTCATTAATTTTTTGCCAAGATCTTGTAGTGGTGACGGAGGAGTCGGACCGCTGCGCAAAGACTTCTCCAGCACATCCCAAAGATTCTCAATGGGGTTAAGGTCTGGACTCTGTGGTGGCCAATCCATGTGTGAAAATGACGCCTCATGCTCCCTGAACCACTCTTTCACAGATTTACATTTACAGCATTTTAGCAGACGCTCTTATCCAGAGCGACTTACGTTTCCTAATTTCAGGGACAGTTCCCCTGAGAGCAACTTGGGTTAAGGGTCTTGCTCAGGGACCCAATGTTGGTAACGCCAGATGTCGGATTCGAACCCACAACCTCTTTGTCCAAAGGCGAGTGTCCTACCACTAGGTCACCAACACAGTTTGAGCCTGATGAATCCTGGCATTGTCATCCTGGAATATGCCCGTGCCATCAGGGCAGATGTGTCTTTCGACATGGTTGTTTTAAGAAATGAGAACCTACTCACTGCATCAGTTAGGGTTAAATAACTTGTTGCCAGCTGCAACATATTCATCCATGCAGTAATTATCCAATGGGAGGCTCTTACCTATTTGCTTAGTTAAATCCAGGTGGTGACTTTTTTTTTTTTGGCCAGGCAGTGTATATCTCAGTCCCTCCAGGATTATGCGGCCATTTTTTGAGATTGTTGAGGCCTAAAATCCCTGATTTTGCGGCAGCTTTTCTAATAAATTGTGATGAAAGTTGCGGTGCTTTTAGGTGATTTGTTGTAATAAAGTTGCGGGAGCAAGTGAACGTTGTGGAAATATGTACGGTTTTGTCCCGCTTTATAATGATTCTTTAACAATTAATTAAAATGAAGGGAACAAAGCCACTTTTATTTTTAATAATCATTAATCATTTAGTTGTTTTCGAAGGTAAATGTGAGGCGTTTTATATTCCAGTATAGATAATTTGTTATAATGGGAATCAATTTAAATTGCTGTTTAAACTACAACGTAGAAGGTTTCTCAACCTGTATATTTGGAGGCTTAAATGCATATTTGGATGCTAAAGAGGTCATGACCACATGTACAGTACGTATGTTAACACACACACACACACACACACCATGTAGTCCTTGTTTCCTAGTGTGTGTATGTGTGTGTGTATATTTGTGTTGTGAGGCGGAGTGTGTTTTCCTTGACCGGCTGTGTGTGTAGACATGATCAGTCGCGCTCTGGGGCCGGAGTTCGGAGGCAGCATCGGCATCATGTTCTTCCTAGCCAACGTGTGCGGCTGCGCTCTCCTGGTGCTGGGGCTGGTGGAGGCCATCCTCGCCTCCTTCGGATTCTCTGAGGGTAAAGTGTGTGTGTGTGTGTGTGCGCGCGCTAATGCGTGAGACTATAATTTATTTACTATAATAAAAAAGAGAAGTGGTCTTTATTTACACTAATAATTATTTACCTCATTAATATTTCATTAAATATTAATATAAATGAGTTCTAGCCTAAATGTATTTATCCAGAATTTACATTTTTTCAAATGTAACACATTTATCTGCAGTTTAAATATTTTGGAGATTAATGATTAAAAACTTATGTTCACATTTTAACTTTTGGAGTTTAATAATTATTGACCTTATTAATACCTTAATAATTTATTACAGAGTTTATACGGTAAATTATTATTGACACCTAATTATTATTAATACCATAATGATTCATGAGGTATTAATTTGTGTAACAATTATTGACACAGAATAGATTATTAATACTTTAATAATTAATTCATAATGGGTATTAATAATTATTTGCCTTATTCATAACCAGCTGATTATTAAGGTGTTAATTAATGTATTATTCTCATGATGTTTAAAATAGTTGTAATAACTGGTTATTTTGGTATTAATGCATAATTATCAAATTGTTATTAATTTAAACAAATAAAATGAATGTTTTCTCCGTCTCTCAGACTCGGCCTCCAAGTTGGCGGTGATGCCGACGGGTTACTGGTGGTCTCTGCTGTACGGGACCATCATCCTGCTGGTGTGTGTGTTGGTGTGTTTGGTGGGAGCCAACATCTACGCCAAGGCCACCTTCGTCATCTTCCTCATTGTGATGGTCGTGCTGGCCACCATCTTCATCAGCTTCTTCGCCGTCAAGCCGCTGACTGTGGTGCTGCCCAAAATGTTCGGCAACTCCAGCGGCTGGCCCACCACCGCCAACTTCACCGGCTTTAAGCTGGACACGCTGGTCGGGAACCTCGGAGGTGGGTGTGTTTGTATGTGTGTGGCATCACCAGACCAAAACAGTCTGGTCATTTTGTTTACATATGTGCAGACTAGTTAAATAAGGAAGCGCCGTACCTTTTAAAATTCTTTCACTCTTGCATTGTGAATTAAATTAGCAATGAAGTGATTAGTGTATCGCCCACCACACCTTTGATGAAGACATATCGCTCGACCCCTAGATTAAGCACCTAAATCATGATTCATTTTCTTATTTTTCTAAATGCTAACTTGCATTAATATCAATTAAATCAATTATTTAAATCACTTAAAACATATTTCACACATTTATTAACTGTAGCGCAACTTGTAATTACCAGAGGTGGAAAGTAATGAATTACATTTACTCGTTACTGTAATTGAGTAGTAATTTTGTAATTTGTAATTTTGTAAGTAGTTTTTGAAATGGGTAATTTTACTTTTACTCCAGTACATTTTGACCCAAGTATTTTACTTGGCTACATTGGGAAAACCCCCCCATTACTGAGTAAAAAATGAAATGCGAAAAAAACCCAATCCGCCCTAACTGAAAGGAAATTGCACGGGCGTTGGCGCGGCATTCCCACTATTTTAGTGTAGCCTATCGTTGGATGATGGCTAGTGCCGGACAGGAGGTAGTTTGCACGTTATACCTCTCGACAGGTTGTAAACGTTATGCAGTTAATTTGTCAGTTATATTTTCTATAAAAGTGTTACACAGTGTTACTATGGAATCGCTCTGTTGTCTTTAACATGTGAGTGTCCCGGACACTTAATTACAATTTTTCAGTACTTTTTCCACCTCTGGTAATTACTTAATATTGGTCAAAATTAAACACTGATACCGATAATCGGCCAAATGCCTAATATCAGCCCCAGATAATCAGCTATTTGGGGTAATATTAATGTGGTTATATCAGAATTCCCCTAAACGTGAGATTCTAGCCAGTATAACATAAAGTAATAATCAATTATGTCTAACTTATGTAAAAGTGTTTTATATATGGAACTTTTGTAGTGTTAATACTAGTAATAATAATGCTGCATTACACTGTGTGTGTGTGTGTGTGTGTGTGTGTGTGTGTAGGTGATTACACAGTGGATTACACAACGGGGACAATGATGACGTTTGCCACAGTCTTCGCTGTCATGTTTAACGGTTGCACGGGAATCATGGCAGGCGCCAACATTTCCGGTAAGTGTGTGTGGGTTTGTATTTGTTTAGGTAAATTATGGAGCACGAGTACACACTGTGCAGCTGCAGGAAGATTCCAGTGTCAAAGTCAAAGTAAACTTTGTCATCTCAAATACGTACAAGTGTACAGAGAGATGACATGACGTGGTTCCAGTTTCTACAGTATAAAGAAGGCCCATAGGATATACACGTAAATAAACTATCAAATATAAACTCTGAACTAGAAACCCCTGTTTATAGTGGGTTCTCTGAGCTTGATTCTCTGAGTTTGATGAACATGTGTGTGTGTGTGTGTGTGTTTGGGTTTTAGGTGATCTTAAAAACCCCAGCTACTCCATCCCTCGAGGCACAATCACCGCCGTCATCTTCACCTTCATCATCTACCTCCTGCTGATTTTCCTGGTGGCCTGCACCTGTGAGAGGTGAACACACCCACACACAGACGCACAGGCTACGTTCACACTGCCATGCTGAAGTGACTCAAATCGGATTTTTTGCCTTAATGTGACACAGATCTGATCTTTTCAGGGCTGTGTGGACACGCAAATCTGATCTTTTCAAATTGGATTTGTGTCACTTTCATATGTGGTACTAAATCCAATACGTATCCGATTCGCGGCCATGCGACCTGAATGTGAACGCTCAGATCTTTTTGCTTATACGCGTGCGCTGACATCATCAGCCTGCACCAGCAGCGCGGGAAGGTAAAAATGGAGGAGAGCTGCGATTACAGAAAAAGCTAGCCGCCTGACTTTTTTTCTCCTTTTCGACCTGCTCATGTACAGCTGATTCACTGTTTGTCGTCCTCCAGAGCAAAGTGCGATACATGCGTGAGCTACTAACGCCTCCATTTTTAATGCCATGAGTCGTCCCACAGATATGACGTTCTTTGTTGTTGGTGACGCAGTTGACCCGTGTAAAAACGTATCAATGTGCGCATTCGTGATGTTTCGGAGGACCAATGCGTTCACATTACAGTCAGATACAGGTCACTTGTAGTTATGAATGTGAACCGTCAAGATAGACAAATCCGATCTGAGCAAAAAATCGGAATTGAACGATGTGGCTGGCAGTGTGAACGTAGCCACAGAGTTACAAAGCCGTGTATTGTGGTTGTAAGGGTGATTGCACAAAGCAGATCAGGTGGCAAAGGTTGAATACTCACATTTGAATAGCTGTGGTTAATTAATTTGGAGGAGGCAGTGATGATTAATGTGGAGACAGGAGGAGGAAGGGAGAAAGTGAATGAAATACGGAAAGAGGTGTAGAACGAGTGGAAGAGAAAGAACGGATGTGTGTATCGATCTACACGCTGGATATGATGGCACCTTTACAGTGTTGGTGTACTGCTTTGTCAGTGGAGTGGGAGGGGGAGAGGGACCAGGAGAGAGAGCAAGGCATGTAGGGAGAGTGTGTGTGTGTGGGTTGTGTGAGTGTGTACTGTATGTGTGTGGGTGTGTTGGGTCAGTGTGTGTATGTTGTGTATGTGTGTAGTGTGAGTGTGTGTTGTGTATGTGTGTGGGTGTGTGGGTGTGTTGTGTGATTGTTTATATACGTGAGTGTGTATATACGTGAGTGTGTATATGTGTGTTGTGTGAGTGTGGGTGTGTTGTGTTAGCGTGTATATGTGTGAGCGTGTGTTGTGTGAGCGTGTGTGTGTTGTTTGTGTGTGGGTGTGTTGTGTGAGTGTGTATGTGTTTTGTGTGTGTATGCATAGTATGAGTGTGTATATATGTGTTGTGTGAGCGTGTGTTGTGTGAGCGTGTGTTGTGTGAGCATGTGTTGTGTGAGCATGTGTTGTGTGAGCATGTATATGTGAGCGTGTGTTGTGTGAGCGTGTATATGTGAGCGTGTGTTGTGTTAGTGTGTGTGTGTGTGTGTGTTTTGTTTGTGGGTGTGTAGTATGAGTGTGTATATGTGTGTTGTTTATTTTTCCCAACCTTCAACTTCCAGTTTATTCCCGTTAATTCCCGTTGAAAGTTTCCAACTTTGAACATTCCCGGAATTTTGCAACCCTAATCGTGATATTGCTAAATTTTTACAATATCACGATATTGTTTCTAGGCCATATCGCCCAGCCCTAGTTAGTGCACATAATTAAATGTAAGAACAATATCCATGGCTTTTTTGAGTAAAGTTGAAGAGCAATTATGTTAGAATTTGATCACATCGAGCAGTCCTAGCTCCATGATGTATGTCACTTGCATAGTATGAGTGTGTATATATGTGTTGTGTGAGCGTGTATATGTGAGCGTGTGTTGTGTGAGCGTGTATATGTTGAGCGTGTGTTATGTGAGCGTGTGTGGGTGCATAGTGGGAGTGTGTATATATGTGTTGTGTGAGTGTGTATATGTGTGTTGTGTGAGTGTGTATATGTGTGTTGTGTGGGTGTGTTGCGTGAGCGTGTATATGTGAGCGTGTGTTGTGTTAGTGTGTGTGGGTATGTTGTGTGGTATGTGTGTGTTTGTGTGTGGAGTGCGTGTGGTGTGTATATGTGTGTGTTGTGTGGGTGTGTTGTGTGAGCGTGTATATGTGTAGGTGTGTTGTGTGAGCATGTATATGTGAGCGTGTGTTGTGTGAGCGTGTGTGGGTGCGTAGTGGGAGTGTGTATATATGTGTTGTGTTGTGTGAGTGTGTATATGTGTGTTGTGTGAGTGTGGGTGTGTTGTGTGAGCGTGTGTTGTGTTTGTGTGTGTGTGTTGTCTGTGTGTGAGTGTGTGTTGTGTGGTGTCGTGTGTTTTGTGTGTGGAGTGCGTGGTGTGGTGTGTATGTGTGTGTGAGTGTCTATATGTCTGTGGGTGTGTTGTGGCGTGTATGTGGCGTGTTGTGTTATTGAGTGTTAGCCATGTGTTGTCTCTGTGTGTGGGTGTGTTGTGTGAGTATGTATATGTGGCGTGTGTTGTGTGTGTTGTGGCCAGAGTGCGTAGTGGGAGTGTGTATATATGTGTTGTGTGAGTGTGTATATGTGTGTTGTGTGGGTGTGTTGTGTGAGTGTCTATATGTGTGTGGGTGTGTTGTGTGAGCATGTATATGTGAGCGTGTGTTGTGTGAGCGTGTGTGGGTGCGTAGTGGGAGTGTGTATATGTGTGTTGTGTGAGTGTCTATATGTGTGTGGGTGTGTTGTGTGAGCGTGTATATGTGAGCGTGTGTTGTGTTAGTGTGTGTGTGTTGTCTGTGTGTGGGTGTGTTGTGTGTATCGTGTATGTTTTGTGTGTGGGTGTGAGTGTGGGTGCGTGTGTATGTGTGTGAGTGTGGGGGTGTGTGTGTGTCTATATGTGTGAGTGTGTGTGCGGTGTATATTTGTGTGTGTGTGTGTGTGTGTGTGTTGGTTTTATGCTCACATCACTTGATACTATCATGAAAACAAAAGTGTGTGTTTCCCCGTTCTCTTGTATGTATTTAGATTTGGGGGAAGCAGACACTCAAGAACAGAACTGAAGGGTGTGAAGAGAAAAGAGAGAAGTGTTGTAGCAACGAGGTAGCATTACGTGTGTGTGTGTAGAGACAGGAACAGGTTGAGTATAGGTGACTCGTTCATGTTATACAAAATCAACTTCCTGAAATAAATCCTCAAAGTTAATCTACATTACAGCAGGTTCTAGTAGAGTCGGCAGAGACAAAGGTGATCAACATAATACAACACGAAAATGTCGTGTCATAAGCGTTTTCACATACTTAGCCGCAAAACATCTCAAAGCAGATCTTTGTCTGTAACAAGAATAGCAGCTGCAAACTAGAATGTTCACACACAGACACAAGCAGATGCATGCGTGCAAGACTCACATGTATTATTATGATATAATTATAGAGTTTGCCTCCTTCCCTTATGAGGCGCGTTTCGCGTGTGGCTGCCGCGCGAATCACGAGCAATATGTCAAGTGCCGCGATGCCGAAGGATATTTTTAATCGTTGTTTGATAAAACTGTTACAGTGCATTAATTTAACAGGTTACACCACACGCAGTTGGTAGCATAACGGATAGGGATCGAAATGCTGGCGGTTCAAGTCCCGGACGTGGAGTACAGATGCTACTCTTCTGGATTATGCTGCTGTATATTTTCCGAACAATATTTTATCTTCCCAACCTTCAACTTCCAGTTTATTCCCGTTAATTCCCGTTGACAGTTTCCAACTTTGAACATTCCCGAGAATTTTACCAGCCCCTGGTGGCGATATAAGCTAGAATTTTACAATATCACCATATTGTTTTCTAGGCCATATCGCTTGGCCTAGTTAGTGCATAATTAAATGTAGACAATATCATGGCTTTTTGAGTAAGTTGAAGAAACAATTATGTTAAGAATTTGATCCACATAGAGCAGTCCTAGCTCCATGATGTATGTCACTTGCTAATCCGCCTAACCATATCTTTTGTCTTTTTACTCATTATTGCAGTGTTAATTAAAAGACAGTTTCTGGCACGGTGGCAGTAGTTTTTTTTCTGTTTTGATCTGGTTGCTTTAAAAATGGCTTGTTTTTGACCGATATTCACTGTTCACAATATTCTGTTCAACTTCAGGTTAGACTTATACCGTGACCTCTGAAAGGTTGAGGCCTTGTTCTTTATTCTCTTGTTGAACATATTGCTATTTTTGATATGTATAAATTCAGCAAATGTGACATTTTATAGTGTTTTTTGTCTAAGATAGATAACATTTTAGAAAAATATAATGATTTGCAATGTATTCCACATCCGTGATGCAGGTTTGTGAATCGCTTTTCTTATTGGTGAAATAAAAGTAGCTGTGCTCTTTCCGAGTGATTGATAGTAGAATACTGAGTGTTGGAGTGAAAGAGATGGGATAGTGAGGCAAAGAAAAAGACGGAGAGGGAGAAGAGAAAGGTTTCTGGTGATTAGTAGTTAAATTAGCCGAGATAAAATATGAATGACAAAAGTACAGGTTTTTATTAAAGCCATCAGTCAACGTCTCATCAGCAGCACCACGGAATGTCAGCCTCCGATCGGCCACGGAGACCCTCCATGGTCCGCCATTAACTAACGTGGTAGAGCGTAAATAGGGGGCGACAGTTTGAAGCTTTGTGGAGCCATCCACTGATCAGGAGAACTTCCCCTTAATTTGGATTGTTTTCGGGAGAAGGAGGAGCGGTAGTGCTGCAAGTCACCAGCAGATGGCAGCATCTCTATAGAGTCTAGAGGATTCTCTCTGTCTATTTCATTTACTTTCTCTCTTTCTTCCACCTTTTCCCTTTCTCTCTCTCTCTCCCTCTTTGTCTTTTTCATTATCTCTTTTCTTGATTTCTCATTTTCTCTCTGCCTCTCTCTTTCTTTCACTCTCTCTTTCCTCCCTCCCTCCCTTCTCTCTCTCTCTCTTCCTCTGCTTCCTCTCCTCTCTGACTTCTTTCTCCTCTTTCTTTCTCACATTCTCTCTCTCCTGCCCTTCCTCATCCTATCTCCTCTGTTCCCTCACTTTTCTCCTCTCTCCCTCCCTCACTTCTCTCTCTCATGCTTCAACCCCTCCTCTCTCTCTCTCTCTCTCTCTCTCTCCTCACCCCTCTCCCTCCTTCCTCCATCCCTCCTTCTCACTCTCTCTCCCCTCCACATCCTTCCCTTCCTCCGTCCTCTCTTCCCTCTCCCTCTTTCCTTCCTCCTCCGTCTTTATCTGTCTCTCCTCCTCTCTCTTCCCTCCTTCCCATCCCATCCCTCCCTTCTCTCTCTCCCCACTCTCTGTTCTCTTTCTTCCGTCAGCTTCCCCCCCCCCCTTGGTCCCTCTCTCTCTCTCTCCTCTCTCTCAATCTCACCTCCTCTCTCAAGCACTTAGTACAAGCTTGGTGAATTAAGAGCTAGGTTACACACTAAATTAAAGACACACACACACACAAGTGGTGCAGAAGTGATGTGCACAGGTGGCTGGAAGAATTCCACCCAAATTCATTTCAACACTCACACCACATGAGAATAGAAATAAAACAGTGCAAGTGTGTTTCCCGTTGACCATCTGATGGACGTTGCTACAGCGCAATTAATGGTGGAGCTGGAAACCCCTAGACCGCTGAACAACATCGCCATTTATATCTCTCATCTGATGGGTTTTGGGTTTGGGAAGCAGTCGGTAGCGCAACAGTCAGGAGTTGAAGCCCCGTGAAGGAGGTCACCACTTTAAGTTGCCGGACAGTAAAGGCCTACAGTACTCGTGGAGCAAGTGCCGTTCCCAAACACTGCTCCAGACACTGCCAAAAAGCTGCACGCTGCTGAGGGCCGAATGCAGGGATCATTACTGACCACAAAACCTTCGATAACACATGACAAGAGTTTCTGATACCATATTCCGAACACTCCTGCATTGCTCCTGTCACTGTTAGTTTCATTTCAACGTGGCATTATTTCCAGGACGTCTGACACTTCTGTCTTCTTCTGTGTGAAATGATTGCCAAAGTGATGTTCATTAAGCGAAATCTTGCCGTATTTTTCCTGCTTAACTTTTACGCTTTAAACTGATTTATAGGCGTTGTTGAAAGAAACAAAAAATATACAGGTTTATTGAGCAGGTGTACTTTACTATTTCGCCTCCGCTCTGCACCTTAATATTAATCTAGATAAGCTGTATTTTAATAGATCAGCATTCTCTCATTTAATTCCTCAATATCATTCATAATTACATAAAATTAAGGATCAGTGGTGTGTAGAGCAGGGCTGTGGTGAAGTGTATTGTAGAGAAGATGAAGAGGAGGTGTTGAAGTGATGTGTTGTGTGTTTAGATATGATGAGAGGAGGAGTGATGGCGATGTGTGTTTTAGAACATGATAGAAGAGGGGGGAGGATGATAATGAAGGAGGTGATGATATGCTGTGTGTTTTAGAGATCATGAGAGGAGGGTGATGAAGATGTGCTTTGTGTGTGTAGAGATGAAAAGGAGGGTAGTAAGATGTGGTTTTTGTGTGTTGGGCATGATGAAGAGCAGGAGTGATGAGTGATGAGAAGAGGCGATGATGTGTGTGTTTAGAGAGATGAAGAGGTGATGAAGGAGGTGATGATGATGTGTTGTGTGTTTAGAAGATGAGAGGTGATGATGATGAGGAGGCTGATGATGTGTTGTGTTTAGAGAAGATGAAGAGCAGGGTGATGATGATGAAGAGGAGGTGATGATGTATTGTGTGTACTAGAGATGAGTGAAGAGGAGGGTGGTGGTATGTTGTGTGTTTTAGAGATGATGAAGAGGAGGGTGATGTTGATGTGTTGTGTGTTTAAGAGAGAAGATAAAGGGAGAATTGATGATGATGTGTGGTGTGTTTAGAGATGATGAAGGGAGGGTGATGTTGAGTGTGTGTGTGTGGGATGATGATGATGAGAGGGTGATGATGTGTTGTGTGTTTAGAGAAGATGAAGAGGGAGTGATGATGATGTGTTGTATGTTTAGAGATGATGAAGAAGAGGAGGGTGATGATGTGTATTTGTATGTTTTAGAGATGATGAGGAGGGTGATGATGATGTGTTGTGTGTTTAGAGGCCGAAGGAGGTGATGATGATGTGTTGTGTTTAGAGATGATGTTGAAGGAGAATTGTCGTGATGTGTTGTGTGTGTTTAGAGATGATAGAAGAGGGTGATATGTTGTGGCCATTTAAGAGATGATGAAGAGGAGGGTGGGGTGATGATGACGATGATGAAGATGGCATGGTGTTTAAGGAAGATGGATGTGTTTTATAGCCACAGCCACTGATGACTGATGGCACTGCACCGGCCACCGGACAGTGCTGACCCCTGACTGTGTGTGTGTGTGTGTGTGTGTGTGTATGCAGCGTGAGTTATTATAAGTGATATAAAATCTGTAAACACTTTCATAACAAATACCGCCACACTCTGTACTGTGTGTGTTAATGTGTGTGTGTGTGTGTGTGTGTGTGTTAGTGTGTGGGGTGTGTGTGTGTGTGTGTGTGGGTGTGTGTGTGTGTGTGTGTGTGTGGGTGTGTGTGTGTTAATGTGTGGTGTGTGTGAATGTGTGGGTGTGTGTGTGTTAATGTGTGTGTTTATTACTGGTAACGTTTAGAGTACGTGTTATCTGTATGTGTAAACCAAATTATATATACTGTATATCCTCGTGCCGTTTTCTTACTGTGTGTGTGTGTGTGTCTGGGTGGTGTGTGTGTGTGTGTCTGTGTCTGTGTGTGTGTCTCAGAAACCTTTCAGTTAATCCTTACGCAGAGGAGATTTACTCATCACTGGTGTGTGTGTGTGTGTGTTGGTGCACTATCAAGGTTTATGTATTCATTACGGAGCCAGTGTTTAAATTGTATTAATTTAAATCTGTCATCCCTCTTTTGTTCAGCTATCTCTAACACACAGCTCTCTCTCTCTTGCTCTTTCACTCTCTCTCTCTCTCTCTCTCTCTCTCTCTTTCTCTCTCTTCCTCTCTTTCCCTGCCTTCGTCTCTCTCTGTCGTTCTCTCGTTCTCGTTCCAGCATTGTGCAGCAACAAGTCCAGCAGCTTTTTCCTCCTCTGTCTCCCTGCTGTCTGCTTTCTGTTTTCCACTTGCTCCCTCGCTTCCCTTTTTTTCCTCTTTCATCCCCCTCTTCACATCCCGCTATCACACCACTGCAGAGAACCGGGAGCTGGCTCTCCTCCTCCTCCTCTGTCGCTCTGTCACTCTGTCACTCTGTCACTCTGTCACTCTGTCTCTCACTCTCTCTGTCTGTGTGTCTGTAAGCTGGAAAGACTGAGGAGGGAAGGATAGAGAGAAGGAGAGAGAAGAAATATATGCAAACTACATGCACACACACACACACACACACACACGCGCACACACCATGAGAGAATGACAAAACAAAGAGATAGGCAGGGAGAGATGGAGGGAGGGAGGGAGGGATGTAGAGAGATGGATAGAGTGCGGTGGAGATCTCTGCTGGGCTTGTTAGCTATTGATCCCATTTAATGATCCACTGCTGGAGTGTCTCGAGGGAGCACTTAACTCAAGAACCATATCTCTTTCTTTATCCCTCGCTCTCTCGCTCCCTCGCTCTCTCACTCTCACGCTAACTTTAATCCCTCTATCGCCCTCTCTTTATCTCAATCTGTCTGTTTCTGTCTTGTGCTTTTATACTTTCTATCATGGCCAGTTTCAGGCCGAGGTCTCATATGATGACACACACACACAGGAAAAGAGAGAGAGAGAAAAGGGCAGTTGGTAGGGCGTTCGCCCCGTGATCAGAAGGTGGCAGGTTCGAATCCAGAACCGGTAGAGTTACCACTGAGGTACTTATGAGCAAGATACCGTCCCCAAGCACTGCTCCCCGGGTGCCGCCCTTGTTAGCTGCCCCCTGCTCCTTCACGGATGGGTTAAATGCAGTGGTCACATTTGGTTGTGGTGCACTGTGTGCTGTGCTGTGGTGTGTTCACAATGACAAATAATCACTCACTTTCACTAACAGTAGCACGTGAGTATTGCAGTAGTCAGTATGTAAAGGAAGAAGAGAGGACGGAGGGATGAATGAATGGAGATAAAGGTTAGGGACGGACGATACAGGAATTATTGTTCAATGCCATTATCCAATGTTTTTCATGATCGTATCTGCTGATGCCGATAAAAGAGGAAGGAAGAGTCGTAAGCGAGCGCAGACAGAATCGAGCACGCAAAGACAAAACATTTTGTTTGCCAAAGTTCCACAAAAATAACGCCATAGCGTTTCTAGCACAGCGCCGAGTCGAGCGAGCGTGAAAGCAGCGTCGAGCGAGGGCGGACCACTTGTAGCAGAGTTGAGCGCGTAAAGATGAGATTTTTGGCACAAAGTAACGCCATACATTTTAAGACAGAATGCACAGGCTGTCGCCTCGGACTTTGGACATGACTCTAACAATAAGTGCTACCTTTCCCACGGACAATAAATCCGTCATCAAATATCGAACAAAAATAGGTATTATCGGCAATTGTGATATTAGTCCGATATCAGCGTGCATCTCAAATAAAGATGGATGGATATAGATGAGTGATAGGCGTTTCATTAGCTCGAACCAGTGATGGCACCCACACACACACACACACACTGAAATAAATGTAGGAGCAGAGTCGAAACAATGCACAAAATCTCTCTCTCTCTCTCTTTCTCACACACACACTCAACATAATTGTAGGAGGGGAGTCAAAATAATGCACACAGTCTCACTCACACACACGCATACACACACTCAACAAGAGGGGAGTGAAAACGATGCATGCAATCTCTCTCTCTCACACACACACACACACACACACACACTCTCATGCTTTCTAAGGTCTCTGTATGCAGCTGTCAGGAAGAATTCTGCACCTGTATATGAAATGATTTTCTAATAATTATCACACACACACAGTCCAGCAGGTCTTTTGGCACTTTTATTTTGTGAAGCACTGTTAACTTGACTCCTAAATCTTTGCACACAAGCTGTGTGTGTATGTGTGAGAGAGAGAGAGAGAGAGAGAGAGAGCAAGTGTGTGTCTGAAATAATTGTATTCAGATCTTTTGCTGGTCTGAGCAGTAATTAATAGGCTTGTGATGATAAGTATTAAAACTGCTGGACCTGAAAGAGAACGTGAGAGGAGTGATGATGGGAGGGGAGAGAGCGAGAGAGAGACGGAGAGAGAGAGATGCTCGGCTTTGTAGAGAAGACCGTCCTTCTTTCCAAACCTGTTTTTTTAATTAGAAAATGTCAACTTTTCAACACCACAATTATTGCAGATTAATGAGCACAATCAGAAACCTTGTTAAGGGGATCACAAAACCCTCCTGATGTGTGAGAAACACACGTCTCGCCAGTGACTGAACAAATCCATGTATCGCTCGCTTATTCTCTGTTCAAATTATAACCAGAAGCATGTTTTGTTTCCAGCAGATAAGGAGATGTTTTCCCATTTCCCAATTTGTGCTCAAATGAAACATGGAAAAAAGGGAAAACACACATATTCCGTAGTAGTAGTTTAACAGCTAGATCAACCATAATCAGCAGAAACATCTATAAACTCTCTTTATCATTTCCTCTTTTTCACTTTTTGACGTATGATTTGTTTTGGTGTAAAATTTTAAATAATGATCTTTGCAAAGCGATGTTGGGTTTGTTCAATGTACTATATAAGTAAAATCTAATTAACTAATCTAGTTAACGACGATGATGATGATTATTACTATTATTATTTTAACTTAACATGGGGTTTTACTAGTTTTCCAAATTTTCATAAGCAAAATCTCGTGTCTGTGCGCACTCAACTCTGCCTACTGATATGGAATACCAAAGGTGCCACAATTTACCTATAATTTTGGACAGTTTATAGTAAAACCCTCAGTTTCTTCTCTGTTTCATTAATTAAAAATATAATTTTTGCTGCGCTCTCAGATTTCCGCTGAAAGCTCTAAGTGCTCTGAACGCTGAAGCTCATAGGATCTGTATTAAAAATAGGTGCCAGCACAAAAAAACACATTTTGTGGACACAGACCATAATTGTGGCGCATTTGGGATTCCATAGATCCGAGCGTAAGACTGTGGAGCGTTTGGAACTTGAGCGCACACAGATACAAGATTTTGTTTGTGAAAGTTCCACTGCATGCTCAGAATCTAGGCGCAAATATAATGCCATAGTATTCTGTGTGTCTACTACAAACCCTCATCCAAACCATCAACAAATATTGCCGTAAACATTGTCTTTTGCGACACCACGGAGTAAACGATAGAGTATAATATGAAACGATAGACGTTGTAATGGTCATTTGATATATTTCCTCATATCACACAGACCTACATGCATACCATGTTAGCTTCGTTGCCTTTCTTGGCAGTAAGAGGGTTACTCTTCTTCACCTGTGATTTTTGTTTTACACACCTACGGCGTGCAACAGTCACTATCTGGTCACGCCATGTGCGTTCAATAAAAACTCAAAATGGAATATGAGTGCCACATTGTTCTGAGCATACATATTTCACCTTTTATGACAACAACTTCTCTCACTCTCTCTCTCTTTGTCGTGTGTTCTGTTCAGGGTTCTGCTGCAGAGGGACTACAGTTTTCTGAGGGACATTAATCTTTGGCACCCGTTTGTCCTCATCGGCGTTTACTCGTCCACGCTCTCGGCCGCCATGAGCAACCTCATCGGAGCCTCGCGGATCCTCTACGCCCTCGCCAAGGACGACCTGTTTGGTGAGACGTGCACCACCTCTTCTGTTTGTGTGTTTGTGTGCATGTGTGTGTGTGTTGCCTCACCATTCCAGGATTACGCTTCAGTCGGCCAAGTCAGTGTGACAGCAAAAAAATTACTCACTTCCGTGAGCTTGAGTGGCTTTTCTGAAAGAGCTGCGTGTGTGTTGGTGTGTGTGTAAAGCCACAGGTCTACTTTATTCGTTATTTATTCCTCCTGTGTGGTTTCCCCACCTCTCTTTTGCTCTGTTGTGGTGTGTAATTATTGCGCATATTATCAGCTGACGCTTAATCACCGATTGCAGTCCACGACCATGCTGCGTCTACATTCTGATGGGGAGCTTTTAAGAGTGTGTGTGTGTGTGTTAGAGGGCAGTGTAATGCTGCTGTTTGAATCTGTTGGGTGTATAATGTGTTGGCTGAGCTGTGTGCTGCCGTGTTTTGATGGATAGACGGATGAGGATGAATAAATGAGCGAGGGAACGGCGACTCCTCAACTGCTCCATTTTCCTGTCGTTTGCTTCTCTCTTTCCTCACTCTCTACAAATCATCCTCTTACTCGCCACTATTCATTAACATTTACGACATTTAGCAGATCTTAATTTGTTCACACGGCCGTTCGCCTCATGAACGTAAGCTCGATTCGATTCGATGATTCCCAGACTGGTAAAAGTACTCAAAAGCAAGGCCCCTGAGAACTGCTCTCCGGGCACTGCCCACTGCTCCTTCACTGATGGGTCAGATGTCACATTGTGGTGTTTTCACAATGACAATCACTTAATTACAGGGAAAGTCTCCCTGAAGCAACTGAGGGGTTAAGGGTCTTGCTAAGAGATCCGATGGTGATGGTGCTGGAGGTGGGATTTGAACCCACAACCTCTTGGTTCTTAAGCGAGGACTCTAAACACTAGACCATCAATGCTCAGACATTTATAAAATGTCAGGTGTCAAAAAAATTGAAAACGTGTTCTAAACCACAGTCACAGTGATGGTGGTCCAGTGGTCAGGACACTCGCCTCTGGACCAAAAGGTCGTGGGATAAAATCCTACCTCCAGCACTATCACCACTGGGTCCCCGAGCAAGACCCTTAACCCCATGTTGCTCCAGGGAGACTGTTTCTGAAGTGGCTCTGGATACGAGCGTCTGCTAAATGCTGTAAATGTGAATGTGAAAACCACAGTTGTTATTGTAGGGACACAATTCACGGCTTAAACATTTGAGCTCGCTGAGGAGATCAGGGCTGTGGTGGTTCCAGCCCAACTGTAGATCTCGCTTTCAGGTCAAAAAACTGTGTGGCTCTGTTTCAGCCACAAGGGGGCACCACCATTAAGGACAATGTGCTATTACAGTGCTATTACTTTTCCAGAGATAGACATGAGCTTAACAGCTGGCTTAACTGTTAACAGAAACATCTATAAACTTTGTGTATCTTTGTGTATGATTTTAATTTGGTTAGGGGTGTCATGAGACACATTCCGCACATACGCAATCCGACTTGCATGTAAGCTCAGACTTTATAATTGAGTGAGTGAGTGATTGTGTCATTGTGAACACACCACAGCACAGCACACAGCACACAGCGCACCACAACCAAATGTGACCTCTGCATTTAACCCATCTGTGAAGGAGCAGTGGGGAGCAGTGCTTGGGCACGGTACCTTGCTCATGAGTACCTCAGTGGTAACTTTACCGGCCTTGGACTCGAACATGCAACCTTCTGATCACGGGGCGAACACCCTACCGTTATAAGAGATTTTATTTAATGGACTGTCTGAATAAACATTTTCATATTGAAACTGTTACTGACCTCATGCACATTCAGTGTCCAAGACCATAGGTTGAGTACCGCATCCTAATCGTCCCTCTTTCTACTTCTAATTTAAAGTTTATATTTGATACTCTATTTATGTTTTGTTTATTGTATGTGCCTTATTTGTTCTTTGTTCTTTGCACTGTTAATACTGGAGCCACGTCGTCTCGTCTCTCTGTGTTCTTGTACATTATATAGCAGAGACAATAAAGTCTACTTTGACTTCGACTCGAGGTGATACATGAGATTGTGTTCCCCAGACAAGATTTTAACTCTATTTTATAGAAAACTTTAGTGATGAAACATACGACTGGAATATGGCCTTTTATTTGACTTAATTTAATTTGACTGTGCATCGGCTTTTCACTTTTTAAAACTTCTTATTTATGTAGTTTTTCGACAAATATAAACAACGTAAACATCATTGGAAGTAAACAAAGTTAAAATTAATAAAAAACCAGAGACACCAATTTTTTTTTTAAAATTACACATTAAGGGGAGTGAACACATCACACCCAAAACCTTCAAATAACCCAGAAGAACTCGTCTTCTTGTTGCTGCTTTTGCTGTCGCACTGGAAACATGTGTGTTGCTGTTTACTATATCAACTTGGAACCATATTAGACACCTGACTGTTGACCAAGTCAGCCAATCAGCTTCCTCCAAGCCTGAGATGGGCTGGTTTCCCGCACATTAATAACACAGTGACGAGTGGAGCGAGTGTGAAGGTGGAGATGATCACCAGATTTTGCTGGCCAAATTTCCACTGCACAGTCAGGACTTTGGCCTACTACTTCGCAAGATAGCTTTTCACCTCGACGAGAAATATCGCAGCATCTCGTTGCACGAGTTCTCATCAGACCCGTAAATATGCTTCGTTGATGAAGTGATGAAGTGATCTTTGCGAAGTGACCCAAGGTTTGTTTGAGATGTTATATAAATAAAACTTATGTTAATGATTATTTTTTTTAATCAAACCTCTTCCTCTTTTTATGCAGTTTTTACTCCTGCTCTGCTTCCTCCTCCACTTCCTCATTGTCTGCCTTCTCTCCTCCTTTCTTTCATCCCACGTTTCCTCTCTCTCCCCTACTGAGTGTGTTTTGATCAGTCTATCCTGGCTTAATTGGAAGTAGAGATTTAAAAGTGAGCTAATTAATTTGTGGCATTTATTAACTCGCTCGTTCTCTCTCTCTCTCTCTCTCTCTCTCTCTCTTTAACACAGGTAAAGTTTTCTCTCTGGCTAAGAAGACCTCGAGCAGTGGGAACCCCTGGGTGTCGGTGGTGGTTTCCTGGATCCTGGTTCAGGTGAGAAAGAGGAGGGAAGAGCGGGATGAAAAGCGGAGCAGGGAGGTTAAAGCAGCGAGACGAATGAGAGTGTGTGATGGAGAAACAGAGTGATGATGGACGACAGGACCTCGGTGGGAAATTTCCTCATTCCCTCTGAGCCAGTTGGTTTCCCTTTTCTGTTTACTGTTCTCCCTCCTTACGTCCTTTACTTCCTACATCTCACTCTCCCACCTCTCTCTATCACTCTCTCTCTCTCTCTCTTCATCCATCTCCTTCTTCTACCTCTCTTCTCCTTCCCTCTCTCTTTTCCTTCCATCTCTGTCCCTCCCTCTTTTCTCCCTCTTTCTTCTCCCACTCTCTCTCTCTTATCCCCCTCTCTCTCTTCTCCCCCTCTCTCTTCACCCTCCCTCTTTTCTCCCTCTTCTCCCTCTTTCTTTTCCCTCCCTCTCTCTTCTCTCTCGCTTCTCCCCCTCTCTCTCTTCTCCCTGTCTTTTCACCCTCCCTCTCTCTCTTCTCCCTCTCTCTCTTCTCATTCTCTCTCTCTTCTCCATCCCTCTCTCTCTCTGTCTTCTCCCTTTTCTCTCTCCATCCCTCTCTCTCCCTCTCTTCTCCCTCCATCTCTCTCCCTCTCCCTCTCTCTTCTTCCTCCCTCTCTCTCCCGCTCCCTCTCTCTTCTTCCTCCATCTCTCTTCTCTCTCCATCTCTCTCCCTCCCTCTCTCTCTTCTCTCTCTCTTTCTTTTCTCCATCTCTCTCTTTCCCTCTCTCTCTCTCTCTCTCTCTCTCTCTCTCCCTCCCTCCCTTCCTCTCTCCTCCCTCCCTTCCTCTCTCTTCTCCCTCCCTCTGTTTGTCCTCTTATTTCCTTGTTGACTGTAGTGATCTCCTAATCATAAGACGGGTGGATAAAGACAGGACCGCTGAGGTGAAAGAAAGGAAGGGCGGAGTGTGTAGAGGAGAGTAGAGGAACGGAGAGATAGGAGTTGGACTGATATCGATGGCGTTTGGGGAAGTGGAGATTGATTGTAAGGTGACGAGGTTAACTTGGGACTTATTGAAATCTGCTTAGCGTTTGTCTCGGCTCATTAGCATTGCAATCTTTAATGAGAGATCTCTTTGTGTCTGGAGAGGACGATCCCGAGCCGAGCCGAAATCCCGCCCCCTACCCCCCACCCCCCTTCAAACCCGAGCCATTCATCTGTCCTTGTTCAAATCTGAATAACGCAGAAGGTTTCCTTTTATATAAATGATGTTATTATCATATATTAGCCGCTCATTAGCATATCAACACCCTGCTCGCTCTGGGTGGCGCTGCTCTGATTTAATCCTCACAATTCCAACCTGCTTTTTATCTCTCTCTCTGTGTCTCTCTCTCTCCTCACACAGTAGTGTCTTGCTCTCTTTGTGAGGTTCTCCCGTTGACTCCCATAATGCCTAGATGTAAATAATATTAGTGCCGGGTGATTTTCGACAAAATGCTTCTTCCGATGACAACGATCTGCCTGTGGCTTAAAATGTGATACAACAGTGAAATTAAGCTTCAGTCTTAAGCTACAGATTAGACACTACTCTCATTATCATTCTCTCTTATTAAAGTGAGTGATTATCTGTCATTGCGAACACGCCACAGCACAGCTCACAGTACACCACAGCAAAATGTGGCCCTTGGATTTGACTTGTCCGTGAATGAGCAGTGGGCGGCTTTTTGACAGGGCCCAGGGGGGCAGAGCTTGGGGACAGTAGCTTGCTCATGAGGATTTCAGGATTTCCAGAACTCACTAATCGTTACTTTATCTGCCATGGTGATAAATCAGCTTATGGTGCCAAATATTGATAATGTAGAAATGTAGATTTTTGACCATATTGCTCAGCTCTACTATAGCTACGCCTACACTAACATTAAAGTCAGTAACCAAAATCTTTTACCTAATTTGGGGCTATTAGGGAGTTGGCACCGCGATCGAAGGGTCGCCGGTGCCACTAAAGATTCCACTGAGGTACTTATACACTGCTCAATTTCTTTCTTTCTGTCTCTGTTCTCTTTCTGCATGAGTTTTAATGGTCCTGTTCCTTTCCCAGAATAGTTCTCTGATTCTGAGGGAGGTAGTTCCCATTAGCCAAGAAGAACACAACGACATGACCTGGAACACGCACACACATACACACACTCCTATATGACCCGTGGTTTTGCGTTAATGTCTTGTCATGCCGTCTCATCTGCACTATTAAACTCAAGATAACCTCCATTAGCCGGCCATACACACACACACACTCATCCAGATATAGAAGGATGAATTGAGGCATATTAAAATGGCTTTTATATTTTAACAAGGAGCCCTTTGATGAGCATCTGCCCTTGGAGATTACAGCCTCTTCTGCTTTTTGGAGGGAGAGTGTGTGTTTTCCCGTGTTTAAACAGAAAGCCTTCTCACGCTCGTTATCTTCTCAGTGTGATCGTCAGAGCCGTCTTGGTGAGAAGGCGTAATTAATTTTGGGACCCTACAAGAGCGGCCACCAATCAAATCTCATGATCTCGTGAGCACTCACTCTAACCTTCAGTCTCGTCGATCAGCCTCATCTCCACCATCTCTCCATATCCTCATCGTCTCCCCGCCTCCTCCTGTTTTCCTCTGCACACCTTCTTTCACCGAGACGAAGTGTCGACGCGGTCACTAGCGGTGTAAGGACGTATGGATACATCGATTTAGTGATCAAGGATCCAAAATGAAAACATCGATACACAGTGTAATGTCGTTTTTTAGAAGAAGAGGGCAGCTTTTGGTCATATCACACAGCCCTATCAGCATATGACACTGTCTCATATCAGTCACTGGCTCCTGGATTAAGATCAAAATCATATTCTAGCAGACGTTGAATCGCTGTCTGTTGGATATAATATATTGTGATTTACTCACTTTACGCGATTGTAGATCCAGAACTTGTGATGTGACGAGATTAGCTAATGATATTAATCTGATTAACATGCTTTTCACAATGTTGAGACAAGTAAATTAGTGTGTGAGTGTGTGTGTGTGTGTGTGTGTGTGGGAACAGCGCCAGCTCTGATATGAAGAGAGAGATTTAAATACCCATAATGCCTTGGGAGAGGGCTTTTAGTCCAAATGATGAATGGAAGATGATTCAGCACTTCTGACTTGCACACCACTTTTTTACAGTGTGTGTGTGTGTGTGTGTGTGTCCTTCACCGCTAAGGAACAGGAGACCTGGTTCCACACACACTTTTAAGCGCTACTGTAGATGAATTGCACATATATACGGTAGTTATAATGGACTGGAACATATCCTGGATCCATTATTTTATGTTTTAAAAAAGACTGTGACTGTATCCGTATCGGCAGATATCCAAATTTACAGTATTGGTATCGTACATTAAAAAATGGTATTGCCCCATCTCTAGTCCAGATGGAACTTGAGATCAAGATGAAGTTGTGTGTACGTACCGCACTGATAGACTTTTCACCAAAGCACAAGTAAATATAAGCAGAAAATGTTCTATATCATGAGTAAGCTCTGAGATTTATGTAAGAATGTTTGGGTAAAGAACAGCTTCTTTCTATTAAACAGAATTCCTTTTATTTTTAAACCACATTCTGAAGATTAGTAAATGTAAATAATAAAATAATAAATTGGGCGAGGCGGTGGCGGAGTGGTTAGTGCTGCCGCCTCCCTGGCAGAAGGTCCTGGGTTCGAGCCCTGGGTCGGCCGTATGGTCTTTCTGTGCGTAGTTTGCATTCTCTCCCCGCGTTCGCGTGGGTTTCCTTCGGATGCTCCGGTTTACTCCCAGTTGGCGACTCTAAATTGGCCCTGTAAGGTGTGACAGTGAGTGTGAGTGTGTGTGTGTGTGTGTGTGTGTGTGTGCGTGCCCAGGGTTGGGCTTTTCTAATTTAGTCCAAAGACCCCTACAATACCCCACCGTCATTCAAACCATGCCCCTGAGAGAGGAATCCTCATCGGCAGTAAACACAATTTGACCGAGTAACTGTTTGGAGTTCAGCTACTAGTTTGACACAGTGAAGGGGTTTGGTCAGCATCTTACGCAAAAATGCATCGGACGCTTCCCAGAAGTAAGCGAGTCACCTGACTGACCTGACTGGATTTGGGCCAGATTTCGGGGTTTTCGGCCCAGCGCTCTGTGGCACTGCAGCTACGGTTTGCCATCTGTTTGCTTTCAGATAATAAAACGACAGCGAAAGCGTCAGCTGCAAAACTCAGCCAGTTTCTTAATTACGCCCAGCGACATGTAGTACGGGAACTAACGTAGCAGGGGGGAGGTGTGTGTCTGAGAGGGAACAAGAGTGGGAGGAAAGTGTCCCTGTGTGTGTGTGTGTGAGGGAGAGAGAGAGTGTGTGGAGGTCACTTTGAACTCTGGAACTCCCTGTGACTGTAACCCAGCAACTTAGCTATTTAATTAATTACTACAGTCTCCGCTAATCTCCTCTCTCTGTCTCTCTGTCTCTCTCTCTTTAGCTGGTGCTATTTGCGGGGAAGTTGAACACCTTAGCGAGTATAGCCACCATATTTTTTCTGTTGGTGTACGCGACCGTGGATCTGGCCTGTCTGGCTTTGGAGTGGGCTTCTGCTCCCAACTTCAGGTAAATTTTACACACACAGACACACACACCCAAACATATATGCTGATATTAGGCATTTTGCAGATTATCAGTGTCTGTGTTTAATTTTGACCATCACCTATAATTTAGTCATTACAAGGTACGCTGCTGTGGCTTTGTCGCTGTCTCTTTTCTCTATGCCATTTGCTCTCGACTCGCCATGTGTCCGCCAAATGTGTTTTTTTTTTTTTTACCCTGATCGCGGTCAAAACCTCGCATTTTCTCAGTTCAGCGTGTTTCCTTGCGATCGCTAGTTTAGCTGACAAGATGGCGAGAAAGAGCATCTTAGCATTAGAGGCAGCGTTTGCAATAGATTCTCACATGTCTTCGAGACGTAGGGATTGGGTGCATGAAAGAAACCAAGCATGTAAACATCTGGGAGTGTACCACCGGTTTTGTATGTCCCGCCCCTTCCTCGATTTTGATTGGCTAGCAAGAGAGAAGTGACATTGACAAGAGCAGCACTGTTTTAAAAGTCAAACGGATTTCACCTTGAAGCGTCTCCGAGCGCTGCGGCAAAAAAACATCTCCACCAGTGTTTTTTTTTTTTTTTTTTTCCTGGCTGAAGGTGCTTAGCGCTCTGAAGGCTGAAGCTCATAGGATTTGTATTAAAAATAGGCGCAGCCAGCGCAAAATACGCGGCCGGTGGACACAGGCCCTTAATGTCCCGCCCACAGCATTCTCCAATTGGTTAGGTCACACGAGTAGTAGCCAATCAACACTGAAGCCTTGTTGTCACTCACACATGAGCGCAGCGCGATTGCCGTTGGTGTTTGTAAGATCTTTTTTTTCATATTGGTTCCTAAAATCGGTTATCGGCCGCGTTAACTAGCAATAATCGACACCGATGTCGGCCCCGAAAAACCAATATTGGTCAACCTCCCTCTCTGTCTTTCTCTACATGTATGTGGGCAGTGTTTGGGGACGGTACCTTGGTCATGAGTACCTCAGTGGTACCTTGAACTGGCAACCTTCTGATCATGGATCCTAACCTTTGCACAACCAACTGCCCCAAATCATACACTGGCTTTGAAATATACAGTATATAACCATAATAATATCCTTACTGTATTAAGATAATTGATAAATAATAATACATAATGAACATTTTATAATCTATAACATATATACAGTTAATATACAGGTATTACAACACTGAATAAATACTGTTGCTAGTGCCTGGGGCTAGTGCCATGACATGCATATTTTTGACAGGTGGTGCGAGCAGGTAAAGGTTAATTTAAACCAAGAAAAAGTCGTTTATAGTGAACAAATGGGTGATAACTATGATGTGAGTTGTTAGTTTACTGAATACATTCATATGTGTATTCTTAATGCCTTTTAATGTAAAATTGGTCGCTAAAAATACTAAACATCTGGCCACAAGAATGCAATAATCTTAAATTATCGGATATAAAAAAACAACCATAAAATAATGTTAGGAAGTGTGGACACTCTAAGGCATGCTTGCCAAAAATTTCACCAAGAATTAAAAAGAGGAAAATATATATATATATTTTTTTACAAATATTTGGCTGTGCTGCCTGACATTTACAATAACGAGACTAAACACATTCCTCCAAACTCAACAATATGCGTTTAAACAAGTTAAAACATTTAGAATCTTTACTTGTCATTGACCCTGCTTCTCTTACTAGAGCTGTGTACATTTGAGCTCTTCACCGTTTATGTATTGCTAGTTAATATATTATTATTTGTATTTGTTTGAGGTTCTTTGTGTGTGTGTGTTCCCCCCTCGATCCCCTCCCTGCGCAGGTATGTCTACTCCCAGCGGCGCCTGATTGGCTGGAAGTGTAGAGGAGGCGGAGCTCTGGGGATTTTTAATCGCTTCAACTGTGGGTTGCACAGCGATGGGGGCATGTTTGTTGTTGTTGTTGTTGTTGTTTTTGTTGTTTTGTTGTTGTGTCTGCGCCAAGACGCGAGAGGAATTAAAAGCCGTTTAGCGTCGGGGTCCCGAGAGACGCACACTGTGATTAACCGAGCTAATTTAGCAGAAACCACCCAAACCTGCCATCAGCATGCAGGGCGGGGGATTATAATGCAGCAAGAGAGTGTGTGTGTGTTTGTGTGTGTGTGTGTTTGTGTCTGTGTCTGTGTGATGTTTGTTTTTTTTTTTTTGTCTGGAATCGAGGGGGAATCAGGTCAGGGAGAAGGCGGGTTGTGAATGTGATGGAACTGAAGAGTTTTAAAAGGAGGTGGATTATGCATTTTGTGTGTGTGTGTGTGTGTAGTGGGATAGTGGGACTTTTCTTGGCTGGTGTTTTATCAGCAAATGGCTCGTGGCTTTCCAGAGTTGTCCTTTGGGCTGCAGTTGGCTGGGCTTTGTTGCATTAAAAGGATTTTCGCTGTGTGTGTGTGTGTGTGTTAGTGTTAGAAGCAGCACCCTAGCTGGCTGTGAGGTCAGAAGGGAAATGAGGCATTGATATAGGGTTTGTGTGTGTGTGTGTGCGCATGTGTGTGTGTGCGCATGTGTGTGTGCTCCGATCCCAGCTGCCTTTGCAGCTGCTAGATTGAGCTCTGTTGAAGGGCACCTCAGATTCAAAATATCTACACACACTAGTGCAGCCTTCTGTATCTGTCACACACACACACACACACGCACACAGACCGATGATGAGAGGTCGCGTGTAAGCGGTGTCCAGGCCTCACGGTTTGATTGGGAGATTTATGGCTAGCAGGGCTTTTTAAACACGATGGCCGAGGTTTACATCTCCACACTTAACCTGTTCTGACTCGGAAACGACTTAAACGTCCCCTTTTTACTCCCCCAACAGATCCGTCACTCTCCTCCCTCGCCAAACACTTGCCCGTCTGCACAGACGGACGGAAACAAGCAATGTATCACACGTTCATTTGTTTTTCAGAGGAAAAACTAAATCGAAAACGCAACCAAAAGTCGTTTTTCAGTTTCCCGTTTCCCGTTTTGCGCTCAATTAAGAAAAAAACAACATAAACACACCCCCATATTCTAATTAAGAGCTAAACAGTGGTGCGAGAAGAGAGAAGGTCCTGGGTTCGATCATCGGGTCGGCTGTGGGGTCTTTCTATGTGGAGTTTGCATGCTCTTCCCGTGTTGGTGTGGGTTTCCTCCCACAGTCCAACAGCATGCGCTGTGGGTTGATTGGTGACTCTAAATTGGCCCCATAGGTGTGGATGTGAGAGTTTTTTTGTGTGTGTGTGTGCCTTCACTGCAAAAAATGAAATCTTAACAAGCCAGAAAATCTTAAAAAGGAAAAATAGATCTTTGTTTTTTTATTTTAAGAATAACTGACTTGACTAGACTTGTACGTGTAAGATAAATAATCTAATTTTAAGAAACGTTGGCTACAATGATCTTATTAAGAAAAATGTATTGATTATAAGAACAAAGCTCTCATGCATTCTCATAAGCAGTAACAAAGAGCTGTGTATATTTTTGATGACGGCTAAGTTCACCTCCAGGTCATGCTCTCTGATAAATAGACCAATTATCTATGACATTGAGAATGTAATTATGCATTTCCTGAAAAAAATTACACAATTGCCGTGTGCCGAGAAAAGTAGGAAGGAATGAAGTGGTGGAAAAGGTAAAAAGGGAGAAATGAGGGAAACCAGCTGACAACTGTGGAAGTACTGTAGTTGATGCCAAAAAAGGTGAACAGGAGAAATAAAGACAGCAGTTTGAAATGTTTCCCACAGAATGACAGTGTGGCAGCAGTTTCCATAATAATACTTTCCATAAGGATAATTTTGAGTGATTATTTGTCATTGTGAACACAGCACAGCACACAGTGCACCACAACCACATGCGAGCTCTACATCTGACCCATCTGTGAAGGAGCAGTGGACAACTTTTTGGCAGCACTCGGGGGTGGCAGTGCTTGGGGACGGTACCCTGCTCATAGGTTCAAGGTTCAAGGTACTTTATTGTCATCAGTCGCTTTATACAAGTACAAAGTGTGATGAGACAGCGTTTCCCCATGGCCCCGGTGCAACCTGTAGTAACACAGAAACATTACATTCAACAGGACAGAATGTGCAACAAGCAACGCAATAAATACATAACGAATGCAATAATATAGTACACAAGTGACATTTAGTGAAGAGATGGAATGTGAACTAGTATTGCTTAGTAATGTTTTATGGCACATTGGCAGCATCAGCATCCAAGCAGCTTATGACAGACGGAGTGCAAGAGCATCACAATACAAAAACAATCACAATAAATAGACAGAACAATAAATACACAACTCTCCAGTACTATTGAAGGTGGGGATGTAAACCTTAAAGACTGATATTGCACATGATTATTATACTGTACAGGGTAGATGTAGAATTGAGGACATCAATTGAGGGAGGAGTATACAGTTATTTTATTAACCCTAGTGCATCTGAGTGTGCCTGATGTAAACAGTAGACAGTAGGTATGTTACGATACGATACGTTACGATAACTTATACTGGTTGCCACTTCATTGTCACATGCTCTACTCTGCTATGTACAATGCTGCAGCTGTACTTGGCACTTTAAAAAATCATCTCTTTGCACCTGTCCTGCCCTAGCACATTTACAATTTTTACAGTGTTTACATTGTCAGGTTTGCACATTTAACTTTATGTTCCTTATTGTATAATATATAGTTTTATTTTTGTCCTGTTACCCCAGCCTCCGTATTTAAGTTAGTATTTATGTTGTAAGTTGTATTGCGTCTCTATCTTCCTTGTCTATTGCACAGTTAAAGAGCGGAGCAGGATACATTTCACTGCTTGTTGTACCTGTATAACTTGCACGTGACAAATAAAGAATCTTGAATCTTGAATCTTAAAGTGCAGGTGTGAGGTAGTTTGAGGTACTTTAAGAAAGCTCTGATATTAATGAGAGTCCTGATGGCTTGTGGTATGAAGCTGTTACGCAGTATCTTGGTGGCAGATCGGAGGCTATGATACCGTTTGCCAGACAGTAAAAGTGAAAAGAGTCCGTGTAGTGGGTGAGAGTGGTCCTTCACTATGTTCCTGGCTCTGTTGTAGCAGCGGGTCTGGAAAATGTCTTTCAGGGTGGGTAGGGGCACACCAGTGACCTTCTCAGCTGCTCTCACTATTCGCTGAAGTGTGTTGCAGTCTGAAACTTTACAGTTCCCGTACCAAACAGTGATGCAGCTGGAGAGAAGACGTTCAGTGGTGCTGGTGTAAAATGTCTTTAGGATCGGTTGGCGGAGGCTTGCTCTCTTCAGTCTCCGCAGGAAGTGCAGATGCTGACGAGCCCTCTTGGCTATGGAGGTGGAGTTAAGGGACCAAGAGAGGTACCTCAGTGGTACCTTTACCAGTACTTGAACCAGTGACCTTTTGATCATAGGGCCCAACTCCATAACCGTTACACTACCAACGGCCCCAGTGAAGTAAAAGTAATGAAGTAAAAGGAGGGAAGAAGTGGTTCAGTGAAAATACAAAAAAGGTCAGGAGGATTTTTAATAGATTATTAGTCTGTATTCCAGCTTTAATAGTTAAACATATTTACTGTACAAAATAATCCTTGATTAGTTATTAAAAAAAAACTGCTATGCTCAATTAATGGTGATATTGATTTGAGGTCGTATTCCGCCCAGCTCTATTAGCTACTGATCAAAGAGGAGGAAGAGGATGCTTTAGGGCTTTAAAAGCATTTTTAGTGAATCTCAGTGCTCTAATGGGAGAGAGAGAGAGTCTCTCAGGGGAGAAGTATTAACAAGACAACTCATCAGTCACAATTAACACCTCATCAGAGACCGATTGAGACACACACACTTGGGGAGAGAGAGAGATGAGGAGGAGGAGTGCAGATTCCAAGAGGAAGGTCAGACTGTATAATTGCTTTAGTGTGATATCTCGGTGCATAAAGCTGATCCCGGACTGCAGCGCTGCAGCTAATTGGAGTAACGGAGGAGATTAGAATTAGAATCAGGTTTATTAGTCAAGTATGTTAAAAAAGATTAAAGGAATAATAGATCTACGTTTGATTTTCTTAATTAAGCAATCTGAAAATCTGAACACTAACATTATTGATTTTTGTGTTAATTGTGCTTTGATAGATTTTAATATCGTGGTTCACTTTTTAAACAATAATTTGCGTTCTTTTGTCTAGAGCCCTAGAGAGACAACTGATACAAATTCCTTCTATGTATGTATGTCTATATATGTATATATGTATATATACATACACACACACAGTACTGTGCAAAGGTTTTAGGCAGGTATAAGTTTTAGGCATGCTGTAAACAAAGAATGCTTTCAAAAATGGAAGTGTTAATCATTTGTTTTCATCAATCAACAAAATGCAGTGAATGAACAAAAGAGAAACAGCATCAATTCTTCTAGGTACACTTGCACACAGCTTTTGAAGGAACTCGGCTGGTAGGTTGTTCCAAACATCTTGAAGAACTAACCACAGATCTATAATCCTATAATCCTACAAAATAATATAATGACTATAATCCAACAAAATCCCTGACTTTGTGCAAGTGTACCTATAAGAATCGATGCTGGTTTGAAGGCAAAAGGTAGTAACACCAAATATTGATTAGATTTAGATTTTTCTTTTGTTGGCTCACTTTTCATTTTGTAAATTGATAAAAAAATATATATATCTATACACACATTCATTCATTATCTGATTCGCTTAATCCCGACTGGGGTCGTGGGGGGACCGGAGCCTATCCCAGGAACTATGGGAGCAATGCGGGGACCAGGCGCCAACACACCGCAGGAAAGGAAAGCATGCAAACTCCACTGCGCCGCTGTGCCGCTCACATATATATATACACATCGCAAACTCACAGCCTACGAAGTGATATCAGTAGGCAAGGTGTAGAAATTTTGGATAGCCTTCTTCTTATTATAATGCTGATTATGCAGCGTATACGTATTACTTCTATGTTACATACTAATACAGAAAGTTTGTAGAGAAAGTTCCAGAAATATTCAAATTAGCTTTATAGCTGTAACTTCTACTACAAATAGTTATGAAATATTAAATCCAAACATTCAAACATTCATGCAACACAAAATGGCTCTAACAAGCGTTCTACTTACAATACAGCTATTTATTGATGTTTTCAGTGTAACGTGACCCCGATTCACACACGTGGGATTATGGGAAATGTAGTTCTCTCCCAGAAAGGCTAAAAGCTGCTCATTTTATACTCCAGAATGAGTCCAAATTGGCTCAGAATTACGCAAGACTTTAGTATTTCTTCATTTTCAGTTGTTCAAAATTTTTTGCCCCATTCTACAATATTAGAGAGTAAAAATAAATATAGGAAAACCCAGGACCGCTAAGATTCAAGATTCAAGATTCTTTATTTGTCACGTGCAAGTTATACAGGTACAACATGCAGTGAAATGTATCCTGATCCGCTCTTTTAACTGTGCAAGACAAGGGAAAAACAAGAGACACAATACAAACTTACAAACATAAAGACTAACTTAAATAAGGAGGTTGGGGTAACAGGACAAAAAAATAAAACTATATTTTATGCAATAAGGAACATAAAGTTACATGTGCATAGTTTACCTGAGTTGCATAATGTGCTAAGACGGAATCGGTGCAATGAAATGATTTTTAAAGTGCCAAGTGCAACTGCAGCATTATACGTAGCAGACAGAGTAGAGCATGTGATATTGGACAGTGAAATGTGGCAGCCAGTATAAATGATTATCACAGTTGAGGTTTATGTAACAGTCAGACAGTATAAAAGTTATCATAAATAATATGAGGTATGTATTAGCAGCAATATGAGGTATGTATTAGCAGCAGTAATACCAGAACTGAGACTTAGAAAGGCATGTCCTTGTTTAGAAAACGGATGGTTTGAGGATAGAAACTCCTCCTGAGTCTCTCTGTTTTGGCCATGATGGTGTGAAACCTTCTGCCTGATTGCAGAAGATGAAAAAGTCTGTTTCCTGGGTGAGATGAGTCTTTTATAATCCTAGTTGCCCTGGTCCTACATCTCTTGGAGTAAATGTCCTGCAGGGTACCACTGAGGTACTCATGAGCAAGGTACCGTCCCCAAGCACTTCTCCCTGGGTGCTGCCCATTTCAGCTGTCCACTGCTCCTTCACGGATGGGTCTAATGTAGAGGTCAGATTTGATTGTGGTGCGCTGTGTGTTGTGCTGTGTTCACAATGACAACTAATCACTCTTAAATTCACTCACCGGATGAGACAGCCTGGATGCGGTTGTAGATGGAAAGCTACTGTTTAACAGTAGTGATGAAACTGATCAACGGCTCCTTAACTAGTTGAATGTCTTTAATTAGAGCGTTGCTGTTTATAACGATGTTAAATAAGATTTCACTTTACAGACTTCGAGTCAGACGCTGGCAGCAGGAGAACTTTCTGTTTTTGCTGACATCAGCAGGGTGACATCATTCAGACACGGTGTGTGTGTGTGTGAGAAAGAGAAGGATGAGGGAGGAGGAGGAGAAGGGCAGAGCTGATGGTATTTAATGTAATTGCTCTGTCTTTACTCAGACGACAGCAGCACAGCGCACATTGTAGGAGAAAGAGGGAGGGAAAGACACCAAGGAAAAGTCTGAGCTGGAAGACTGGAGTAGAAGTGAGGATGAACTGTACACCCTGGAGTAATGATGTGTGTGTGTGTGAGAGAGAGAGACAGAGAACAGCAATTAAATACACACACCTGACCTCAAGATGACAAACCATTAGAACTCAACCTGAATAATTACCATCATAATGACTCTCTCTCCCTCTCTCTCTCTCGTGCTCTCCCTTACTCTCTCTGTGTCTCTCCCTCACTCACTCTCTTTCCCTCACTCACTCTTTCTCCCTCACTCTCTCTCTCACTTCTCTCTGTCCCTCTCTCTCTCTCTCTTTCTCTGTATCTCTCTCTCTCTGTATCTCTATCTCTCACTCTCCCTCTCTCTCTCTCGTGCTCTCCCTTACTCTCTCTGTGTCTCCCCCTCACTCACTCTCTCTCCCTCACTCTCTCTCTCACTTCTCTCTCTCTCTCTCTCTCTCTCTCACTGCTTTCTCTCTCTCTCTCTCTCTCTCTC